>OZ023315.1:42305862-42387356 GCA_964007375.1 Ophion obscuratus | reverse complement strand
GTTTTCAGAGCGTCGACTCTTCGATGCGCGCTGTTGGAGAGACCGGACGGAACTGACTGGCCAGCTCCCGGAGCGCAATATGTATCCTCACCCTCTTTGTCCGGAGACAAAGGGCTTAGCGTCATTACCCTCGCTCTCGAGCTCGGTCCCCATGTAACCGAATATTAGCACTGATAACGTTATTTTTCTCGAGTTGTACATGAGCGATGAAATTAATATTTTTCGTTATCGGCAGGATGTGCTGACTACGTGGTGACCAAGCTCCGAGAAGGTCTGTGAGAAAACTCGCGATTAAGCTGACAGCTTGGGAACAGTTTCGCGGGTTGTTTAGATTTGGGTTAATCTCGGAATTCTGGTTGGAAGTGAACCAGTGGGAAATGGTTTGAGTTATTCGTGAGAATAGAGGAACGCGCCGGAAAATGAAGAGGTTGAAATGCACACGGGTTTAGTATAAAGAATATAGGTTTATTTAGACACTAATAATTAACTAATTAATAATTGTATTAATAATGACTGACTGGAAGAGTCCCGAGGTGACCGTTGCCGCGGGAGTTAACGCTGGCGTAAATCGCGTTAATCCGTTGGCGTTAAGAAGGGGGGAAGAGACCGAAGCTAACCGTTTAGCGAAGAGACTTGTGTTTGATATCGAAGTTCCGAACGAAGTGTTTTGAAAAGAAGGGCCGATGCGATAATATAACGTTGAAATTAGGGGGAGAAAATCCCTGCGCCCGGACACTGTCCGAGTCAAGCGCACGACCGGCCAAGAGACGTCGACCTCTTGCGGGGTCTCCCGAAATTAGGGAGTCGTAGATGGAGTTTCCGAAACATTCTCCCCGCCTTCGGCGACAGTCGTCGACGAAGAGTCCACTGGAAGGACGGCCAACTTGGCAGTCGGTCGCTTGAAGGTGGACGTGGCCGTGCGAAGTGTCACCACCCTGGTTAGACCATCCGACCCGGGGTGAAGTTTGACCACTCGTGCTAGTGGCCATCGTGAAGGTGGGAGTCGTTCGTCCGTGATTAGCACGAGTGAGCCGATTTTAATTTCATGTGAAGGGTGTCGCCATTTTGAGATCGACAAGCTTCGCTGAAGGTACTCCGAAGACCATCTCTGCCAGAAGTGCTGTAATTTTGCCTGAAGGAATTGCCACCGTGATAGTCGAGTTTCTGGAATTGAAGTGAGAGACGGTTCGGGCACTGTGGTAAGTGCCTCGCCGATGGTGGAGTGACCCGGTGTGAGGGGAGAAATGTCCTCGGGGTCGTCCGATAAGGGACAAAGTGGCCTGGAATTTAAGACAGCCTCCATTTGCGCAAGAAGAGTCGTAAATTCTTCGTACGAAAGTGAGGCTTCTCCGATTATCCGACGAAGGTGATATTTCGCGGATTTTACCGCAGCCTCCCATTTTCCACCCATGTGAGGTGCGGCCGGAGGGTTGAAGGACCAGTTCGTCCCAAGGTTAGTCAGCGATATAATCGTAGAATTCATTTCGGCTGATCCAGCCTTGAAGAGAGCACGAAGTGCAGTATCGGCGCCGATGAAGTCGGTCCTGCAGTCACTATAGATAGTGTGACTGAGTCCTCGTCGTCCGGAAAACCGCCGATAGGCGGCAACGAAGGCCTCTGAAGTATAATCCGTGACGAGTTCGAGGTGGACCGCGGAAGTAGTGAAGCAAACAAAAACGGCAAGATAAGCCTTATAAGTTTTTGTGCCTCGTTCACGCCAGGTCTTGACGGTGAAGGGTTCTGCGTAGTCAATGCCGGTGTGCAGGAAGGCCCGTGAAGGTGTGACTCGCGCAGTCGGAAGTTGACCCATTAGTTGTTGTGCTTGAAGTCCTCGAAATCTGGCACACGTGGTGCACCGAAGGATGTACAGTGCCTTCAGTTAATGCCTGGACCTTGTTGTGTGAGAGCTAACTTCAAAGAGCGGAAACATTACCGTTCTGTGAAGTTAACGTCATCGATAGATTTTCGGACGAATTTCAGACTGATGTGTCACGAGTCATTTCTAACCCGTGAGGCGATACAGCCTCGCGAAAAAATGACAGCGCTTATGCGTGGCAACTGCACCGTGAATGCAGGCATGCAAAATCTCGAAAGGATGAAATATATGAATGCGAAATTGGAAAAAAAGAACACACGGAATCCATTTCAGAAGAAATATAAAACATTAATTCGATGAGTAAATACATCCGGAGCAACAATAATAAAGCACAGAATACTGGAGAATAAATAAATCAAAAGCCGATGCGGAACATTCTGTTTCTGTATGCGATATTTTCGGAGTCAGTGCCGAAGAAAGAGAAATACGAACTAAAAAATAATGTACTGTAACACTCGGTGCTTCTGAACATGGATTACCGATAAATTATAGACATCTTGTTTCGTATTTATATCTCATTTGTTAGCCACCAACATAAAAGAGTTTCCACGATAAAATACATTGTGTATTGGCTTTTAATGTATGTAATTTTCACTCTCTATTGTCGTAGAAAATATTATCTTCAAGCGGGTTTCCCAACGCACGCGATGTTGAACGAACGTGACACGTATTTGTTCAAAAATATATATTGTGACGTTTAATTGTTTTAAATTATAAAAAAACTACTCCTATTGGATATCTTGTGGATATCACGACGAATGCAAGGTAACAGCAGATTTCTTCAAATCATGTTTCGGCTCGCATTACCGAAGTGATGGCGCAAAGAATTAGATTCGTCTCTAGTAATTAATTAAAAACGATAGACGGTTGAGTTTTACGCATTACTTAAAAAGCCTCAAAGTTTGCAGGCAAAAAGAGTCGTATCTCGTGTCAATCTCTGTTGTGATGAAAGTTTATTACAGGTGGGAATTAATCCAAGTGCGAGTGCAGGTAGTTATTGTGTAGAATAAATCCTACAACCGGAAACCACTGCCCAACGCATTCGGTTCATTTCTTTTCGTTGGATAGTGCAACGATAGCGGTTGAAAAACGCTCTTTTGAGCATTGAAGAGTGTATGTTTTTTCTAAATTATGAAAAGGAATCGAATCCAACCAATAGCAAAATGATTTCAATAAACGAACGTGAAACAATATTTGAACAAATCGTTTCGCACGTTGGATTCGTCTCGATACTGAAAAAATAAACATCTTCGAATTTTTCAAAGTTGAAAAAATCCAATTAGGACCTCGCGTAAATCTCCATTTGGATAAATGTTTTTCATAGCTGCAAACTAGTCCAAGTGTGGATGCAAGTGGTCTCGTTGCGAAACAAGCTCGACAATCAGAAAACATTGCGCAAGACCTCGGTTTCGTATCTTTTCGCAGTCCACCGCAGGAGTAGTGATCCAAAACGATGTTCTCAATATCGAGGGAGGATACATTTTTTAAATCAATCAGGGAAACGAATCCAAACATTGCAAACATGATTTCGATAAACAAATATAAGAGATGATTTGATCGAATTGCTTTTCGGATTCGTTCACGTTCATATTCCACAGCAGCAGTGATAGTCCTCAATGGCTATTTTGGTGCCGAGGGTGTTAGATTTAAAAAAAATACACACTGAGAACGAATCCGAACAATCTCGAGTTTATTTCGATAATGAAACACAATACAGAATTTGAATGAACCGTTTTTTATTTTGCATTCGTCTCAAACCGATAAAAAAACGGTTGAAAAAGGCGTATTTATGAAGGTCGAATGTCATGTGAATTTCTCTTCGGGAAATTTTATATCGGGAAACCCCTTTATATCGGGAAACGAATCGGAGTCCGCATGCAAGTATTTCTGTTGTGGAATACTCCCTACAATCTGAGAATGCCGCGCCGATCATCGGATTCGAACACGTCCATCGCTCACAGCAGCAGTAGTAGTCCTCAATGGCTATTGTCGTGCCGAGGGAGATAGATTTTGAAAAATCACCTACTGGGAACGAAACCGAACAATCTTGAGTTCACTTCGACAATGAAATACAAAACAGAATTTGGATGGAACGTTTTTTCTTTTGGATTCCTCTCGAACCGATAAAAGAAACGCTGAAACAGGCGTATTTGTCAACGTCGAATCTCATGTGAATTTCTCTTCGAGCCGACGACTTTCAGATCGCGAAACGAATCCGAGTCCGCATGCAAGTATTTCTGTTGTGGAATACTCCCTACAATCTGAGAATGCCGCGCCGACCATCGGATTCGTTCACGATCATAGTACACAGCGGCAGTAGTAGTCTTCAATGGCTATTTTCGTGCCGAGGGTGATCGATTTTGAAAAATCACGTACTGGTAACGAAACCGAAAACTCTCGAGGTTATTTCGACAATGAAACCCAAAACAGGATTTTAATGGACCGTTTTTCATTCTGGATTCCTCTCGAACCGATAAAAAAACGGTTGAAAAAGGCGTATTTATGAAGGTCGAATGTCATGTGAATTTCTCCTCGAGTCGACGACTTTTAGAAGGGGAAACGAATCCGAGTCCGCATGCAAGTGTTTCTTTTGTGGAATAATCTCGATTGTGGAATAAATCGAACAATCTCGAGGTTATTTCGACAATAAAACACAAAACAGAATTTGAAAGGACCGTTTTTTATTTTTGATTCGCCTCGAACCGATAAAAAAAACGGTTGAAAGGGGGATATTTATCAGAGTCGAATCTCATGTGAATTTCTATTCGAGTCGACAACTTTTATATCGGGAAACGAACCCGAGTCCGGATGCAAGTATTTCTGTTGTGGAATAATCCCTACAATTTGAGAATGCCGCGCCGGCCATCGGATTCATTCACGTTTATAGTCCACAGCAGCAGTAGCAGTCCTCAATGGCTATTGTCGTGCCGAGGATGATCGACTTTTAAAAATCACCTACTGGGAACAAATCCGTACAATCTCGAGGTTATTTCGACAATGAAATACAAAATAGAATTTGAATGGAACGTTTTTTCTTTTCGATTCCTCTCGAACCGATAAAAGAAAGGCTGAAACAGGCGTATTTTTCGACGTCGAATCTCATGTGAATTTCTCTTCGAGTCGACGACTTTCAGATCGGGAAACGAATCCGAGTCCGCATGAAAGTGTTTCTGTTGTGGCATACTCCCTACAATCTGAGAATGCCGCGCCGACCATCGGATTCGTTCACGTTCATAGTCCACAGCAGCAGTAGTAGTCATCAATGTCTATTTTCGTGCCGAGGGCGATCGATTTTTAAAAATAACCTACTGGGAACGAAACCGAAAATTCTCGAGGTTATTTTGACAATGAAGCCCAAAACAGAATCTGAATAGACCGGTTTTCATTTTGGATTCCTCTCGAACGGATAAAAGAAAGGCCGAAACAGGCGTATTTATCAACGTCGAATCTCATGTGAATTTCTCTTCAAGTCGACGACTTTTAGAACGGGAAACGAATCCGAGTCCGCATGAAAGTGTTTCTGTTGTGGAATAATCCCTGCAATCTGAGAATGTCGCGCCGACCATCGGATTCGTTCACATGCATAGTCCACAGCAGCAGTAGTAGTCTTCAATGGCTATTTTCGTGCCGAGGGTGATCGATTTAAAAAAATCCCCTACTGAGTACAAAACCCAATAATCTCGAGGTTATTTCGACAATGGAACACAAAACCGAATGTGAATGGATCGTTTTTTATTTTGGATTCCTCTCGAACCGATAAAAGAAACGGTTGAAAAAGGCGTATTTATCAGCGTCGAATGTCATGTGAATTTCTTTTCGAGTCGACGACTTTTAGAACAAGAAACGAATCCGAGTCCGCATGCAAGTGTTTCTGTTGTGGAATAATCCCTGCAATCTGAGAATGCCGCGCCGACCATCGGATTCGTTCACGTTCATAGTCCAAAGCAGCAGTAGTAGTCATCAATGGCTATTTTCGTGCCGAGGGTGATCGATTTTTAAAAATCACCTACTGGGAACGAAACCGAAAATTCTCGAGGTTATTTTGACAATGAAACCCAAAACAGAATCTGAATAGACCGGTTTTCATTTTGGATTCCTCTTGAACGGATAGAAGAAAGGCCGAAACAGGCGTATTTATCAACGTCGAATCTCATGTGAATTTCTCTTCAAGTCGACGACTTTTAGAACGGGAAACGAATCCGAGTCCGCATGAAAGTGTTTCTGTTGTGGAATAATCCCTGCAATCTGAGAATGTCGCGCCGACCATCGGATTCGTTCACATGCATCGTCCACAGCAGCAGTAGTAGTCTTCAATGGCTATTTTCGTGCCGAGGGTGATCGATTAAAAAAAATCCCCTACTGAGTACAAAACCCAATAATCTCGAGGTTATTTCGACAATGGAACACAAAACCGAATTTGAATGGATCGTTTTTTATTTTGGATTCCTCTCGAACCGATAAAAGAAACGGTTGAAAAAGGCGTATTTATCAGCGTCGAATCTCATGTGAATATCTTTTCGAGTCGACGACTTTTAGAACGGGAAACGAATCCGAGTCCGCATGCAAGTGTTTCTGTTGTGGAATAATCCCTGCAATCTGAGAATGCCGCGCCGACCATCGGATTCGTTCACGTTCATAGTCCAAAGCAGCAGTAGTAGTCATCAATGGCTATTTTCGTGCCGAGGGTGATCGATTTTTAAAAATCACTTACTGGGAACGAAACCGAAAATTCTCGAGGTTATTTTGACAATGAAACCCAAAAGAAAATCTGAATGGACCGTTTTTCATTTTGGATTCCTCTCGAACCGATAAAAGAAATGGTTGAAACAGGCGTATTTATCAACGTCGTGTCTCACGTGAATTTCTTTTCGAGTCGACGACTTTTAGATCGGGAAAATAATCCGAGTCCGCATGAAAGTCTTTCTGTTCTGGAATAATCCTTACAATATGAGAATGCCGCGCCGACCATCGGATTCGTTCACGTTCATCGTCCACAGCAGCAGTAGTAGTCCTCAATGGCTATTATCGTGCCGAGGGTGATCGATTTTTTTGAATCACCTACTGGGAACAAATCCGAACAATCTCGAGGTCATTTCGACAATGAAACACAAAACAGAATTTGAATGGATCGTTTTTTATTTTGGATTCCTCTCGGACCGATAAAAGAAACTGGTGAAACAGGCGTAATTATCAACGTCGAATCTCATGTGAATTTCTTTTGGAGTCGAGGAATTTTAGATCGGGAAACGAATCCGAGTCCGCATGCAAGTGTTTCTGTTGTGGAATAATCCCTGCAATCTGAGAATGCCGCAACGATCATCGGATTCGATCACGTTCATCGCCCACAGCAGCAGTAGTAGTCCTCAATGGCTATTTTCGTGCCGAGGGAGATAGATTTCAAAAAATCATCTACTGGGAACGAAACCGAACAATCTCGAGTTTAATTCGACAATGAAATACAAAATAGAATCTGAATGGACCGGTTTTCATTTTGGATTCCTCTCGAACCGATAAAAGAAAGGCCGAAACAGGCGTATTTATCAACGTCGAATCTCATGTGATTTTCTCTTCGAGTCGACGACTTTTAGAACGGGAAACGAATCCGAGTCCGCATGCAAGTGTTTCTGTTGTGGAATAATCCCTGCAATCTGAGAATTTCGCGCCAACCATCGGATTCGTTCACATGCATCGTCCACAGCAGCAGTAGTAGTCTTCAATGGCTATTTTCGTGCCGAGGGTGATCGATTTAAAAAAATCCCCTACTGAGTACAAAACCCAATAATCTCGAGGTTATTTTGACAATGAAACCCAAAACAAAATCTGAATGGACCGTTTTTCATTTTGGATTCCTCTCGAACCGATAAAAGAAATGGTTGAAACAGGCGTATTTATCAACGTCGTGTCTCACGTGAATTTCTTTTCGAGTCGACGACTTTTAGATCGGGAAAATAATGCGAGTCCGCATGCAAGTCTTTCTGTTCTGGAATAATCCCTACAATATGAGAATACCGCGCCGACCATCGGATTCGTTCACGTTCATCGTCCACAGCAGCAGTAGTAGTCCTCAATGGCTATTATCGTGCCGAGGGTGATCGATTTTTTTAAATCACCTACTGGGAACAAATCCGAACAATCTCGAGGTTATTTCGACAATAAACCACAAAACAGAATTTGAAAGGACCGTTTCTTATTTTGAATTCGCCTCGAACCGATAAAAAAAGGTTGAAATCGGCATATTTATCAGCGGCGAATCTCATGTGAATTTCTCTTCGAGTCAACGACTTTTATATCGGGAAACGAATCCGAGTCCGCATCCAAGTGTTTCTGTTGTGGAATAATCCCTACAATTTGAGAATTCCGCGCCGACCATCGGATTCGTTCACGATTATAGTCCACAGCAGCAGTAGCAGTCCTCAATGGCTACTGTCGTGCCGAGGATGATCGATTTTTTAAAATCACCTACTGGGAACAAATCCGGGCAATCTCGAGGTTATTTCGACAATGAAACACAAAACAAAATTTGAAAGGACCGATTTTCATTTTCGATTCATCTCGATCCGATAAAAGAAACGGTTGAAACAGGCGTATTCATCAACGTCGAATCTCATGTGAATTTCTTTTGGAGTCGAGGAATTTTAGATCGGGAAAAGAATCCGAGTCCGCATGCAGATGTTTCTATTGTGAAATACTCCCTACAAATTGAGAACGCTGCGCCGATCATCGGATTCGTTCACGTTCATAGTCCACAGCAGCAGAAGCAGTCCTCAATGGCTATTTTCGTGCCGAGGGTGATAGATTTTAAAAAATCACCTACTGGGAACGAAACCGAACAATCTCGAGGTCATTTCGACAATGAAACACAAAACAGAATTTGATAAAAGAAACTGGTGAAACAGGCGTATTCATCAACGTCGAATCTCATGTGAATTTCTTTTGGAGTCGAGGAATTTTAGATCGGGAAACGAATCCGAGTCCGCATGCAAGTGTTTCTTTTGTGGAATACTCCCTGCAATCTGAGAATGCCGCAACGATCATCGGATTCGATCACGTTCATCGCCCACAGCAGCAGTAGTAGTCCTCAATGGCTATTTTCGTGCCGAGGGAGATAGATTTCAAAAAATCATCTACTGGGAACGAAACCGAACAATCTCGAGTTTACTTCAACAATGAAATTCAAAATAGAATTTGAATGGAACGTTTTTTCTTTTGGATTCCTCTCGAACCGATAAAAGAAAGGCTGAAACAGGCGTATTTTTCAACGTCGAATCTCATGTGAATTTCTCTTCGAGTCGACGACTTTCAGATAGGGAAACGAATCCGAGTCCGCATGAAAGTGTTTATGTTGTGGTATACTCCCTACAATCTGAGAATGCCGCGCCGACCATCGGATTCGTTCGCGTTCATAGTCCACAGCAGCAGTAGTAGTCATCAATGTCTATTTTCGTGCCGAGGGTGATCGATTTTTAAAAATCACCGACTGGGGATGAAACCGAAAATTCTCGAGGTTATTTTGACAATGAAACCCAAAACAAAATCTGAATGGACCGTTTTTCATTTTGGATTCCTTTCGAACCGATAAAAGAAAGGCTGAAACAGGCGTATTTATCAACGTCGAATCTCATGTGTATTTCTCTTCGAGTCAACGACTTTCAGATCGGGAAACGAATCCGAGTCCGCATGCAAGTGTTTTTGTTGTGGAATACTCCCTACAATCTGAGAATGCCGCGCCGACCATCGGATTCGTTCACATTCATAGTCCACAGCAGCAGTAGCAGTCTTCAATGGCTATTTTCGTGCCGAGGGTGATCGATTTAAAAAAATCCCCTACTGGGAACAAAACCCAATAATCTCGAGGTTATTTCGACAATGGAACACAAAACCGAATTTGAATTTATCGTTTTTTATTTTGGATTCCTCTTGGACCGATAAAAGAAACTGATGAAACAGGCGTATTTATCAACGTCGAATCTCATGTGAATTTCTTTTCGAGTCGACGACTTTTAGAACGGGAAACGAATCCGAGTCCGCATGCAACTGTTTCTGTTGTGGAATAATCCCTGCAATCTGAGAATGCCGCAACGATCATCGGATTCGATCACGTTCATCGCCCACAGCAGCAGTAGTAGTCCTCAATGGCTATTTTCGTGCCGAGGGAGATAGATTTCAAAAAATCATCTACTGGGAACGAAACCGAACAATCTCGAGTTTACTTCGACAATGAAATACAAAATAGAATTTGAATGGAACGTTTTTTCTTTTGGATTCCTCTCGAACCGATAAAAGAAAAGCTGAAACAGGCGTATTTTTCAACGTCGAATCTCATGTGAATTTCTCTTCGAGTCGACGACTTTCAGATCGGGAAACGAATCCGAGTCTGCATGAAAGTGTTTCTGTTGTGGAATACTCCCTACAATCTGAGAATGCCGCGCCGACCATCGGATTCGTTCACGTTCATAGTCCACAGCAGCAGTAGTAGTCATCAATGTCTATTTTCGTGCCGAGGGTGATCGATTTTTAAAAATCACCTACTGGGAACGAAACCGAAAATTCTCGAGGTTATTTTGACAATGAAACCCAAAACAGAATCTGAATGGACCGGTTTTCATTTTGGATTCCTCTCGAACCGATAAAAGAAAGGCCGAAACAGGCGTATTTATCAACGTCGAATCTCATGTGAATTTCTCTTCGAGTCGACGACTTTTAGAACGGGAAACGAATCCGAGTCCGCATGCAAGTGTTTCTGTTGTGGAATAATCCCTGCAATCTGAGAATATCGCGCCGACCATCGGATTCGTTCACATGCATAGTCCACAGCAGCAGTAGTAGTCTTCAATGGCTATTTTCGTGCCGAGGGTGATCGATTTAAAAAAATCCCCTACTGAGTACAAAACCCAATATTTTCGAGGTTATTTCGACAATGGAACACAAAACCGAATTTGAATGGATCGTTTTTTATTTTGGATTCCTCTCGAACCGATAAAAGAAACTGTTGAAAAAGTTGTATTTATCAGCGTCGAATCTCATGTGAATTTCTTTTCGAGTCGACGACTTTTAGAACGGGAAACGAATCCGAGTCCGCATGCAAGTGTTTCTGTTGTGGAATAATCCCTGCAATCTGAGAATGCCGCGCCGACTATCGGATTCGTTCACGTTCATAGTCCAAAGCAGCAGTAGTAGTCATCAATGGCTATTTTCGTGCCGAGGGTGATCGATTTTTAAAAATCACCTACTCGGAACGAAACCGAAAATTCTCGAGGTTGTTTTGACAATGAAACCCAAAACAAAATCTGAATAGACCGTTTTTCATTTTGGATTCCTCTCGAACCGATAAAAGAAATGGTTGAAACAGGCGTATTTATCAACGTCGTGTCTCACGTGAATTTCTTTTCGAGTCGACGACTTTTAGATCGGGAAACGAATCCGAGTCCGCATGCAAGTCTTTCTGTTCTGGAATAATCCCTACACTATGAGAATGCCGCGCCGACCATCGGATTCGTTCACGTTCATCGTCCACAGCAGCAGTAGTAGTCCTCAATGGCTATTATCGTGCCGAGGGTGATCGATTTTTTTAAATCACCTACTGGGAACAAATCCGAACAATCTCGAGGTTATTTCGACAATAAACCACAAAACAGAATTTGAAAGGACCGTTTCTTATTTTGAATTCGCCTCGAACCGATGAAAAAAGATTGAAATCGGCATATTTATCAGCGTCGAATCTCACGTGAATTTCTCTTCGAGTCGACGACTTTTATATCGGGAAACGAATCCGAGTCCGCATCCAAGTGTTTCTGTTGTGGAATAATCCCTACAATTTGAGAATGCCGCGCCGACCATCGGATTCGTTCACGTTTATAGTCCACAGCAGCAGTAGCAGTCCTCAATGGCTACTGTCGTGCCGAGGATGATCGATTTTTTAAAATCACCTACTGGGAACAAATCCGTGCAATCTCGAGGTTATTTCGACAATGAAACACAAAACAAAATTTTAAAGGACCGATTTTCATTTTCGATTCATCTCGATCCGATAAAAGAAACGGTTGAAACAGGCGTATTCATCAACGTCGAATCTCATGTGAATTTCTTTTGGAGTCGAGGAATTTTAGATCGGGAAACGAATCCGAGTCCGCATGCAGATGTTTCTATTGTGAAATAATCCCTACAAATTGAGAACGCTGCGCCGATCATCGGATTCGTTCACGTTCATAGTCCACAGCAGCAGAAGCAGTCCTCAATGGCTATTTTCGTGCCGAGGGTGATCGATTTTTAAAAATCACCGACTGGGAATGAAACCGAAAATTCTCGAGGTTATTTTGACAATGAAACCCAAAACAGAATCTGAATGGACCGTTTTTCATTTTGGATTCCTTTCGAACCGATAAAAGAAAGGCTGAAACAGGCGTATTTATCAACGTCGAATCTCATGTGTATTTCTCTTCGAGTCAACGACTTTCAGATCGGGAAACGAATCCGAGTCCGCATGCAAGTGTTTCTGTTGTGGAATACTCCCTACAATCTGAGAATGCCGCGCCGACCATCGGATTCGTTCACATTCATAGTCCACAGCAGCAGTAGCAGTCTTCAATGGCTATTTTCGTGCCGAGGGTGATCGATTTAAAAAAATCCCCTACTGGGAACAAAACCCAATAATCTCAAGGTTATTTCGACAATGGAACACAAAACCGAATTTGAATGGATCGTTTTGTATTTTGGATTCCTCTTGGACCGATAAAAGAAACTGATGAAACAGGCGTATTTATCAACGTCGAATCTCATGTGAATTTCTTTTCGAGTCGACGACTTTTAGAACGGGAAACGAATCCGAGTCCGCATGCAAGTGTTTCTGTTGTGGAATAATCCCTGCAATCTGAGAATGCCGCAACGATCATCGGATTCGATCACGTTCATCGCCCACAGCAGCAGTAGTAGTCCTCAATGGCTATTTTCGTGCCGAGGGAGATAGATTTCAAAAAATCATCTACTGGGAACGAAACCGAACAATCTCGAGTTTACTTCGACAATGAAATACAAAATAGAATTTGAATGGAACGTTTTTTCTTTTGGATTCCTCTCGAACCGATAAAAGAAAAGCTGAAACAGGCGTATTTTTCAACGTCGAATCTCATGTGAATTTCTCTTCGAGTCGACGACTTTCAGATCGGGAAACGAATCCGAGTCTGCATGAAAGTGTTTCTGTTGTGGAATACTCCCTACAATCTGAGAATGCCGCGCCGACCATCGGATTCGTTCACGTTCATAGTCCACAGCAGCAGTAGTAGTCATCAATGTCTATTTTCGTGCCGAGGGTGATCGATTTTTAAAAATCACCTACTGGGAACGAAACCGAAAATTCTCGAGGTTATTTTGACAATGAAACCCAAAACAGAATCTGAATGGACCGGTTTTCATTTTGGATTCCTCTCGAACCGATAAAAGAAAGGCCGAAACAGGCGTATTTATCAACGTCGAATCTCATGTGAATTTCTCTTCGAGTCGACGACTTTTAGAACGGGAAACGAATCCGAGTCCGCATGCAAGTGTTTCTGTTGTGGAATAATCCCTGCAATCTGAGAATATCGCGCCGACCATCGGATTCGTTCACATGCATAGTCCACAGCAGCAGTAGTAGTCTTCAATGGCTATTTTCGTGCCGAGGGTGATCGATTTAAAAAAATCCCCTACTGAGTACAAAACCCAATATTTTCGAGGTTATTTCGACAATGGAACACAAAACCGAATTTGAATGGATCGTTTTTTATTTTGGATTCCTCTCGAACCGATAAAAGAAACTGTTGAAAAAGTTGTATTTATCAGCGTCCAATCTCATGTGAATTTCTTTTCGAGTCGACGACTTTTAGAACGGGAAACGAATCCGAGTCCGCATGCAAGTGTTTCTGTTGTGGAATAATCCCTGCAATCTGAGAATGCCGCGCCGACTATCGGATTCGTTCACGTTCATAGTCCAAAGCAGCAGTAGTAGTCATCAATGGCTATTTTCGTGCCGAGGGTGATCGATTTTTAAAAATCACCTACTCGGAACGAAACCGAAAATTCTCGAGGTTGTTTTGACAATGAAACCCAAAACAAAATCTGAATAGACCGTTTTTCATTTTGGATTCCTCTCGAACCGATAAAAGAAATGGTTGAAACAGGCGTATTTATCAACGTCGTGTCTCACGTGAATTTCTTTTCGAGTCGACGACTTTTAGATCGGGAAACGAATCCGAGTCCGCATGCAAGTCTTTCTGTTCTGGAATAATCCCTACACTATGAGAATGCCGCGCCGACCATCGGATTCGTTCACGTTCATCGTCCACAGCAGCAGTAGTAGTCCTCAATGGCTATTATCGTGCCGAGGGTGATCGATTTTTTTAAATCACCTACTGGGAACAAATCCGAACAATCTCGAGGTTATTTCGACAATAAACCACAAAACAGAATTTGAAAGGACCGTTTCTTATTTTGAATTCGCCTCGAACCGATGAAAAAAGATTGAAATCGGCATATTTATCAGCGTCGAATCTCACGTGAATTTCTCTTCGAGTCGACGACTTTTATATCGGGAAACGAATCCGAGTCCGCATCCAAGTGTTTCTGTTGTGGAATAATCCCTACAATTTGAGAATGCCGCGCCGACCATCGGATTCGTTCACGTTTATAGTCCACAGCAGCAGTAGCAGTCCTCAATGGCTACTGTCGTGCCGAGGATGATCGATTTTTTAAAATCACCTACTGGGAACAAATCCGTGCAATCTCGAGGTTATTTCGACAATGAAACACAAAACAAAATTTTAAAGGACCGATTTTCATTTTCGATTCATCTCGATCCGATAAAAGAAACGGTTGAAACAGGCGTATTCATCAACGTCGAATCTCATGTGAATTTCTTTTGGAGTCGAGGAATTTTAGATCGGGAAACGAATCCGAGTCCGCATGCAGATGTTTCTATTGTGAAATAATCCCTACAAATTGAGAACGCTGCGCCGATCATCGGATTCGTTCACGTTCATAGTCCACAGCAGCAGAAGCAGTCCTCAATGGCTATTTTCGTGCCGAGGGTGATCGATTTTTAAAAATCACCGACTGGGAATGAAACCGAAAATTCTCGAGGTTATTTTGACAATGAAACCCAAAACAGAATCTGAATGGACCGTTTTTCATTTTGGATTCCTTTCGAACCGATAAAAGAAAGGCTGAAACAGGCGTATTTATCAACGTCGAATCTCATGTGTATTTCTCTTCGAGTCAACGACTTTCAGATCGGGAAACGAATCCGAGTCCGCATGCAAGTGTTTCTGTTGTGGAATACTCCCTACAATCTGAGAATGCCGCGCCGACCATCGGATTCGTTCACATTCATAGTCCACAGCAGCAGTAGCAGTCTTCAATGGCTATTTTCGTGCCGAGGGTGATCGATTTAAAAAAATCCCCTACTGGGAACAAAACCCAATAATCTCAAGGTTATTTCGACAATGGAACACAAAACCGAATTTGAATGGATCGTTTTGTATTTTGGATTCCTCTTGGACCGATAAAAGAAACTGATGAAACAGGCGTATTTATCAACGTCGAATCTCATGTGAATTTCTTTTCGAGTCGACGACTTTTAGAACGGGAAACGAATCCGAGTCCGCATGCAAGTGTTTCTGTTGTGGAATAATCCCTGCAATCTGAGAATGCCGCAACGATCATCGGATTCGTTCACGTTCATAGTCCACAGCAGCAGTAGTAGTCATCAATGTCTATTTTCGTGCCGAGGGTGATCGATTTTTAAAAATCACCTACTGGGAACGAAACCGAAAATTCTCGAGGTTATTTTGACAATGAAACCCAAAACAGAATCTGAATGGACCGGTTTTCATTTTGGATTCCTCTCGAACCGATAAAAGAAAGGCCGAAACAGGCGTATTTATCAACGTCGAATCTCATGTGAATTTCTCTTCGAGTCGACGACTTTTAGAACGGGAAACGAATCCGAGTCCGCATGCAAGTGTTTCTGTTGTGGAATAATCCCTGCAATCTGAGAATGTCGCGCCGACCATCGGATTCGTTCACATGCATCGTCCACAGCAGCAGTAGTAGTCTTCAATAGCTATTTTCGTGCCGAGGGTGATCGATTAAAAAAAATCCCCTACTGAGTACAAAACCCAACAATCTCGAGGTTATTTCGACAATGGAACACAAAACCGAATTTGAATGGATCGTTTTTTATTTTGGATTCCTCTCGAACCGATAAAAGAAACGGTTGAAAAAGGCGTATTTATCAGCGTCGAATCTCATGTGAATTTCTTTTCGAGTCGACGACTTTTAGAACGGGAAACGAATCCGAGTCCGCATGCAAGTCTTTCTGTTCTGGAATAATCCTTACAATATGAGAATGCCGCGCCGACCATCGGATTCGTTCACGTTCATAGTCCAAAGCAGCAGTAGTAGTCATCAATGGCTATTTTCGTGCCGAGGGTGATCGATTTTTAAAAATCACCTACTCGGAACGAAACCGAAAATTCTCGAGGTTGTTTTGACAATGAAACCCAAAACAAAATCTGAGTAGACCGTTTTCCATTTTGGATTCCTCTCGAACCGATAAAAGAAATGGTTGAAACAGGCGTATTTATCGAAGTCGTGTCTCACGTGAATTTCTTTTCGAGTCGACGACTTTTAGATCGGGAAAATAATCCGAGTCCGCATGCAAGTCTTTCTGTTCTGGAATAATCCTTATAATATGAGAATGCCGCGCCGACCATCGGATTCGTTCACGTTCATCGTCCACAGCAGCAGTAGTAGTCCTCAATGGCTATTATCGTGCCGAGGGTGATCGATTTTTTTAAATCACCTACTGGGAACAAATCCGAACAATCTCGAGGTTATTTCGACAATAAACCACAAAACAGAATTTGAAAGGACCGTTTCTTATTTTGAATTCGCCTCGAACCGATAAAAAAAGGTTGAAATCGGCATATTTATCAGCGTCGAATCTCATGTGAATTTCTCTTCGAGTCAACGACTTTTATATCGGGAAACGAATCCGAGTCCGCATCCAAGTGTTTCTGTTGTGAAATAATCCCTATAATTTGAGAATGCCGCGCCGACCATCGGATTCGTTCACGTTTATAGTCCACAGCAGCAGTAGCAGTCCTCAATGGCTACTGTCGTGCCGAGGATGATCGATTTTTTAAAATCACCTACTGGGAACAAATCCGGGCAATCTCGAGGTTATTTCGACAATGAAACACAATACAAAATTTGAAAGGACCTATTTTCATTTTCGATTCATCTCGATCCGATAAAAGAAACGGTTGAAACAGGCGTATTCATCAACGTCGAATCTCATGTGAATTTCTTTTGGAGTCGAGGAATTTTAGATCGGGAAAAGAATCCGAGTCCACATGCAGATGTTTCTATTGTGAAATACTCCCTACAAATTGAGAACGCTGCGCCGATCTTCGGATTCGTTCACGTTCATAGTCCACAGCAGCAGAAGCAGTCCTCAATGGCTATTTTCGTGCCGAGGGTGATAGATTTTTAAAAATCACCTACTGGGAACGAAACCGAACAATCTCGAGGTCATTTCGACAATGAAACACAAAACAGAATTTGAATGGATCGTTTTTTATTTTAGATTCCTCTCGGACCGATAAAAGAAACTGGTGAAACAGGCGTATTCATCAACGTCGAATCTCATGTGAATTTCTTTTGGAGTCGAGGAATTTTAGATCGGGAAACGAATCCGAGTCCGCATGCAAGTGTTTCTGTTGTGGAATAATCCCTGCAATCTGAGAATGCCGCAACGATCATCGGATTCGATCACGTTCATCGCCCACAGCAGCAGTAGTAGTCCTCAATGGCTATTTTCGTGCCGAGGGAGATAGATTTCAAAAAATCACCGGCTGGGAATGAAACCGAAAATTCTCGAGGTTATTTTGACAATGAAACCCAAAACAGAATCTGAATGGACCGTTTTTCATTTTGGATTCCTTTCGAACCGATAAAAGAAAGGCCGAAACAGGCGTATTTATCAACGTCGAATCTCATGTGAATTTCTCTTCGAGTCGACGACTTTTAGAACGGGAAACGAATCCGAGTCCGCATGCAAGTGTTTCTGTTGTGGAATAATCCCTGCAATCTGAGAATGTCGCGCCGACCATCGGATTCGTTCACATGCATAGTCCACAGCAGCAGTAGTAGTCTTCAATGGCTATTTTCGTGCCGAGGGTGATCGATTTAAAAAAATCCCCTACTGAGTACAAAGCCCAATAATTTCGAGGTTATTTCGACAATGGAACACAAAACCGAATTTGAATGGATCGTTTTTTATTTTGGATTCCTCTCGAACCGATAAAAGAAACTGTTGAAAAAGTTGTATTTATCAACGTCGAATCTCATGTGAATTTCTTTTCGAGTCGACGACTTTTAGAACGGGAAACGAATCCGAGTCCGCATGCAAGTGTTTCTGTTGTGGAATAATCCCTGCAATCTGAGAATGCCGCGCCGACCATCGGATTCGTTCACGTTCATAGTCCAAAGCAGCAGTAGTAGTCATCAATGGCTATTTTCGTGCCGAGGGTGATCGATTTTTAAAAATCACCTACTCGGAACGAAACCGAAAATTCTCGAGGTTGTTTTGACAATGAAACCCAAAACAAAATCTGAATAGACCGTTTTTCATTTTGGATTCCTCTCGAACCGATAAAAGAATTGGTTGAAACAGGCGTATTTATCAACGTCGTGTCTCACGTGAATTTCTTTTCGAGTCGACGACTTTTAGATCGGGAAACGAATCCGAGTCCGCATGCAAGTCTTTCTGTTCTGGAATAATCCCTACAATATGAGAATGCCGCGCCGACCATCGGATTCGTTCACGTTCATCGTCCACAGCAGCAGAAGTAGTCCTCAATGGCTATTATCGTGCCGAGGGTGATCGATTTTTTTAAATCACCTACTGGGAACAAATCCGAACAATCTCGAGGTTATTTCGACAATAAACCACAAAACAGAATTTGAAAGGACCGTTTCTTATTTTGAATTCGCCTCGAACCGATAAAAAAAGATTGAAATCGGCATATTTATCAGCGTCGAATCTCATGTGAATTTCTCTTCGAGTCGACGACTTTTATATCGGGAAACGAATCCGAGTCCGCATCCAAGTGTTTCTGTTGTGGAATAATCCCTACAATTTGAGAATGCCGCGCCGACCATCGGATTCGTTCACGTTTATAGTCCACAGCAGCAGTAGTAGTCCTCAATGGCTATTTTCGTGCCGAGGGAGATAGATTTCAAAAAATCATCTACTGGGAACGAAACGGAACAATCTCGAGTTTAATTCGACAATGAAATACAAAATAGAATCTGAATGGACCGGTTTTCATTTTGGATTCCTCTCGAACCGATAAAAGAAAGGCCGAAACAGGCGTATTTATCAACGTCGAATCTCATGTGATTTTCTGTTCGAGTCGACGACTTTTAGAACGGGAAACGAATCCGAGTCCGCATGCAAGTGTTTCTGTTGTGGAATAATCCCTGCAATCTGAGAATGTCGCGCCAACCATCGGATTCGTTCACATGCATCGTCCACAGCAGCAGTACTAGTCTTCAATGGCTATTTTCGTGCCGAGGGTGATCGATTTAAAAGAATCCCCTACTGAGTACAAAACCCAATAATCTCGAGGTTATTTCGACAATGGAACACAAAACCGAATTTGAATGGATCGTTTTTTATTTTGGATTCCTTTCGAACCGATAAAAGAAACGGTTGAAAAAGGCGTATTTATCAGCGTCGAATCTCATGTGAATTTCTCTTCGAGTCGACGACTTTTAGAACGGGAAACGAATCCGAGTCCGCATGCAAGTGTTTCTATTGTGGAATAATCCCTGCAATCTGAGAATGCCGCGCCGACCATCGGATTCGTTCACGTTCATAGTCCAAAGCTGCAGTAGTAGTCATCAATGGCTATTTTCTTGCCGAGGGTGATCGATTTTTAAAAATTACCTACTGGGAACGAAACCGAAAATTCTCGAGGTTATTTTGACAATGAAACCCAAAACAAAATCTCAATGGACCGTTTTTCATTTTGGATTCCTCTCGAACCGATAAAAGAAACGGTTGAAACAGGCGTATTTATCAACGTCGTGTCTCACGTGAATTTCTTTTCGAGTCGACGACTTTTAGATCGGGAAAATAATCCGAGTCCGCATGCAAGTCTTTCTGTTCTGGAATAATCCCTACAATATGAGAATACCGCGCCGACCATCGGATTCGTTCACGTTCATCGTCCACAGCAGCAGTAGTCGTCCTCAATGGCTATTATCGTGCCGAGGGTGATCGATTTTTTTAAATCACCTACTGGGAACAAATCCGAACAATCTCGAGGTTATTTCGACAATAAACCACAAAACAGAATTTGAAAGGACCGTTTCTTATTTTGAATTCGCCTCGAACCGATAAAAAAAGGTTGAAATCGGCATATTTATCACCGTCGAATCTCATGTGAATTTCTCTTCGAGTCAACGACTTTTATATCGGGAAACGAATCCGAGTCCGCATCCAAGTGTTTCTGTTGTGGAATAATCCCTACAATTTGAGAATGCCGCGCCGACCATCGGATTCGTTCACGTTTATAGTCCACAGCAGCAGTAGCAGTCCTCAATGGCTACTGTCGTGCCGAGGATGATCGATTTTTTAAAATCACCTACTGGGAACAAATCCGGGCAATCTCGAGGTTATTTCGACAATGAACCACAAAACAAAATTTGAAAGGACCGATTTTCATTTTCGATTCATCTCGATCCGATAAAAGAAACGGTTGAAACAGGCGTATTCATCAACGTCGAATCTCATGTGAATTTCTTTTGGAGTCGAGGAATTTTAGATCGGGAAAGGAATCCGAGTCCGCATGCAGATGTTTCTATTGTGAAATACTCCCTACAAATTGAGAACGCTGCGCCGATCATCGGATTCGTTCACGTTCATAGTCCACAGCAGCAGAAGCAGTCCTCAATGGCTATTTTCGTGCCGAGGGTGATAGATTTTTAAAAATCACCTACTGGGAACGAAACCGAACAATCTCGAGGTCATTTCGACAATGAAACACAAAACAGAATTTGAATGGATCGTTTTTTATTTTGGATTCCTCTCGGACCGATAAAAGAAACTGGTGAAACAGGCGTATTCATCAACGTCGAATCTCATGTGAATTTCTTTTGGAGTCGAGGAATTTTAGATCGGGAAACGAATCCGAGTCCGCATGCAAGTGTTTCTGTTGTGGAATAATCCCTGCAATCTGAGAATGCCGCAACGATCATCGGATTCGATCACGTTCATCGCCCACAGCAGCAGTAGTAGTCCTCAATGGCTATTTTCGTGCCGAGGGAGATAGATTTCAAAAAATCACCGGCTGGGAATGAAACCGAAAATTCTCGAGGTTATTTTGACAATGAAACCCAAAACAGAATCTGAATGGACCGTTTTTCATTTTGGATTCCTTTCGAACCGATAAAAGAAAGGCCGAAACAGGCGTATTTATCAACGTCGAATCTCATGTGAATTTCTCTTCGAGTCGACGACTTTTAGAACGGGAAACGAATCCGAGTCCGCATGCAAGTGTTTCTGTTGTGGAATAATCCCTGCAATCTGAGAATGTCGTGCCGACCATCGGATTCGTTCACATGCATAGTCCACAGCAGCAGTAGTAGTCTTCAATGGCTATTTTCGTGCCGAGGGTGATCGATTTAAAAAAATCCCCTACTGAGTACAAAACCCAATAATTTCGAGGTTATTTCGACAATGGAACACAAAACCGAATTTGAATGGATCGTTTTTTATTTTGGATTCCTCTCGAACCGATAAAAGAAACTGTTGAAAAAGTTGTATTTATCAGCGTCGAATCTCATGTGAATTTCTTTTCGAGTCGACGACTTTTAGAACGGGAAACGAATCCGAGTCCGCATGCAAGTGTTTCTGTTGTGGAATAATCCCTGCAATCTGAGAATGCCGCGCCGACCATCGGATTCGTTCACGTTCATAGTCCAAAGCAGCAGTAGTAGTCATCAATGGCTATTTTCGTGCCGAGGGTGATCGATTTTTAAATATCACCTACTCGGAACGAAACCGAAAATTCTCGAGGTTGTTTTGACAATGAAACCCAAAACAAAATCTGAATAGACCGTTTTTCATTTTGGATTCCTCTCGAACCGATAAAAGAATTGGTTGAAACAGGCGTATTTATCAACGTCGTGTCTCACGTGAATTTCTTTTCGAGTCGACGACTTTTAGATCGGGAAACGAATCCGAGTCCGCATGCAAGTCTTTCTGTTCTGGAATAATCCCTACAATATGAGAATGCCGCGCCGACCATCGGATTCGTTCACGTTCATCGTCCACAGCAGCAGAAGTAGTCCTCAATGGCTATTATCGTGCCGAGGGTGATCGATTTTTTAAAATCACCTACTGGGAACAAATCCGAACAATCTCGAGGTTATTTCGACAATAAACCACAAAACAGAATTTGAAAGGACCGTTTCTTATTTTGAATTCGCCTCGAACCGATAAAAAAAGATTGAAATCGGCATATTTATCAGCGTCGAATCTCATGTGAATTTCTCTTCGAGTCGACGACTTTAATATCGGGAAACGAATCCGAGTCCGCATCCAAGTGTTTCTGTTGTGGAATAATCCCTACAATTTGAGAATGCCGCGCCGACCATCGGATTCGTTCACGTTTATAGTCCACAGCAGCATTAGCAGTCCTCAATGGCTACTGTCGTGCCGAGGATGATCGATTTTTTAAAATCACCTACTCGGAACAAATCCGAACAATCTCGAGGTCATTTCGACAATGAAACACAAAACAGAATTTGAATGGATCGTTTTTTATTTTGGATTCCTCTCGGACCGATAAAAGAAACTGGTGAAACAGGCGTATTCATCAACGTCGAATCTCATGTGAATTTCTTTTGGAGTCGAGGAATTTTAGATCGGGAAACGAATCCGCGTCCGCATGCAAGTGTTTCTGTTGTGGAATAATCCCTGCAATCTGAGAATGCTGCAACGATCATCGGATTCGATCACGTTCATCGCCCACAGCAGCAGAAGTAGTCCTCAATGGCTATTTTCGTGCCGAGGGTGATCGATTTAAAAAAATCCCCTACTGGGAATAAAACCCAATAATCTCGAGGTTATTTCGACAATGGAACACAAAACCGAATTTGAATGGATCGTTTTTTATTTTGGATTCCTCTTGGACCGATAAAAGAAACTGATGAAACAGGCGTATTTATCAACGTCGAATCTCATGTGAATTTCTTTTCGAGTCGACGACTTTTAGAACGGGAAACGAATCCGAGTCCGCATGCAAGTGTTTCTGTTGTGGAATAATCCCTGCAATCTGAGAATGCCGCAGCGATCATCGGATTCGATCACGTTCATCGCCCACAGCAGCAGTAGTAGTCCTCAATGGCTATTTTCGTGCCGAGGGAGATAGATTTCAAAAAATCATCTACTGGGAACGAAACCGAACAATCTCGAGTTTACTTCGACAATGAAATACAAAATAGAATTTGAATGCAACGTTTTTTCTTTTGGATTCCTCTCGAACCGATAAAAGAAAGGCTGAAACAGGCGTATTTTTCAACGTCGAATCTCATGTGAATTTCTCTTCGAGTCGACGACTTTCAGATCGGGAAACGAATCCGAGTCCGCATGAAAGTGTTTCTGTTGTGGAATACTCCCTACAATCTGAGAATGCCGCGCCGACCATCGGATTCGTTCGCGTTCATAGTCCACAGCAGCAGTAGTAGTCACCAATGTCTATTTTCGTGCCGAGGGTGATCGATTTTTATAAATCACCTACTGGGAATGAAACCAAAAATTCTCGAGGTTATTTTGACAATGAAACCCAAAACAGAATCTGAATGGACCGTTTTTCATTTTGGATTCCTCTCGAACCGATAAAAGAAAGGCTGAAACAGGCGTATTTATCAGCGTCGAATCTCATGTGAATTTCTTTTCGAGTCGACGACTTTTAGAACGGGAAACGAATCCGAGTCCGCATTCAAGTGTTTCTGTTGTGGAATAATCCCTGCAATCTGAGAATGCCGCGCCGACCATCGGATTCGTTCACGTTCATAGTCCACAGCAGCAGTAGTAGTCATCAATGGCTATTTTCGTGCCGAGGGTGATCGATTTTTTAAAATCACCTACTGGGATCAAATCCGAACAATCTCGAGGTTATTTCGACAATAAAACACAGAACAGAATTTGAAAGGACCGTTTTTTATTTTGGATTCACCTCGAACCGATAAAAAAACGGTTGAAATCGGCATATTTATCAGCGTCGAATCTCATGTGAATTTCTCTTCGAGTCGACGATTTTTATATCGGGAAACGAATCCGAGTCCGCATGCAAGTGTTTCTGTTGTGGAATAATCCCTACAATTTGAGAATGCCGCGCCGACCATCGCATTCGTTCACGTTTATAGTCCACAGCAGCAGTAGCAGTCCTCAATGGCTATTGTCGTGCCGAGGATGATCGATTTTATAAAATCACTTTCTGGGAACGAATCCGAACAATCTCGAGGTTATTTCGACAATAAAACACAAAACAGAATTTGAACGGACCGTTTTTTATTTTGGATTCGCCTCGAACCGATAAAAAAAAGGTGGAAATCGGCATATTTATCAGCGTCGAATCTCCTGTGAATTTCTTTTGGAGTCGAGGAATTTGAGATCGGGAAACGAATCCGAGTCCGCATGCAGATGTTTCTATTGTGAAATAATCCCTACAAATTGAGAACGCTGCGCCGATCATCGGATTCGTTAACGTTCATAGTTCACAGCAGCAGAAGCAGTCCTCAATTACTATTTTCGTGTCGAGGGTGATCGATTTATAAAAATCACCTACTGGAAACGAAACCGAACAATCTGGACGTTATTTCGACAATGTAACACAAAACAGAATTTGAATGGATCGTTTTTTATTTTGGATTCCTCTCGAACCGATAAAAGAAACTGGCGATACAGGCGTATTTATCGGTTCGAGAGGAATCCAAAAGAAAAAACGTTCCATTCAAATTCTGTTTTGTATTTCATTGTCGAAGTAAACTCAAAATTGTTCGGTTTCGTTCCCAGTAGGTGATTTTTTAAAATCTATCTCCCTCGGCACGAAAATAGCCATTGAGGACTACTACTGCTGCTGTGGGCCATGAACGTGATCGAATCCGATGATCGGCGCGGCATTTTCAGATTGCAGGGATTATTCCACAACAGAAACACTTGCGTGCGGACTCGGATTCGTTTCCCGATCTAAAAGTCGTCGACTCGAAAAGAAATTCACATGACATTCGACGTTGATAAATAGGCCTGTTTCACCAGTTTCTTTTGTCGGTCCGAGAGGAATCCAAAATAAAAAACGATCCATTCAAATTCTGTTTTGTGTTTCATTGTCGAAATAACCTCGAGATTGTTCGGTTTCGTTCCCAGTAGGTGATTTTTAAAAATCGATCACCCTCGGCACGAAAAAAGCCATTGAGGACTGCTTCTGCTGCTGTGGACTATGAACGTGAACGAATCCGATGATCGGCGCAGCGTTCTCAATTTGTAGGGATTATTTCACAATAGAAACATCTGCATGCGGACTCGGATGCGTTTCGCGATCTAAAATTCCTCGACACCAAAAGAAATTCACGTGAGATTCGACGTTGATGAATACGCCTGTTTCAACCGTTTCTTTTATCGGATCGAGACGAATCGAAAATCGGTGCATTCAAATTTTGTTTTGAGTTTCATTGTCGAAATAACCTCGAGATTGCACGGATTTGTTCCCAGTAGGTGATTTTAAAAAATCGATCACCGGCGGCACGACAATAGCCATTGAGGACTACTGCTGCTGCTGTGGACGATGAACGTGAACGAATCCGATGGTCGGCGCGGCATGCTCAGTTTGTAGGGATTATTCCAGAACAGAAAGACTTGCATGCGGTCTCGGATTCGTTTCCCGATCTAAAAGTCGTCGACTCGAAAAGAAAATCACGTGAGGCACGACGTTGATAAATACGCCTGTTTCAACCATTTATTTTATCGGTTCGAGAGGAATCCAAAAGAAAAAACGTTCCATTCAAATTCTGTTTTGGGTTTCATTGTCGAAATAACCTCGAGAATTTTCGGTTTCGTTCCCAGTAGGTGATTTTTTAAAATCTATCTCCCTCGGCACGAAAATGGCCATTGAGGACTACTACTGCTGCTGTGGGCGATGAACGTGATCGAATCCGATGATCGGCGCGGCGTTCTCAATTTGTAGGGATTATTCCACAACAGAAACACCTGCATGCGGACTCGGATTCATTTCCCGATATAAAGGGGTTTCCTTTTTCACGAAAATAGCCATTGAGGACTATCACTGCTGCTGTGGACTATGAACGTGAACGAATCCGAAAAGCAATTCGATCAAATCATGTGTTATGTTTGTTTATCGAAATCATGTTTGCAATGTTTGGATTCGTTTCCCAGATTGATTTAAAAAATGTATCCTCCCTCGATATTGAGAACATCGTTTTGGCATCACTACTCCTGCGGTGGACTGCGAAAAGATACGAAACCGAGGTCTTGCGCAATGTTTTCTGATTGTCGAGCTTGTTTCGCAACGAGACCACTTGCATCCACACTTGGTCTAGTTTTCAGCTATGAAAAACATTTATCCAAATGGAGATTTACGCGAGGTCCTTATTGGATTTTTTCAACTTTGAAAAATTCGAAGATGTTTTTTTTTCAGTATCGAGAGGAATCCAACGTGCGAAACGATTTGTTCAAATAATGTTTCACGTTCGTTTATTGAAATCATCTTGCTAGTGGTTGGATGCGATTCCTTTTCATAATTTGGAAAAAACATACACTCTTCAATGCTCAAAAGAGCGTTTTTCAACCGCTATCGTTGCACTAGCCAACGAAAAGAAATGAACCGAATGCGTTAGGCAGTGTTTTCCGGTTGTAGGATTTATTCTACACAAGAGCTACCTGCACTCGCACTTGGATTAATTCCCACCTGTAAAAAACTTTCATCACAACAGAGATTGACACGAGATACGACTCTTTTTGCCTGCAAACTTTGAGGCTTTTTACGTAATGCGTAAAACTCAAACGTCTATCGTTTTTAATTAATTACTAGAGACGAACCTAATTCTTTGCGCCATCACTTCGGTAATGCGAGCCGAAACATGATTTGAAGAAATCTTCTGTTACCTTGCATTCGTCGTGATATCCAAAAGATATCCAATAGGAGTAGTTTTTTTATAATTTGAAACAATTTAACGTCACAATATATATTTTTGAATAAATACTTGTTACGTTCGTTCAGAATCGCGTGCGTTGAGAAACCCGCTTGAAGATAATATTTTCTACGGCAATAGAGAGTAAAAATTACATATATTAAAAGCCAATACACAATGTATTTTATCGTGGAAACTCTTTTATGTTGGTGGCTAACAAATGAGATATAAATACGAAACAAGATGTCTATAATTTATCGGTAATCCATGTTCAGAAGCACCGAGTGTTACAGTAAATTATTTTTTAGTTCGTATTTCTATTTCTTCGGCACTGACTCCGAAAATATCGCATACAGAAACAGAATGTTTCGCGTCGGCTTTTGATTTATTTATTCTCCCGTATTCTGTGCTTTATTATTGTTGCTCCGGATGTATTTACTCATCGAATTAATGTTTTATATTTCTTCTGAAATGGATTCCGTATGTTCTTTTTTTCCAATCTCGCATTCATATATTTCATCCTTTCGAGATTTTGCATGCCTGCATTCACGGTGCAGTTGCCACGCATAAGCGCTGTCATTTTTTCGCGAGGCTGTATCGCCTCACGGGTTAGAAATGACTCGTGACACATCAGTCTGAAATTCGTCCGAAAATCTATCGATGACGTTAACTTCACAGAACGGTAATGTTTCCGCTCTTTGAAGTTAGCTCTCACACAACAAGGTCCAGGCATTAACTGA
The DNA here is from genome assembly GCA_964007375.1 of Ophion obscuratus. NCBI lineage: Eukaryota > Metazoa > Arthropoda > Insecta > Hymenoptera > Ichneumonidae > Ophion > Ophion obscuratus. Next base: position 42,359,486 of record OZ023315.1, on the reverse strand, counting down.
AGGTACTGTACGATCGAATTGGAGCCCGGCCACCCGGAATCCAGTACGATCGACGGAGGAAGTTTAACGTGGATTGGGTACCACCGTGCAGCGTTCGAAAGTGCGAATCAGCGATGATCAGTGTAGTAAGCGGAGAGGTCCGGGGCAATATTGGCGGATGTTTTGCCTCGGGCTGTAGAAGGGCGTTCGTCAGCCGGCCGCCAACTCGAAGGGTCCCTAGTTGGTCGACAAAGGGGTTGAGGGCGGCAAGGGAGTGGCCCCGATTGAGGGTCGCTCCGCTCGAAATCATCTGAAGTTCAGCCGAGAAGTGCGTGCGTTGAACGAGGCGTATCCAGAAGAACCTTGCCTCTTCCAAATCTCCCGTGTTCAGCGGGTAGGTTATTGAGGCGTGCGGAAGCCGTTTGAAGCGGGCCACCGCCCTCTGACACACTGCCGTGATCCGAAGAAGGCGAGTGAGCGAGGAGTACCGTTACAGAAGGTCCCAATTGATAGGACTATTTTCGGAGGTGGTGGTGAAGGCGAGACCTGATCGTTGTTCGAGGTCGCCATCCGGTGGAAGTTCGGCTGAAGAGACTGGCCATGAAGATGGCGGTCGCGCGAGCCACTCAGGCCCGTGCCACCAAAGATGGTGCTTGGACAGTTGTCGGGGAGTCTGCCCTCGCGACGCACAGTCAGCCGGGTTCTCCTTACCCGCAATGAACCGCCATGGGGCGTGGGAAGAGAAATTTTGGATCGAGGTGACCCGATTTCGGATGAAATCTTTCCATCGGGCCGGATTTGAAGTAATCCTTGTCAACGCAACTGAAGAGTCCGTCCAGAGAGAGACTGGGACTTGCGTTATGTCTAGGGTTCTCTGAACGTGAGAGGCCAGCCTTGAAAGAAGTAGAGCCGCCGATAACTCGAGCCGTGGAATTGTGAGTCGTTTGAGGGGGGCTACTTTCGTCTTCGAGCAGACAAGGGTGACCGTTGTAGCCCCGCCGACTGAAGTTGTTCGGAGGTGGATCACGGCTGACATGGCGAGTTGGGAGGTGTCCGAGAATCCATGTAGCCCGACAGTCGAAGAAGGCGAAAGGTGAAGCGTAGCCATTTTTCCTGAAGTCGTTGAAGTTTGGCCCCGGTATGAAGAATGTCGTTGATCGACACACCTTTCGCAGATTTGAAGGAACCTTTGAAGACGACACGAAGTTCCGTAGTGGCGCTATGGGCCCGAAAGACACCGTGATGTGGGAGAAAAAACCGTGGTCTCGAAGACGCTGCCGTTGAAGCACGAGGCATGTGAGACAGGTTCTCGTATTCTTGGAGGAAGGCGTTGTAGAGACCGCGATATGATCCATTTGTCGAGAGTCGCCGTAGAAGTTGAAGAAGGCAGCGTTTTGTACCCGAATCCGAATCTCCGAGTAGCGAAGGAGGATTCTTGAAGGGGAGCCGTACGATATATCGGCCCGTGTGGTCCCTCGTATGAGGGTCCTTGAAGTGTTGTTCGCAAGCGGATTCGTCCGGGTCGGTTGTAGGGGCCGAGTCCGGAGGAATTTCCTCTTGTTCCCAAAACTTCGATAGTAAAGAAGTGACCTCGTCTTCGATGGAGGCATGTTGAATGCGAAACGAATTTGAGGTGGAACCGTTGACGGGACCGAGTACAATCCATCCGAGAAGCGTGCGCTGAGCGATGGGATCGATGGCCCGACCCTTGACGGCGTCTGACTCGACCAGAAGACCGTACGCGTCAGCTCCGATGATGACGTCGATTGGTCCCGGTTTCAGAAAGTTCGGGTCTGCCAGAGGAAGTCCGTAAAGATGGTCCCATTGCGCCGAAGTAGCGAACGAGGGAAGCGTTGAAGTTAATACGTATAGAATAAATGCCGTCACGATGAAATTTGAGGTTGGATCGTGTATTGAAGATACTGTGACGGTGATAGCTCCTCGCGTCCGTCCCGCTGGCCGGCCTCCGATTCTGTGGATGTTGATGGACGCGGTCATCCTGTGTGTTCGAAGGAGTTGGACCGTGTGTTCGGAAATGAACGAAAGTTCCGCGCCCGGGTCGATGAGAAGTCTCGCCCGCTGCGAGATTCCCGATGAGGAGGTCAAAATAGCTTGACTCGTAGCTAGCAGAACGGAGGGTCGAATGGCCAGCGCGTTTGAAGAGTCCTTTGAATAATGCGGAGGAGTACCCGAGGTGTCGAAGAAGTCCGAGGCGAGCGAAGAAAGGGGGTGGATCGAGTGGGGTCGCAAAGCATCTCGAGAAGCGTGACATGTTCCCTTGGAAGCGGTTCCAGTTGGTATTTTGAGGGGTCGCATTCCTCGTCTTCTCAGCGAGGCTCGAGATGCACTGAAAGGTGCTGACGAGGCCGGCAATGCGACGCTCCATTTTGGCGATATTGCTCGTCATTGTCGAGGTGTCACCGTTTGACACACGAAATCGCTATGATTCAGCGTGAAGCTTCCAAGCCGAAAAACGAGCAACTCAAGAAAATGTTCGAACGAGTTGCACGAAGCGTCCAAACCGAAAATCACGAAAAACTCGTGAAATGAGGCGCGACGTGTTAGAGGTCGAAAATGGCGCGAAGCGTCCAAACGAACACACGAAAACTCGCGGAAGACGAAAAAGATGGCGCGAGACGTCGACGACCGTAGCACACGCGAGAAATGGCGCGAAGCGTCCAAAACGAAAATCACGAAAAACTCGCGAAACGAAAAGATGGCGCGAGACGTCGACGATCGTAGCACACGCGAGAAATGGCACGAAGCGTTTAAAACGAAAATCACGAGAAACTCGAGAAAAGTTCCGAACGAGTTGCACGAAGCGTCCAAAACGAAAAATCACGAAAAGCTCGTGAAAGACGAAAAGGATGGCGCGAGACGTCGACGAACGTAGCACACGCGAGAAAAATGGCGCGAAGCGTCCAAGCCGAAAAACGAACAACTCAAGAAAATGTCCGAACGAGTTGCACGAAGCGTCCAAATTGAAAACACGAGAAAACTCGCGACAGGCGGAAGGATGGCGCGATGCGTCGAAGCCGAAAAAACACGAAAAACTCGCGAAAGAAAAGATGGCACAAAACGTCGACGATCGTAGCACGCGATGGAAATGGCGCGAAGCGTCCAAACCGAAAAACACGAAAACTCGCGAAAGAAAAGATGGCGCGATGCGTCGACGAGCGTAGCACACGAAAAAAATTGCGCGAAGCGTCCAAGCCGAAAACCGAACAACTCAAGAAAATGTCCAAACGAATTGCACGAAGCGTCCAAATTGAAAACACGAGAAAACTCGCGACAGACGGAAGGATGGCGCGATGCGTCGACGGTCGAAGCACACGCGAGAAAATGGCGCGAAACGTCCAATGCCGAAAAACCCGAAAACTCGTGAAGGAGTCCGAAGAAGAAGCACGAAGCGTCCAAGTCGACGAACTCTCGAAAATGTCTCTCGAAAGGTCCAAAACACAACTCGACGGAGAACTCGCGGAATCCGACCGATATTTTTCAAGGCGTCCAAAATCGACAGAACTCGCGAGATCGTAGCACGAAGCGTCCAAACCCACAACTCGCGAAATCCGAACGATATTTTTTGAGGCGTTCAAAATCTATGAGAACTCGCGAAAATCGTAGCACGCGAGAAAATGCGCGAAGCGTCCGAAATGAAATTCACGAGAACTCGCGAAAGACGATAAATTGGCACGACGCGTCGACGGTCGTAGCACACGCGATTGATGGCGAGAAGCGTCCAAAAACGAAAAAAGAAACTCCCAAATGCCGAACTATGGTGTCGCCGATCGACACGCACGAAGTTTTACTGCGCGTGACGTGAAGCGTCCGAGAAACGACGCGAAACATGAGACGCCGGTCTCTTGTACGAGAGCACACGATTTTCGCGAGCACGTGGTCGGAAGAAGATACGAGATCGGAGAGAGAGAGAGAGAGAGCGAGGCTTCGCTCGAGCTCGTCTTGCGAGAAGGACGATTAGACTTCGCGGCCGGCGTGTGGTCACGTGACCACGATGAAAATTACCCGTTTTTCTCGCGCACCGGATAGAAAGATTGAGAATTTCCTTTGCCTTTTTCAGCGAATAACTCACTTTTTTTACCACTTCGTTCACTTGAATCCGGCTCGAAGGACCATGTTTAGATTTGGGTTAATCTCGGAATTCTGGTTGGAAGTGAACGAGTGGGAAATGGTTTGAGTTATTCGTGAGAATAGAGGAACGCGCCGGAAAATGAAGAGGTTGAAATGCACACGGGTTTAGTATAAAGAATATAGGTTTATTTACACACTAATAATTAACTAATTAATAATTGTATTAATAATGACTGACTGGAAGAGTCCCGAGGTGACCGTTGCCGCGGGAGTTAACGCGGGCGTAAATCGCGTTAATCCGTTGGCGTTAAGAAGGGGGGAAGAGACCGAAGCTAACCGTTTAGCGGAGAGACTTGTGTTTGATATCGAAGTTCCGAACGAAGTGTTTTGAAAAGAAGGGCCGATGCGATAATATAACGTTGAAATTAGGGGGAGAAAATCCCTGCGCCCGGACACTGTCCGAGTCAAGCGCGCGACCGGCCAAGAGACGTCGACCTCTGGCGGGGTCTCCCGAAATTAGGGAGTCGTAGATGGAGTTTCCGAAACAAGGGTTATTCGAGGACTCTCGCGTCCCCAATATACAGGGTGTCCCAGAACTCAACGTCAAGCCGAAACGGGGTGACAGGATTAATTGTAACCATCATGAGAAAAATCAGAAAAAAATCTATCCCATGCAGTTTGAAAATTATGGGCATTTAAGAAAAACCTAGAAATTTGGTCATACTGTAACCATTTTTCGGTTATTGTGGTTAATTTTTATTATTTTTGTTCATTTAAACTTTGGAACCGTAACCCTAAATAACATTTCTAGAATCACAGTAAAAAATAATGACACAATTGCCGCAAGTTTCCTAGAATTAAGACTATTTGTTAAACTATGAATTTAAAATTGTCAAAATTTGTCGACTTTGACAGGCCCTACTTTAAAAAAAAAGTACTCGAGTGCCTTGGCAAGTGCCATTAAAAGTTGGCGCATTTAATCAGGATTGTAAAATGGTACAATACTTGTTAGCTTCATACTAAAAAAAACGAGTAAAAAAATTAAAACCTCAAGTAACCCGATTTTTGCTAACCCATTTTACTCGGTTAAATTGTTTTTTATTCGCACAAGCTCTTGGTAGGTTCTTAATTTTACGGCAAAATGATGAGAGAGATGGATAGTGGACATGTTTGCCATGAGTGAGAGAGACAGATAGTGAAGCCACTTTTACCAAAGTCAACAAAAGTAAGTAAAATTAATAAAATAATGAAAAATCTTGACCTAGTTTAGGTTTATTGGAATAAAAGTCAGATACTTAGGGAAATAACATTTTTTCTTACAGCAAATGTTCAAATTGTTTGCCATCAGCCTCAATACACGCCCTACATCTTCTTAAAAAAGATCTACTTATTAGCCGGGCATATCCTCGAGAGTTGATGTCCTCAGCAGCTTGAGAAATTCGTTCACGCAGCTCGGCTACGCTCTCAATGGGCTTTGAATAAACTTTTTCTTTGAGAACGCCCCAATAAAAAAAATCCAGGGGATTTAAATCTGGGGAACGGGCTGACCACAAGATAGTGCCTGAACGTCCAATCCACCTTCCCGGATATTCCTGGTCAAGGAAATCTCTTACTTGCACTGCGTAATGCGCTGGGCAGCCATCTTGTTGATACCACATGTGGCGACGATCTGTTAGTGGTACGTCCTCTAACAAAGTTGGTAAATTTTCTCGTAAAAAATGTAGGTAATTCGTGCCATTCAAGTTCTCAGGCAGCTCAAAAGGCCCAACAATTTTGCCGTTTAAAATTCCGGTCCACAGGTTTACTTTAAAGCGATACTGGGAACTGTCTTCTCGCATTAAATGTGGATTCTCCACATGCCACTCGTGAAAGTTGTGTAAGTTTATGTAACCATCTTTTTTAAATGTAGATTCATCTGACGAGAGAATTTTTTGGATAAGTTGGGGATTTTCATTATGCCTCTGTAGCATTGTTCTACAAATTGAAATCCTTTCAGGATAATCTCGAGGCCGAAGACTTTGAACTCGTTGTACGTGAAACGGATGCATTTCGGCTCTTTGTAAAATACGATGTGCTGTGCTTATGGTTATTCCCGTTCTTTCTTCAATTACACGAACGGAAATACTTGGGTCATCTGCGACCTCTTGCAACACTTCTTCCTCGTAAGGAAAGCGAGGTCTACCTCCAGCCCGTATTTGATTCGGGAAATGGCCGCTCTCCGTGAGTGAACGGTGCACATTAACAAACACGGTGATCCGGATAGCGCTCTAAATTTGGATATCTTTCACGATAAAGTCTAGTGGCGGCACTTGCTTTGCATCTGCATTCCCCATAAATGAGGTGCATGTTCGCATATTCTTGTGAAGTGTAGCGCGTAGGCATGGTACATAACAAGGATGCCAACACAATTCCAAAAGGGAGAAGCCAAAGTTGCCGGTATGTAATCAACAAGTCCAATTTACAAAAATCCAAGTCCAATAAGAGAAGCCAAAGTTGTCAGTACTAAATCAACACAAGCGTATACGAAAAGGTGCGCAGTAGACGAATGAGCGAAACGTACTAAGTGGTGTACGTACTAGACTGGTAGCGTAGCTATTTGCTTTGTATCGCGTCTGTATCTGTTTCATTCGCACTCGTTTAAACGATGCATCTCCGTCTCACTGCGTGGCGTCACTATCTGTCTCGCTAACTCATGGCAAACATGTCCGCTATCCATCTCTCTCACCATTTTGCCGTAAAATTAAGAACCTAACAAGAGCTTGTGCGAATAAAAAACATTTTAACTGAGTAAAATGGGTTAGCAAAAATCGGGTTATTTGAGGTTTTAATTTTTTTACTCGTTTTTTAAGTATGAAACTAACAAGTATTGTACCATTTGACAATCCTGATTAAATGCGCCAACTTTTAATGGCACTTGCCAAGGCACTCTAGTACTTTTTTTTTAAAGCACGGCCTTTCAAAGTAGACCAATTTTGGAAATTTTCAATTCATAGTTTAACAAATAGTCTTAATTCTAGGAAACTTGGGGCAATTGTGTCATTATTTTTTACTGTGATTCTAGAAATGTTATTTAGGGTTACGGTTCCAAAGTTTAAATGAACAAAAATAATAAAAATTAACCACAATAACCGAAAAATGGTTACAGTTTGACCAAATTTCTAGGTTTTTCTTAAATGCCCATAATTTTCAAACTGCATGGGATAGATTTTTTTCTGATTTTTCTCATGATGGTTACAATCAATCCTGTCACCCCGGTTCGGCTTGACGTTGAGTTCTGGGACACCCTGTATACATAATCTAGATATGACAATATTTCTTATTTCTAGGACTACTGTATTATGGTCAACGCGAATATACATACATATGCTGGATACTAGTTCGGGGACTCGTGAATGTCCCTGGAATATACATGCAAGTATAGATATTAATATTATTATTTGTACTCCGGAGACTCTCTTGGATATCCCAGGAGTTTACCGAGTACATATATATATATATATATATATATATATATATATATGTATTTGTGTGTGTCACTTTGAGGACTTATGTCCCTGAAGCGTATGGAGTAAGTACACACACACACACACACACACACACACACACACACACACACACACACACACACACACACACACACACACACACACACACACACACACACACACACACACACACACACACACACACACGCACGCACGCACGCACGCACGCACGCACGCACGCACGCACGCACGCACGCACGCACGCACGCGCACGCACGCACGCACGCACGCACGCACGCACGCACGCACGCACGCACGCACACACACACACACACACACACACACACACACACACACACACACACACACACACACACACACACACACACACACACACACACACACACACACACGCACGCACACGCACACACACACACATATACACGAGGGTGGGGTGAAAAGTTTCCGGCCTGACCAAGAAAAACGACGTTTAAAAATTTCTTTTTGCTTTATTTTTCAACCTAATCTCCATCAACACTGATACATTTCTCATAACGGTGTTCTAATTTAGTTATACCAGTTTTAAACGTAGATTCGTCAAGCTCCTCAAAATACTGATTTACAGCTTCGATAACTTCTTCGTTGCTCTTAAATCTTTTTCCGCCAAGCCATTTTTTGACGTTAGGAAACAGGTAATATTCGCTGGGGGCTAAGTCTGGAGAGTAGGGAGGATGCGGCATCAATTCAAACTTCAATTCGTGGATTTTGGACACGGCAACAATCGACGCATGCGCTGGTGCGTTATGGTGATGAAACAAAACTTTTCTTCGCCAAATGAGGTCGTTTAATTTGCACCTCGTGCTCCAAACGTTGCAATAACTCTGTGTAGTATTGACCAGTGATAGTCTTACCCTGTTCAAGGTAATCAATGTATATAATTCCTCTCGCATCCCAAAAGCAGTAGCCATAACCTTGTTTGCCGATAAAATTGTTTTTGCCTTCTTTGGGGTTGGTTCCCCTTTTCCAACCCACTGTTTTGACTGTTCTTTATTTTCAGGAGTGTAGTGGTGGACACATGTCTCATCAACAGTTATGAATCGACGCAAAAATTCATTTGGATTACGCCTATACAGAGCCAAATTGTCGGTAGAAATGATCTTTCGAAGCAGTTTTTGGTCGAGCGTTAGCAAACGCGACACCCACCTTCCACACAGCTTTTCCATGTTCAAATGGTTGTGAAAAAAATATTTCACACACGTTCAGCTGACATCCTACAGGTCTCAGCTATCTCATGCACTTTCAACCTGCGGTGTTCCAACACTATTTTACGAATTTTTCCAATCATCTCTGAAGTTGTGACTTCAACGGGCCGTCCTGAGCGAGGCTCGTCAGAGGTGCTCACACGACCCATTATAAATTCAGAAACCCACTGCTTAATAGTTGAATATGATGGGGAGGAGTCTCCTAGGGCTGAATCTAGCTCTTCTTTTATTTGTTTTGATGTGAAACCTTTCAAATGGAAGTATTTGATGACAGCACGTTTTTCCAATTTTTCCATTTTTACGAAAACTACGGAAGCGTCTCGCGCAATGTGCTTTCAAACGCAAACTAACGTAGCGATTGGGCTGAAACTGTACATACGAGCGCGGTAGGAATGGTACTGTAGGACGCAGCTCCAAAACTAGACCTAGTGGCACTATCTCTTGGTCAGGCCGGAAACTTTTCACCCCACCCTCGAATATATATATATATACACACACACACACATGTATAGATATTCACTAAAGTTATTCCGAGTACTAATGCCTTCGAAGTATGCATATGAGTGTACGAAAGGTACATGAGGTCCTAGAGTATGTATATATATATATATATATATATATTCGTCGAAGTTAGTTCGAGGACTTATGTCCCTAAAGTATGCATGGAAATAGACATGCGGCATTATTATAGGAGGCACTCCAGGGACTCTTGTATATGTCCGTAAAGCATGCAGGTAAGTGTATATGTATGTATATATGAGACATTATAATATGGTACTCAGGGGACCCATGTGCGTATCCCAGAAGTGTACTGGCAAACAGATATGTACGCGTATATGAGGCTATTCGTAAAGTTAATCCGAGCACCCCTGTGCTCGTTCCTGAAGTTACGGGTGAGCTTAGCAGTAAAGTTGTTATGGGAACGGTTGTCCCTAAAGTATACGAGTAGATATACGCGTGCTAAATTTAAAGATATATTTACGAATATTTTATATAACGGGGTATCTGAGTGAAATCGACCATATATGGGTCGTTCTGATTAATATGTACCCCAAGAAAACATAAATGAGCGCGTTTAGCGCGAGGAAAAAATCTTAACAATTATTACAATTAGTACCAGATATGAATATTTGGAGGGCGAGAGTGCTAGGACGTAACACATATGCGATTCGACGTTGATAAATACGCCTGTTTCAACAGTGTCTTTTATCGGATAAAGAGAAATCCAGAATGAGAAACGGTCCATTTAAATTTTGTTTTGGGTTTCATTATTGAAATAACCTCGAGATTAATCGGTTTCGGTCCGAGTAGGTGATTTTAAAAAATCTATCAACCTCGGCCCGAAAATAGACATTGAGGACTACTACTGCTGCTGTAGACTATGAAAGTGAACGAATCCGATGGTCGGCGCGGCATTCTCAGATTGTGGCGATTATTTCACAACAGAAACACTTGCATGCGGACTCGGATTCGTTGTCTGATCTGAAAGTCGTCGACTCGAAATGAAATTCACATGATATTCGACGTTGATAAATACGCCTCTTTCGACCTTTTCTTTTATCCGTTTTAGAGGAATCCAAAATAAAAAACGATCGATTTAAATTCTGTTTTGTATTTTATGTCAAAAAACCTCGAGATTGTTCGGTTTCGGTCCCAGTAGGTGATTTTTAAAAATCTATCCACCTCGGCACGAAAATAGCCATTGAGGACTGCTACTCAGGCATTCTCAGATTGTAAAGAGTATCCCACAACAGAAATACTTGCATGCGCACTCGGCTTTCTTTCCCGATCTATAAGTCATCGACTCGAAAAGAAAGTCACTTGAGATTCGACGTTGATAAATACGACTGTTTCAACCGTTTTTTTATCGGTTCGAGAGGAATCCAAAATCAAAAACGATCCATTCAATTTCTGTGTTGTATTTTATGTCAAAATAACCTCGAGTATATTCGGTTTCGGTCCCAGTAGGTGATTTTTAGAAATCTATCAACCTCGGCACGACAATAGCCATTGAGGACTACTACTGCTGCTGTGGACGATCATGGTGAACGAATCGTATGATCGGCGCGGCATTCTCAGGTTGTAGGGAGTATTCTACAACAGAAACACTTGCATGCGGACTCGGATTCGTTTCCCGATCTAAAAGTCATCGACTCGAAAAGAAAGTCACTTGAGATTCGACGGTGATAAATACGCCTGTTTCAACCTTTTTTTTATCGGTTCGCGAGAAATCCAAAATAAAAAACGATCCATTCAAATTCTGTGTTGTATTTTATGTCGAAATAACCTCGAGATTGTTCGGTTTCGGTCCCAGTAGGTGATCTTTAGAAATCTGTCAACCTTGGCACGACAATAGCCATTGAGGACTACTACTGCTACTGTGGACGATGAGCGTGAACGAATCCGATGATCGGCACGGGATTCTCAGATTGTAGGGAGTATTCCACAACAGAATCACTTGCATGCGGACTCGGATTCGTTTCCCGATCTCAAAGTCATCGACTCGAAAAGAAAGTCACATGCGATTCGACGTTGATAAATACGCCTGTTTCAACAGTGTCTTTTATCAGATCAAGAGGAGTCCAAAATGAAAAACGGTCCATTTAAATTTTGTTTTAGGCTTCATTATTGAAATAACCTCGAGATTATTCGGTTTCGGTCCGAGTAGGTGATTTTTAAAAATCTATCAACCTCGGCACGAAAATAGCCATTGAGGACTACTACTGCAGCTGTGGATGATGAACGTGAACGAATCCGATTCACGGCACGGCATTCTCAGATTGTAGGGCTTATTTCACAACAGAAACCCTTGCATGCGGACTCGGATTCGTTTCCCGATCTAAAAGTCGTCGAGTCGAAAAGAAATTCACATGAGATTCGACGTTGATAAATCCGCCTGTTTCGACAGTGTCTTTTATCGGATCAAGAAGAATCCAAAATGAAAAACGGTCCATTTAAATTTTGTTTTGTGTATCATAATCGAAGTAACCTCGAGATTATTTAGATTCGTTCCCAGGGGATGATTTTTTAAAATCTATCACCCTCGGCACGAAAATAGCCATTGAGGACTTCTACTACTGCTGTGGACTATGAACGTGACTGAATCCGATTGTCGGCGCGGCATTCTCAGATTGTAGGAAATATCCCACAACAGAAACACTTACATGCGCACTCGGCTTTGTTTCCCGTCCTAAAAGTCATCGACTCGAAAAGACAGTCACATGAGGTTCCACATTGATAAATACGCCTCGTTCGACCGTTTCTTTTATCCGTTCGAGAGGAATCCAAAATAAAAAACGATCTATTCAAATTCTGTTTTGTATTGTATGTCAAAAAACCTCGAGATTGTTCGGTTTCGGTCCCAGTAGGTGATTTTTAAAAATCTATCAACCTCGGCCCGAAAATAGACGTTGAGGACTACTACTCAGGCATTCTCAGATTGTAGGGACTATCCCACAACAGAAACACTTGCATGCGCACTCGGCTTTCTTTCCCGATCTAAAAGTCATTGACTCGAAAAGAAAGTCACTTGAGATTCGACGTTAGTAAACACGCCTGTTTCAACCTTTTTTTTCGGTTCGAGAGCGATCTAAAATAAAAAAACGATCCATTAAGAATTCTTTTTTTTATTTTATGTCGAACTAACCTCGAGTATGTTCGATTTCAGTCCCAGTAGGTGATTTTTAGACATATATCAACCTCGGCACGACAATAGCCATTGAGGAATACTACTGCTGCTGTGGACGATCAACGTGAACGAATCCGATGATCGGCGCGGCATTCTCAGATTGTAGGGAGTATTCTACAACAGAAACACTTGCATGCGGACTCGGATTCGTTTCCCGATCTAAAACTCGTCGACTCGTAAAGAAATTCACATGATATTCGAAGTTGATAAATACGCCTGTTTCAACCGTTTCTTTTATCGGTTCGAAGGGAATCCAAAATAAAAAACGATCCATTCAAATTCTATTTTGTATTTTATGTCGAAATAACTTCGAGATTGTTCGGTTTCTGTCCCAGTAGGTGATTTTCAAAAATCTATCAATCTCGGCACGAAAATAGCCATTGAGGACTACTACTGCTGCTGTGGACGATGAGCGTGAACGAATCCGATGATGGCGGGGCATCCTCAGATTGTAGGGATTATTCCGTAACAGAAACACTTGCATGCGGACTCGAATTTGTTTCCCGATCTGAAAGTCATCGACTCGAAAAGAAAGTCACATGAGATATGACGTTGATAAATACGCCTGTTTCAACCGTTTCTTTTATCGGTTCGAGAGGAATCCAAAATAAAAAACGATCCATTCAAATTCTGTATTGCGTTTCATTGTCGAAATAACCTCGAGATTGTTCAGTGTGTTACGTTCGGGAATTTATTATAGATTAAAAATATATATTTTTTATGAAAAGAGATACGTGATTTGGACTGCGAGATTGAATTTACGTTGATTTTTGGGGTAATATACTTTTCTCCTATTTTCAGGAAACGTACGCCAGCCCTGAGATCCTGCCTTTAGACGGGAATGTATTTGAGATTTGATTGGTAAGTAGTTATCACTCGCGAGAATAGGACAGTCGGTAAAGAAAATAGCGAATGGTAACGTGGACATGTGACTTACCCTACAAGCGGCGGTGCGTAGCGGGTTTAACGACGGTTGATCAGGTACTCGCAGGGAGGTCCTTCCATCCGTGATGACGATTTCGAATTGAACGGTGACTTCAGCGACTTTTGGTTGAGGTGTAGATCTCCTGTGTTTCGATGACCATCCACCCATCGATGTACCAAGTGGATGTAACTAGTCGAGAGTAATGATCTCAATCTCTGGATCAACGATGATGGTCGATTTCTCGGAACCGCTCTCGATTATTGACGGGGTAACGAGACGGATATTGTCACGGCTCACGATGAAGAACTTTGGTTTGAATACTATGTTTGACACGACGTTGATCGAAGGTTTATTTGAACCTTTATTTGAGTTATCACGGAGAAATCGTTTTGTAGTTGCACGATTGTTTCCACGAGTCGGGGGAGCCGGTGTATGCGCGTACAACGCGATTGCGCGACGGATTGTTAAATTCCGACCTCCACGTCTCCTCGGCATTGCATAAACTAAATAGTTGAAATTGCTAGTGTGAGATTCGTTGGTTGTTCATCTTATGGAGAAAATTGGAGAACGAGGTGAAATGATGATATGGATAAATCAGGTATAACGTGCTTGGGAATCAGCATAATCTTTTGATCTGTTAAGGGAAAATGACAGGGAAGACGTGCTTGAAAATCAGCACAATCTTTTTATCGGTTAAGGGAAAATGACAGGGAATACCTGCTTGGGAATCAGCACAATCTTTGGATCTAACAGGGAAGACGTGCTTGAGAATCAGCAGAATTAACGATTGTGTCGATGAATCGATTAACGATTCGACACGAAAGAGCTTTGACACGATCGTCCCCGTAGAATAAATGTTGAATAAGGAAAGGTGAAATAAATATATGACAAACGTTCACCTTTCACAATGTATTGTTACAGACTTTTCAATAACGAGACGAAGTACAAAGTACAGAAGTTAATAAAATCGATTTTCCAGCGTGCGGAGTCCGACGTGTACACGACGACTGGGGAAGCGCGACTGACTGCTGGGTTGAGAGATCGAGAACTGAGGAGGAGTGCTGGACCACATTTCTTACAGGCGGTTCCCCCGGTTGGTAGACTGGGCCAATGGTGGGGGGAGCTGCGTGACGTAGATGATATAGCTTTCTCGCTCGCTCTTACAGGTATGTATGGAGGACTAATAATAAATTAATTGAAATAACTTATTATTAGTTTAAAGTTTTATATTATACATTGCTTCGAATTTAGTATCTAATATTTCCGTAGGAAGATTGGTATTTTTCATTCGTAACGTTTGTAATGGTTTATTGTTATTATAATGAATGTAAATAAATGTTGACGGTGTACAATATAATTTTGTGTGTTCGATTGTGTTTGGTAACAATAGTCGGTGTGTGGTAATAATTCGTAGATCGTTCATGTTGCTGTTAAATATGATTTTGTATGTAATTATTTATAATGATTGTTGTTCCGCAATGTCATTCTATTTGTGATTATTTATAATCGTACGTTGTGTCATTTCCTGTATAATTGTGTCGCAATGTCTTATTTTATAATAATGAATTATTACAGGATTTAATAAATGTTTATAAGTTTTTAAAGTATTTAATACGGGTTGAAAGAATAACGCCTTGTACTGTTCCGCATTTTATTATGCAACCGTTGCGATATTATTGTTTGTTGTAAATGTCTTGTTGCATTTATTATAGTTAATATATGTAAATGTTTTTCATGACGAACGTTGCATAATTCTTAAGGATTATTATAGCATTTGTAATATAATAAAAGATGTATGAAATTGTTAACTATCGCTAGTTTATGGTATTAATTAATAATTATATTTTACGCATTGATGGCGCGATCGGAGTGATACGTGTTATGCTGGTGACGGGAGTATCTGATGAGGATGTTTAGTCTCGGGGTGATCGGTGATATTCGACGGGATATTTATTCAATTTATTATTAACAATGATTTCTCAGTATGTACGTGCGCCTCGTGGCGACTGTCATGGCGGCGACGGCGCGACACGGCAGCGGCGTACATCGTAGGAAATGCATGTTTTGGGAAAGATGCACGTGAGCATTTGGGTGCACGTGGGCACTTGAGTGCATTAGGGCACTTGAGTGCATTAGGGAGACTAATGGATTTCAAGCGGTTTTCTACTTTCCTGGATTTTTCCCAGCTCAGCTATGCATGGGAACGGGGTTTCGTGGAAGCATGTGTTCTTGCATTGTGAGAATATATATTATTTTGGAAAAACGTAATTTGGAGTTCACTGGTGCTGGGTAGATGTACAGGGATAGGAGGAAACGTAGGAGGTATCCGTGGAGAAGAAGGAAGAGATAGAAAGATATAGAGTCATGACTCTATAGTATCAGGATACGAGGAAGGTATAGGAGAAGCGCGTACGCGTACCTATACTATAAAGAATACGTATATGTATACAGTGATGTAGTGTAGTGGGTTATATGTATGTATATGTATATAACTATGCATATGTATACAGCGTGTTTCATAATTACTGAAGAACCCAGAACTGGCGGGTTCGGCGGGGTCCCCCGAGTATAACTATCGGGGCGTTTTTTTCCGTCCAATAGCTTCTGAATGAGAGCGATTAGAATACCGGAGTTCGGACAATTGTTGTAGGGCCGACGTCTGCCCTTAACAACGACGCCACTCCAGTGTTGAATCTGAGCGCGAGAGACGTAGCAGGCTACGAGTCAGGAAGATAGGTGTCTGTCTAGCTGGCCCGAGCCAGTTAACATTTCTGTCATATTTGGCGCATAAGTTCAGACCGCGCGGCAAGATTCTACTGAAATGCACCGTTTGACAGATGACGGCAAACGTTATTTGACGTTTTGCGTATCGATCGCTTAGGCTGCCTGTTAACCAATCGGATTTGACATCCGTGACAGGCCGGCCGATCTGTCACTTCCAGCTTCGTCTTTATTCACTTCACGAATGTCGTGCCGAAACATGAAGCTTGCCAAGATCCAAGAGAAATGTATTCCTTTGTACGAGCGTTGATGAGAAAAGATCATCGCGCTCTATGAGATTATTCATCGAGGCTTAGCGTTATCGTTATATTTAGGCGGTCATAAAAGATAAATAATTAATAAGTCGTCAATTCAGATTTCATGCTATATTTTTTAAATCAAGAAAAAAAGAACCAACAATTGCTCGATGCATGTCGAATCTCGAGTACAGCGTTACAGCACGTGTTTTTGAATTTTTTTTCAAATTTACTTGATTGCGACCATGGTTCTGGCGATTTGGATTGTCAAGTTGTCGGGGATTTACATCATTACATGAATAACAAAGATTCGATATTTTGGTTTATCTGAATGCATGCTGGTACGAGAGCAAATATTAAATCAATGCTTCATATGATTTCTGGACGCCCTATCGGACATTTCTGAAAAGGTTCGTCTACTTGCGTAATTGCGTTCGGCCGAGTTCCTCTTAATGCGAGTGGATAAGTTTCGCTGCCGTGATATTAATTTTGACTTTCATGATGTCATCATTAGTTCAGAAAACCATGCTTAAGAAGGGGATGGTCTATCGCTAAAATGGAGCTCGGACGAGTGTTAGACAGTGCGTAGCGGAAAGACAGGAAAATGATTTTCTCAATAATTTTTCTAGCATCGACGGGACTTGACAAATGGAGATAAAGTCGATAGTCTCTATCTCTATAGAATATATTCGAAAGCGTCACGTTGAGTTTGTCTTTGATTTCATCTCCTTTTTGATCCACGAGAATGGATCATGTAAGCAGAGGTAAAACGGTAGCTCGTTCTCTCGTTTCGGTCCCGATCGCGAACGGAGAGAAATCAAATCTGTCAGTGATTCGTGCAGTATCCATAGGACAACACTCGACAAAGTCACGACGAGTTCGCCATTGATATCATCTCCTTTTCGATAATATCGCAACGAGATGAATTAATCTCGTTGCCGATCGCGAATAGAGATGCAATCAATTCTGTCAATGATTCGTGCGGTATCGATACAACGTACTCGACAAGGTCACAACGAGTTCGCGGTTAATTTCATCTCCATTCCGATAATATCGCGAAGAGATGATTTCATCTCGTTCCCAATCGCGAACGGAGATGAAATCAATTCTGTCAATGATTCTTCTAGTGTCCGTAGGACCTACTCGCAGCCGTCACGACGAGTTTGCCTTTGATTTCATCTCGTTTCCCATTATATCGGAACGAGATGAATCCATTTAGTTCCCGATCGCGAACGGAGGTAAAATCAATTCTGTCAGTGATTCGTGGAGTATCCATAGGATACACTCGACGACGTCACGACGAGTTCGCCATTGATTTCATCTCCTTTCCGATGATATTGAAACGAGATAAATTCATCTCGTTTCCGATCGCGATAGGAGATGAAATCAATTCGGACAACGATTCGTGCATTATCTATAGGACATACTGGACAAGGTCACAACGAGTTCGCGGTTGATTTCATCTCCATTTGTTTGGGAACGAAATTTCATCTCGTTCCCAATCGCGAACGGAGATGAAATCAATTCTGTCAATGATTCTTCTAGTGTCCGCAGGACATACTCGAAGCCGTCACGACGAGTTTGCCTTTGATTTCATCTCGTTTCCGATTATATCGGAACGAGATGAATCCATTTAGTTCCCGATCGCTAACGGAGGTAAAATCAATTCTGTCAGTGATTCGTGGAGTATCCATAGGATACACTCGACGATGTCACGATGAATTCGCCATTGATTTCTTCTCCTTTCCGATGATATTGAAACGAGATAAATTCATCTCGTTCCCGATTGCGATAGGAGATGAAAACAATTCGGACAACGATTCGTGCATTATCCATATGACATACTCGACAACGTCACAACGAGTTCGCGGTTGATTTCATCTCCCTGCCGATAATATCGCAAAGAGATGATTTCATCTCGTTCCCGATCGCGAACGGAGATGAAATCAATTCTGTTTAGATTTGGGTTAATCTCGGAATTCTGGTTGGAAGTGAACGAGTGGGAAATGGGTTGAGTTATTCGTGAGAATAGAGGAACGCGCCGGAAAATGAAGAGTCGAAATGCACTCGCGTTAAAATATAACGAATATCGGTTTATTTACACACTAATTTAACACTTTGGACTAATAACTGAGTTGTAAAATTGTTTGAAGAGAGCACGAAGGTGACCGTTGCCGCGGGAGCTAACGCGGGCGTAAATCGTGTTAGCCCGTTGGCATTCAGAAGGGGGGAAGAGACCGAAGCTGACCGTTTACCGAAGAGACTCGTGAAGCAGTGATTTGAAAAGAAGGACAAATTATATTAATTAGAACGTTGAAAATAGGGGGAGAAATCCCTGTGCCCGGACACTGTCCTAGTCAAGCGCGCGACCGGCCGAGAGACGTCGACCTCTTGCGGGGTCTCCCAAAATTAGGGAGTCGTAGATGGAGTTTCCGAAACATTCTCCCCGCCTTCGGCGACAGTCGTCGACGAAGAGCCCACTGGAAGTACGGCCAACTTAGCAGTCGGTCGCTTGAAGGTGGAAGTGGCCGTGCGAAGTCCCACCGCCCTGGTTAGACCATCCGACCGGGGGTGAAGGTCGACCACCCGCGCTAGTGGCCATCGTGAAGGTGGAAGTCGTTCGTCCGTGATTAGCACGAGTGAGCCGATTTGGATTTCGTGTGAAGGGTGTCGCCATTTAGAAATCGACAAGCTTCGCTGAAGGTACTCCGAAGACCACCTCTGCCAGAAGTGCTGTAATTTTGCCTGAAGGAATTGCCACCGTGAAAGTCGAGTTTCTGGAATTGAAGTGAGAGACGGTTCGGGCACTGTGGTAAGTGCCTCGCCGATGGTGAAGTGACCCGGTGTGAGGGGAGAAATGTCCTCGGGGTCGTCCGATAAGGGACAAAGTGGCCTGGAATTTGAGACAGCCTCCACTTGCGCAAGAAGAGTCGTAAATTCTTCGTACGTAAATGAGGCTTCTCCGATTACCCGACGAAGGTGATATTTCGCGAATTTTACCGCAGCCTCCCATTTTCCAACCATGTGAGGTGCGGCCGGAGGGTTGAAGGACCAGTTCGTCCCAAGGTTGGTCAGCGATATGATCGTAGAATTCATTTCGGCTGATCCAGCCTTGAAGAGAGCACGAAGTGCAGTATCGGCGCCGATGAAGTTGGTCCCGCAGTCACTATAAATAGTGTGACTGAGTCCTCGTCGTCCGGAAAACCGCCGATAGGCGGCAACGAAGGCCTCTGAAGTATAATCCGTGACGAGTTCGAGGTGGACCGCGGAAGTAGTGAAGCAAACAAAAACGGCAAGATAAGCCTTGTAAGTTTTTGTGCCTCGTCCACGCCAGGTCTTGACGGTGAAGGGTCCTGCGTAGTCAATGCTGGTGTGGAGGAAGGCCCGTGAAGGTGTGACTCGCGCAGTCGGAAGTTGACCCATTAGTTGTTGTGCTTGAAGTCCTCGAAATCTGGCACACGTGGTGCACCGAAGGATGTACGATCGAATTGGAGCCCGGCCACCCGGAATCCAGTACGATCGACGGAGGAAGCTGAACGTGGATTGGGTACCACCGTGAAGCGTTCGAAAGTGCGAATCAGCGATGATCCATGAAGTGAGCGGAGAGGTCCGGGGCAATATTGACGGATGTTTGCCTCGGGCTGTAGAAGGGCGTTCGTCAGCCGGCCGCCAACTCGAAGGGTCCCTAGTTGTTCGACAAAGGGGTTGAGGGCGGCAAGGGAGTGGCTCCGATTGTGGGTCGCTCCGCTCGAAATCATCTGAAGTTCAGCCGAGAAGTGTGTGCGTTGAATGAGGCGTATCCAGAAGAACCTTGCCTCTTCCAAATCTCCCGTGTTCAGCGGGTAGGTTATTGAGGCGTGCGGGAGCCGTTTGAAGCGGGCTACCGCCCTCTGACACACTGCCGTGATCCGAAGAAGGCGAGTGAGCGAGGAGTACCGTTGTAGAAGGTCCCAAGTTTTAGGGCGATTCTCGGAGGTGGTGGTGAAGGCGAGACCTGATCGTTGTTCGAGGTCGCCATCCGGTGGAAGTTCGGCTGAAGAGACTGGCCATGAAGATGGCGGTCGCGCGAGCCACTCAGGCCCGTGCCACCAAAGATGGTGCTTGGACAGTTGTCGGGGAGTCTGCCCTCGCGACGCACATTCAGCCGGGTTCTCCTTACCCGCAATGAACCGCCATGTTGCGTGGGAAGAGAAATTTTGGATCGAGGTGACCCGATTTCGGATGAAATCTTTCCATCGGGCCGGATTTGAAGTAATCCATGTCAACGCAACTGAAGAGTCCGTCCAGAGAGAGACTGGGACTTGCGATAGTTTAGGTTTCTCTGAACGTGAGAGGCCCGCCTTGAAAGAAGTAGAGCCGCCGATAACTCGAGCCGTGGAATTGTGAGTCGTTTGAGGGGGGCTACTTTCGTGTTCGAGCAGACGAGGGTGACCGTTGTAGCCCCGTCGACTGAAGTTGTTCGGAGGTGGATCACGGCTGACATGGCGAGTTGGGAGGCGTCCGAGAATCCATGTAGCTCGACAGTCGAAGAAGACGAAAGGTGAAGCGTAGGCATTTTTCCTGAAGTCGTTGAAGTTTGGCCCCGGTATGGAGAATGTCGTTGATCGACACACCGTTCGCAGATTTGAAGGAACCGTTGAAGACAACACGAAGTTCCGTAGTGGCGCTATGGGCCCGAAAGACACCGTGATGTGGGAGGTGATTCTTGGAGGATGGCGTTGTAGAGACCGCGACACGACCCATTTGTCGAGAGTCGCCGTAGAAGTTGAAGAAGGCAGCGTTTTGCACCCGAATACGAATTTCCGAGTAGCGAAGGAGGATTCTTGAAGGGGAGCCGTACTATTTATCGGCCCGTGTGGTTCCTCGTATGAGTGTCCTTGAAGTGTTGTTCGCAAGCGGATTCGTCCGGGTCGGTTGTAGGGGCCGAGTCCGGAGGAATTTCCTCTTGTTCCAAAACTTCGCTAGTAAAGAAGTGACCTCGTCTTCGATGGAGGCATGTTGAATACGAACCGAATTTGAGGTGGAACCGTTGACGGGACCGAGTACAATCCATCCGAGAAGCGTGCGCTGAGCGATGGGATTGATGGCCCGAACCTTGACGATATCTGACTCAATCAGAAGACCGTACGCGTCAGCTCAATTGATGACGTCGATTGGTCCTGGTTTCAGAGAGTTCGGGTCTGCCAGAGGAAGTCCGTGAAGATGGTCCCATTGCGCCGAAGTAGCGAACGAGGGAAGCTTTGAAGTTAATACGTTTAGAATAAACCCCGTCACGATGAAATTTGAGGTTGAATCGTGTATTGAAGGTACTGTGACGGTGATAGCTCCCCGCGTCCGTCCCGCTGGCTGGCCTCCGATTCCGTGGATGTTGATGGACGCGGTCATCCTGTGTGTTCGAAGGAGCTGGACCGTGCGTTCGGAAATGAACGAAAGTTCCGCGCCCGGGTCCATGAGGAGTCTCGCCCGATGCGAGATGCCCGATGAGGAGGTCAGAATGGCTTGGCTCGTAGCTAGTAGGACTGACGGTCGAATGGCCAGAGCGTTTGAAGAGTCTTCTGTTTATGCGGAGGAGTACCCGAGGTGTTGAAGAAGTCCGAGGCGAGCGAAGAAAGGAGGTGGATCGAGTCGGATCGCAATTCATCTCGAGAAGCGCGATATGTTCCCTTGGAAGCGGTCCCAGTTGGTATTTTGAGGGGTCGCATTCCTCGTCTTTTCAGCGAGGCTCGAGATGCACTGAAAAGTGCTGACGAGGCCGGCAATGTGACGTTCCGTTTTGGCGATATTGCTCGTTATTGTCGAGGTGTCACCGTTCGACACACGAAATCGCTGATTTAGGTGAAGCGTCCTGAACCGAAAAACCGCGAAAACTCGCGGAAAACGAAAATTGGCGCGAGACTTCGACGTTCGAAGCACACGCGATAAAGGGCGCGAAGCGTCCAAACCGAAAATCACGAAAACTCGTGAAACGAGGCGCGACTTGTTAGAGATCGAAAATGGCGCGAAGCGTCCAGACGAACACACGAAAAACTCGCGGAAGACGAAAAGATGGCGCGAGAAGTCGACGACCATAGCACACGCGAGAAATGGCGCGAAGCGTCCAAGCCGAAAATCACGAAAACTCGTGAAAATGTCCGAATGAGATGCTCGAAGCGGCCGAGTCGACGATCGAAGCACACGCGTTAAATGGCGCGAAGCGTCAAAAACGAAAATCACGAAAAACTCGAGAAAAGTTCCGAACAAGTTGCACGAAGCGTCCAAAACGAAAAATCACGAAAGGCTCGTGAACCGTGACCGTTGCCGCGGGAGCTAACGCGGGCGTAAATCGTGTTAGCCCGTTGGCATTCAGAAGGGGGGAAGAGACCGAAGCTGACCGTTTACCGAAGAGACTCGTGAAGCAGTGATTTGAAAAGAAGGACAAATGATATTAATTAGAACGTTGAAAATAGGGGGAGAAATCCCTGTGCCCGGACACTGTCCTAGTCAAGCGCGCGACCGGCCGAGAAACGTCGACCTCTAGCGGGGTCTCCCAAAATTAGGGAGTCGTAGATGGAGTTTCCGAAACAAATTCTGTTAATGATTCTTCTAGTGTCTTTATTCTTTAGAGATTTCTTTAGATTTATTCTTCTAGAGTTTGACTTTGATTTCATCTCGTTTCCATCGACAGCCAGTGGCGAAGAGGTGAGAATATGAAACCCAGTTTTCCTTACGGCTATGAAGGCCATGGAGAACACGCCTCCGTCGACTTCGAAATAAAAAAAAAACTTTTCTCCCAAACGGATGAACCAATTGGGATGAAATTCATTGTGTGCATCCAAGACGATGGTGCCGAGTGCCTCATGTTCGCCATTTTGGATAACAATGTTTCATTCTTGAAAAATCGCGTTTTACAAATTTCGACTATCTCTCTCGCGCTCTTGTGGGGCGTAGTATTTATTCTACTTCGCTTTAAAAAAATCTTGATCGCGGATCATTGCGTCAAATATTTACGTATCGCTGGGGTAGTCTTGAACGTTTGTCGAGTCAAACCCGTACATTACCTATTGCGGTCTTTTTTCATAATGGAATTAGAAAAAGAAAATTTCTTTCAGTTTACAGGTTTTCGGAAACGGAAAGATGTGCAGCATTGGACGCTGTAAGAAGATTAATAGAGAAAGAGGAAAAATTGTTAAAAATAACAACTTGAAAAACAAATAATGAAATTGTATTTTTCATCAAGTTGGAGAAAATAAATAAAGCTTCGACATACTTCAATACGCTTTATTCGATTTATGATGGTATATTTTCTTATCGATTTTGTTTAGGGTATTCATTTTTCGATCCGTGTACTCAATCTTGGGATATCGTAATATTGGACTGAATTTCCGGGCGCGTAATTTTCGCCCCCGATGAACGATGGGAATTACATACTAAGCCCCAAATATATGTTTTAAAGTATGAGTTTTTCGTCGTCAGCAAGAATTGGTGGTAGAAGTAATTAAAAAAGCAATACACGCGAGATAGCCGATATTTATTACATTTTCTAAATTTGTAATAAAATAATACACAATAAAGGTTCCGGAACCACCTGATAGAATTTGTAAAATGAATCGATGTGTTGTGTCCGCAAACTTGTGCAATGCAAAAGTGTATTGCACTCTTGCGAACCTGCAAGAGTTCCACTCCACAGTTTGTTGCCCTCCCTGCGAGAGTTGCACTTTCCCCAATATGCAAACGTCAAAAAGACACTTTGCGACACGTCCTGACCAAGCATCTTATGCTGCTTGATCTGGGGGCAAATTGCGACAATCAAAGTCGGCAATTAAGAGAAGATACCAAGGAACAGGAAGTCCTTGGTTGGCTTCTGAACGGTTCGGTCCTAAGGTACGACCGACACACTGTAAATTCAATTATAAGACCAGCCCAGTAATAAACTTATATTCCTATTCAACGAACTTGAGTTCCAACCCTTAATTTCGCAACGATCCCAAAAATACCTATCCCGGGTTCTCGAGCCGGGGGGGATACATCATTGGTGGCAGCGGTGGGATCTGCCGAAAAGTTTGTTCATTGTGCGTGGACACGCACAACAACCACTCAAGGACCATAAGCGAGTGACCGAGTCAACTCGTGTGCTGGAGTGAGACATCCCGACCGAGTCGGAAGAGGAATCCAGAGGAAAGGCTACAGCCAAGCAGAGCCAATCCCAGAAAACCCGGATCCCGAGGATCAACGGAAGAAGGACTCAACAATCAGAAAAATCGTACCCAGAAGCAGAGTACGAAACGAAGGAACGAAGACCAGGACGATCAGAAGATCATCAATCAGCATGCATCTTGCGATCATCTACCTGTAAGTGACGGAACATTTATTAAATAAACTCCTCCAAAGCCAGAGAATTCGTCTATGTCGGACGAAGAAAAAGCAGACCGGTATCGATTGCCCGGGAGAGACGAACTATCGCGATCGTTAGATTCGTTTTTTAACACTGTCGTAAGTTACGACGGTGAGAGTGATTTAGGCCGAAAGCGTCGTAGGGAAAATCCAAGCACAGAAAAACTAGATTTGACTCCCGTAACGTACGCGAAATATTTAAATCCGAAGCGTCAGCATAATCAGCCTTCGGAACACAATTCGTCAGACGCGTCGTATAGTGCTGACGAAATATTTAATCCCGTTGAAACCGAAAGAAATCGCGAATTAAATCACCAAGATTTTACGCTATTAAACCAACGGACAGTAACAATGGCCGAACACGACGACTATATGTCAATGAAAGAGGCTCGAATGAGCATCCCCGTATTCGACGCATCAAAACCGGAAGCCGTTACAGATTTTATAAGAGCGATAAAATACGCGTCAACTCGAGTCCGTCCCGAAAATGTCGCGGATTTATTACAAGCTATATTGCATCTCAAATTACAAGGCAAAGCCGCGGCGGACCTGCGTTACAAAAACGTAGAGACGTTCGACGATTTGCTGACGTTATTAAAATCACTGTACGAGCCGAAGCGAACAGTCCCTGCGCTACAAATCGAATTCAATTCCTGTAGACAAAAACATGACGAGACTGTACAAGCTTACGCAAACCGCGTCGAATCTATAATGATGGATTTAATCAAGGGTTGCACGCCCATGGTCAATTCCGAAATTGGTAGACAAGCAATCGAACAGCTAATTAGGCATTTTGCCCTAAACAATTTCGAACACGGACTTCGCAAGGACCTGCAGATAATGGTCAGGTCACGCGAGTACCACGATTTAGGAGAAGCAATCCGAGGAGCAATCGAAGAGGAAAAATCGGTCGAAGGAACAAAAACTATCGCGAAGAGCGTTTCCCACAGTAGCGGACAGTCCGCGCCGTCACACGCCCACGAGGGGCGAAAATCGTTCCCATTTTAAAGGCCCGCGTCGCATCAGGCGCAAACACAAGCGCGTTATAGCTTGCCAGTGCCAACGAAAACAATAAATCAAGCAGAAATAATTTGCAATTATTGCAAAAAACCGGGTCACAGATACAACGACTGTAGACGACGGCCAGGATGGCAAGGCCCGAGTTATCAACAGAAGCGTTACAATTACGCACCAAACAATAAGTTCCCAAGAAAACAAAATGAGTATAGGCCAAATGAAAAAAACCAAGAAAATACGCCCAAAAGAACCGTCAGTTCATTAGCAGTCGGTGTTCTCTCAATAGAGAAAGAAACAAAATGCGTTCAAGTGAACGAGAAAAAATATTCGCAAAGAAAAATAATGGACATTCTACTCGGAAAGCCATATGTACGAAATGACAAGGCGCCGAGAAGAATTTACCACGTCAGCGCTCAGCTGCCGCGAGTACACGCCAGTGACCTACATATAGCGTCAAAGCAGGCTCGCGACAAAATGCTGACGCTCCGTTGCGACACAGGGGCCCAGTGCAGCATAGTAAAGGTGAATGTGCTGGATCCGGAAACACCCATCGGGGACGAGATAATAGAACTTCACGGCCTCGGGGGCAAGGCGTTTCGCACGCTCTGCACAGCTGAGCTAAAACTGGACACCCCGGCCGCTGTGATAACGCACAAGTTCCACGTGGTCGACAAGGAAGTACTGTTAGCAGTAGATGGACTCCTTGGAATGGACTGTATAGTCGAAAAGGGAATAAACATACTCGGAGGAAAAAAGATAGAAATTCGAGGACACAAAATACCGTTTGTACACGGCACGAAATATTTGAAAATACCCGCCCGCTCAGAATGTATTGTGCAGGCGAGGACGATGGAAAAAGGCCAAGGATTTACAAGGGAACAAAAAATCCAAAAGGGAATCACGATGGGAAAGGCCATCGTGAAGGCAGAGGCAAACACTTGCCCTGTAATAATAATGAATGTGCTCGAGAAAGAGCAAATTATTAAAAGACCTACGGTCGAACTGGAAAAAATAGAAATCGACAAGTTTAGCCTGGGAAAAGAAAACCGTGACACACAGAAGAAAGAAGAGGAAACTCAAGAAGACGCCGGAAAAAACGCGGAAATACGAAAGAAAAGGATGGAAAAATTATGACGCGAGATTAAGGGGAACTCGCAATTGAACGCAGAAGAAGAAGCAATTTTGCGAAAAATCTCCGAGGAATTTCCCGACGTATTTCATCTCGAAGGAGAACTACTAGGTTGTACAAAAGCAGTCGAGCATCGGATACCCCTCAAGGACGGGACAATGCCGATAAAGGTGCGACCTTATCGACTGCCGGAGGAGCACAACAAAGAAATTCAACTACAGGCACAAAAAATGCTAGATGAGGATATAATCCGCCCCAGCACGAGTCCATGGAATGCCCCTTTGCTCGTCCTGCCGAAAAAACCAGATGCGGACGGAATAGTCCAAAAAAGGGTGGTCGTTGACTTCCGGAAATTAAACGAGGCTACAGAAGGCGACTCTTACCCACTGCCCAATATCGCAGAGATACTGGACCAGTTGGGAAAGCCAAAATACTTCACGACCCTCGACCTCACTTCGGGATTTCATCAAATCCCAATGGCGGAGAAAGATAAACCGAAAACGGCTTTTTCAACGCCGCTAGGGCATTACGAGTATAATCGAATGCCATTTGGTTTAAAAAATGCACCTCCTACGTTCCAAAGATTAATGGACGCAGTATTGGCCGGTTTGCAGGGCCTAAAATGCTACGTATATTTGGACGATATTGTCATACACGGAGCCTCACTCGCCGAGCACGACAAGCGGTTACGTGAAGTGCTGACGCGGCTAAGAGAGGCTAATTTAAAAATACAACCCAAGAAATGCGAATTTATGCGAAAGGAAACGCAATATCTCGGTCATATTATAACAGAAGTCGGTGCGAAACCTGACCCTGAAAAACTAAAAGCGGTAAAAAATTTCCCAATACCGAGAAATGTGAAAGAAATACAATGATTCCTGGGACTAGCCGGGTACTACCGCCGATTCATTAAAGATTTTTCCAAGATCGCTAAACCAATGACGAATTTGATCAAAAAGGGTGTCAAATTCGAATGGTCCGAATTATGCCAAAGCTCATTTGACAATTTAAGGAAAGCCCTGACAACGGCGCCTATACTCCAGTATCCTGATTTCACGAAACCGTTTATCGTGACCACGGATGCCTCGGATAAGGCAATTGGTGCAATCCTGTCTCAAGGGAAAATTGGAGAGGATTTACCCATATGTTACGCAAGCCGAACTCTCAACAAAGCCGAAACTAATTATTCGACTACAGAGAAGGAACTGCTTGCAATCGTATGGGCAGTACATCAATTTCGACCGTATATTTATGGCACAAAATTCACCATAATTACGGATCGAAAACCATTGACATGGTTATTCAGCGTAAAGGATCCAGGATCAAGGCTTATGAGATGGCGAATAAAATAGGAGGAATATAACTATAAGATCCAATATAAAACGGGAAAATCAAACACGAACGCAGATGCGTTAAGCCGCATATATGCTTTGACACGAGCTCGAGCACAAGAGAGAGAAAAAAATACACAAAATCGCGGTAGTGAAACCGAGAAAAATAATAAAGGAAGAAATATAAAGAAAGGCGGTAGCGCGACAGAGAAAGAACATACAGGCAAAAGTGAGCAAGAATAATTAAATAGAGAAAGAACGAAGACTCCGCGCGGCAGCGCGAGAGAAATAATAAAGGAAGACAGTATGGCTGCCAGCAGTCACGCAAGTGAGAGGGAAGAGACCGAATCCGACATTTATTGTGAAGGCAGAACCATCGCAATGGTCCAACCTGTGCTACCTCGCCTCTAGGGCATACGCTACGGGCTTCTATCTATCTTTGCAGACCGAGAACCACGTCCAAGGGTCGGGCAATGGAAAAATCCTTTGACTTTCGCTGGATCGACTAGCGAAGAGAGCAGTTTGGCCACGCGGCGTCAGTCCCGACAGCTCTACCAGGGCGTAAGCCCCAGCGGAGACACCGGTGACAACCCTGCGTGCTCACGGGGAACCTCGGGAAGGCCTGCTCCCGTGTCCCGCCCGGACACAGCCCAGAAGACAAGGATCTGGGATAGGTAAGGGTAGATGGATTGTGAACCTAGTGTGGGCGTGCTGTCGGGGGCACAGCTGGGAGTGCTGTGGGCCCGCAGATTGTGTTGCGTGTTGTTCTGTGTGTGTAGTGTGCTTGTTTATGATTGTTAGTGTATTCGGCGGCTACCTATTTCCCTCTCTTTCTAGAGACCGTGCTCCCACGGCCATGGCGGATCGGATGATTCGCGAGGATTACGAGTCCGTCCGCCGTTCGCCGAGGCTTCCGACAAAGGTCTCGGCTAGGCCGCGGGACACCCGATCTCCTACCTACCCCCCACGGGCCTTGACAGAACCCGTGTGCTCTAACCTGTTCGGGATTGTGTCTTCATCCCACTGGTCTAGCTATCAACCCGACCCATCGACTTTTCCCCCCTATGTCCACCCCCCCAGACCTTGTACTCAGTCCCCTACTCAGGTTCTACCGCCCCCTTTAGCCAAAGGGCCTCCCGACAGAAGTCGGCGAAAACAGAGAAGGCTTCCGCGGTGGCCACCAATTGGCGCGCCGCCGCTGGCCATACTCTCTCGCCGATGAAGTCCCGCAGAGCGACTCTCTGCGGTTCGAAGCTTGGGCACTCGAGAAGGAAGTGCCGGGCCGTGTCCTGCCCTCCACACTCACAGTCCTCCTCCTCGGCAAGCCCGAGTGACGCGAGACGCGCCCCGAAGTTGCCGTGGCCGGAGAGAACCTGCGTAGTGTAGTGGTTCGGCCGGAACCAACCCGCCGCCAATCTCTCCCGGATGTTCCCGAAGAAGGCAAATGTGGTACGGCCTTTGTTGGAAGACTGCCAGGCGGCCTGCCACATGTTGATTGCCTCATCCTTGACCCTATCTACGGCGTTATTCGCCCCCGCTGGAATTACCACCCCGTTTATCTCGGCGTCGTGTCCTTTTCTAAGCTGGTATCTGGCCCCGGCTTGCTTCAGTAGGATGTCCACTGGAGCAGCTCCTGCAATAACGCACACAGAATCGTATGAGACGGTTCTGTATGCCCCAGTGACCGCGATCAACGCTAGTCTCTGGGCGCTTCTAAGGACTCGAATGTCAGCCTCTCTACAGAGGTCTGACCATCCCGCGGCGGCATATGTCACCGTCGGGACAAAAACCCCCCGATATATAGCCCTGACTACATCGAATCTAAGTCCCCACCCAGCTCTCGCGATTTTCCCCAAACGCTCGAAGAGGGATGCGCTCTTCTTCCTAAGGTAGGAGCAATGGGAGCCGATTCCCATCTCCTTGTCAAAGTGGACGCCGAGATACCTAACGCTACCCTTAAAAGCTATCTTAGCTGCAGCATCCCCTATCCGGATGGTTGGGTATCTATTGGCCATATCGGGCCTCCTAGCAGCGCGGCGCACGCGGTCGGGTCGGTCTCCTCCTCTCCTGCCAACTGGCGCTCTACGTCGCCATTCACTCTTAAGGAGTATGGCTTCTGTCTTTCTTTGGGACAATTGCAGCTTGGCGCTCTGGCACCAGGCTACAATTCTATCTACTATCGACTGTGCCCTAACCTCTATTTCCCGCCGCGAGTTGCCTTCCACCATGACCATGAGGTCATCGGCGTAGGCAACGAACCTGTTCGGGGCGATTTCCTCGAGGATTCTTAGGGGCCCGTCGAACATGAGGTTCCAGCAGGTTGGGCCGAGTACGGAGCCCTGCGGGCACCCCCTCGTGGCCTGCTTGGAAACCTCGCTGTTAACCCACGAAATTCCTACTCTCCTATCGCTAAAATAATTGCGGATAACGTTGAAGACGTTCCGCGGGCATTCCCTAGCTTTTAGGCTGTCCAGAACCAGGGGCCACCACACGGTATCGAAGGCACCCGAGATGTCGAAGAGGAGTGCGACGGCGTACGTGTCTACAGACTCGGCCACCATCCTGCGCATCTCCACAATCGCGTCCTCCGTCGACTTGCCCGGAACGAAGCCGAACTGCCGCTCGGAGGTTTTGCCCGGGCCCATCGCAGACCGCGCAATGCGCCCCTTGAGGGCTTTTTCGAAGAACTTACCTACCACGGAGAGGAGGCATATGGGCCTATACGATTTTGGGTCCTTTTCGTCCTTGTCCTCGCCCTTCAGAAGGACTCGGAGGGAGCCCCTCTTCCAGGCAGAGGGAAAGACGCCCAAACACAAACACGCGTTGAAGAGACGAACCAGCGCATCGGGAATGACCGCGAAGGCCCTTTTCAGCACGACGACCTCAATGAGGTCGGGTCCCGGGGCCTTCCCGCTCTTGAGGGTTTTAAGGTGGGCAGCAAGCTCCGCTTGCGTGAAGAGCGGGTCGTCGGGAGTAGCGGGTGCATCGAAGGCACCCTCCCTGACTTCCCGCTGTTGGGGGGTGTCTTCCTCTTCCCGATCCTCAGGGACGTGGGCCTCCAGGAGTAAGCTGGCGGTTTCCTCCAAGTCCATTGTGGAGCCATCGGCTCGCCGGAGTGTGCTAAGCACCCTCTCAACTTGAAGCTTGTCCGACTGGAGCTTATAGACGAAGCCCCAGGGCTTCTCGTTGCCGTGCGACGAGACGAAGCTCCTCCAGCTTTCGAGCTTGACCCTCTTCACCTCCCGGCTATATTCCCGCAAAGACGTGCGGTACTCGAGCCGGATTTCGAGGCGGCGAGCATCATCCCGTTCCCCCTGAAGAGCCCTACGTTGCCGGTGTACCTCCTTCTTGAGGTTGGTCAGGTGAGCAGTCCACCACGGGTTGGACTTCCTGAAGAACTTTTTCCTTGGCATCGCTCCCTCACAAGCCTCCGTGAGGACGCTCGCGAGGGCGCCAGCCATCTCCTCGACCTCTACGGGGGACGTCAGCGGGAGCGCCTCCAGCCTTTGCGCCGACAAATCAGCGAGGGTCTGGTCGAACCGCTCCCAGTCAGCTCGCCTTACGTTGAACCGACTGACAGCGGGGCGCCCGTCATTTCCCTCGGCTTTCGGCACCATCAAACCGACGTCCAGAGCGTTATGATCGCTCGTTGTCCATTCCTGCCGCACTGTCCACTCGCCGACGAAGCGGCTCATGGAAGGCGACCCCAAGGTTACGTCGATGTATGACGAACCTGTGACCGCCCAGAAAGTAGGCGGCTGGTTGCCATCATTGTGAACGGTGTATCCATACTGACGGATAAGCCGCTCCAGTTGGGCACCGCGCCTGTCCGTGTCCTGAGGTCCCCAAAGGGAGGACTGGGCATTGGCGTCTAGTCCGACGAGAACTCTCTGCCCCCTCAGCGAACGAAACACCACTTCGAGGTGCCTGAGGTGCACCTCAATCTCATCGCTCCACTGGAAGTAGTGGGATACGACGTAGAAGGAGAAGCCGGGTGCCTGCACCATCGCACAAACGCAGTGCGTGGTGCTCAGCTGCGAGACGAAGATCATCTGGAAGGAGGGGTTGCACACCGCCACCGCCGCCCAGGGGCGCTCTGAGCGGACAGCAGCGACCCTCATTCCAGTCCCTAGTCCATAGAAGGTGTGGCTCGTGCCTTGGCGCCGGACGTATGGTTCCTGCAAGAGTAGGACGTCCAGACGCTTTCCGGCAACGAGTGAACGCACCTCAGCCGAAACGACAGCCGAACGTCTGGCGTTCAGCTGCAACACCCTAATTTTGTCGAAGGCTCGGCCGCCTGGTGCGGCCACATTTACCGCGGTTTCTACAGGGGGGTGGGTTGGGAGGGCTTCGACGGTGACGCAGCTAGCTACCTGAACGCGCGCAGCCACGGTTGGTACGGTTGGCTGGTTTACCTGCCTAGCTTGGTTCCTCTCTAGTCTAACGAGAACTACTCTAACGGCGCGAAGGCCAAACTCCTCGATCCGGGCCCGGTCAGTTACCTGTCCGGCACCCCGGGGGCGGCGCCGGCTGCCACCGGCGCCAGTCGCTATCCTCCCCCCGCGAGTGGTTTGGGCCGCGGGCAGCCCAGTGTCCTTTGGCACCTTTGCAAATTTTCTGTACCCGGACATAGTTCATGAAAATTGGGACTTTTACCGAGAGTCCCCAATTCGATCGCCTACAAACAACTACAACTACCCCTCCCCCCCAACCCTCAGTGGGGGCCCCAGCCGGTGAAGCCGAGCAGGGTTCCCCACCCCAAAAACCCCACCCAGAGATCCCACCCCCCACCCAGGGACCAACGCCCCGCCCCCAACCCCCCCGCACCGGTAATCCCCCCCCCCCAGGAAACCGGCTTGCTGCGCTGGGCCTCGGCGGGTGCAGCACCTGGCGTCCAGCAGGTCCGCATCCTGGTGCTACCAGGCCCTGCCGGACAGTACACAGGCATTTTACACGCGTTGCTACGGGGCAGCCTACTCGGGGGAGCTAGGCCCGAGCCGGGCCCCGGTACTACCGCGCGGCCCCCGGGCGTGCCCGGCCCCCCATCCGAAGGGGCCTCCCGGGTTTTCCGCTGTACCGTTGTCCGCATTCGCCAGAGACCCAGGGGGTGGAACGGCGCGGCAGGGCCGGGGGCGGCGCGAGGGCCCACCGAATCCGACAATATGGATTCGGACAGTGACAACACGAGCAAGAGCGCCCGAGAGAGAGAGAGAGCGCAAAAAGAAGGACAGCGCTACGAATATCCGCACAAAGCGGAGAGGCCGAGAATACAACTCCCCGTGCTAGGAGGCAGCACGTGGAGAAGAAGCCGCCTGGGGAAGCGCGGCACAGGGGAAATCTCTCCGTGAGTTAAAAGAGTCGCGATGCTTGAGCACGAGCGCGAGCGACAAAGAAAACGGCAGCATTGGCATATGCACTCCCAGCAAGGAAGACCGAGAGAAGATAATGCAGGAATATCACGATGCCCCTCTAGGTGGGCACCAAGGCATCACACGGACGCTGCAGCGAATACGACAACAGTATGTGTGGCCGGGAATGAAACGAGACGTCACCGCACACATTCAAGAGTGCGACAAATGTCAGCGAAATAAATCAGGAAAAAATACAAAGGTACCGATGGTCATAACAGACACACCGGGCCGAGCGTTCCAAAAATGTGCGGTCGATAGGTCCCTTGACTGTTACAGAAAAAGGCAACAAATACATCCTGACTTTCCAGGATTTATTAACAAAATATAGTGCAGCAATTCCGTTAGAAAACCAAGAAGCCAAAACGATAGCAAAGGCCCTTGTAACGGAAATATTTTGTAAATTTGGTGCCCCGTCCGAAATTCTTTCGGATCAAGGCACAAATTTTCTAAGCAACATATTTAAAGAAATGTGTGATCTCTTACAAATAAAAAAGTTGCAAACCACGGCATACCATCCGCAATAGAATGGAGCTCTGGAAAGATCCCATAGGACCCTTGCGGAATACCTGAAAAATTTTGTACGTGAGGATCAAAGGGACTGGGACGAATGGATATCATACGCCATGTTCACATATAATACCACGCCACACTACACGGCTACAGGTATTACACCGTATGAATTGGTATTCGGTAAAGAGGCTATATTACCGACCGCGTTGCGAGAAATACCGAGAGCAACATATTCATACGACGATTATGCAGCAGAATTACGTGAACGCCTGAGGGCGTCATGGCAACAGGCACAAGAAAAGCTGAAAAAAGGAAAGGAGAAATCGAAGCATCATTACGATCACACGGCCGGTAAAATAGAGTACCGCCCGGGTGATAAAGTCCTCCTCTACGACGAGACCGTGAGGAGGGGCAGATCGGCCAAGCTTACCCCGAAATGGGTAGGGCCTTACACGGTCCGAAGCCGAGAGGCAGGCGAAACCTACCGTATCGGCCGCGGACGCAAAGAAACACGCGTACACACGAACCGCCTAAAAAAATATATCACCCACTAGCCGTCTCGATGGCCAGCGGGTGGGCGGAGAAAGGGGGGGGGCGGCTCGACCGCTCGAAGCCCCGTCATCAAAAAGAAAAAGGAATATATATATATCGCACAGGAAGTGCGGAAGACGAGAGCGCGCATAAAAAAAAAAGAAAAAAAGGGGGGGAGACAAGAGAGAAAAAATCATGTTTAATATAATAATCGAGGGAGGCCACAGAGGCTCTCCCGCAAGACGCCCTGAAAAGAGGAAGGGAAAAATAAAATGCACAATGCGAACACATATTTAAAAAGAAACGAAGGCAATATATTGTTACAATATTATGTATATTATATATGTTAATTATATATATATTTTGTCGTTAAACGACGTGTCAACCGAACACCCAAATGGGGTCCGGTTCCGACCCCGGGAATGGAAAAAGGGCAGGCAGCCACCACATGGTGGGCCGACTGAGCCACCAACCCTCCACCAGGCTGTCATAGAAGAGCCGGCATAACCCGAACAAGTCGACCGGCTCCCAGCCCCACTCCATGGCCTCCACACTGTCGGGATCCTCGGCCCAGAGTCGTTGTAAATCAGCCCGGACCCGGGCGCGACGGCGGCGAACTCCGACAGCGTGTTGAATAAACAGCCGCCGCCACCACCCTTTCGAGGAGGTACGCATCCGTTTAGGAGCCCGAGCGGACTCAAAGGAAGAAGAAACAAAAAGAAAATACAGGAATAGAAAGACAATTTTTCCAAAGGAACGGAAAGGGAGGGGGTATTGCTCCACTTACGAGAACAAACTCGAGGCCATCCTCCTCAGCTCCGAAAACCACAGTTTCTCCCTCATACCGCGAGTAATCCATTGTATTTATCTAAAAAAAAGAGGGGGGGGAAGAAAAATAAAATCATAATAAAGAAAACGTGCAAAAAAGTTTATGCAAAGAGAGAAGGGAAGTATAAAAACTTACCGATAAATCGTTGTTTCCTGTCGAAAGTCGAAGTAACACTGAAAACGTTGCCGTTCGAGCACTGAACGAGCGACCCGATCAAAGCACGAAAACGCAGAATTGCAGAAAAAGAAAGAGCAATAAACTCAGGACTCAGCAACGAGCCCAAGTTGAAAGTCTTCAATGAAAAGAATTAAAGAATTCTAAAGATAAAATAATAGGC
The DNA here is from genome assembly GCA_964007375.1 of Ophion obscuratus. Lineage (NCBI taxonomy): Eukaryota > Metazoa > Arthropoda > Insecta > Hymenoptera > Ichneumonidae > Ophion > Ophion obscuratus. Next base: position 42,323,576 of record OZ023315.1, on the reverse strand, counting down.
TTATATGTACGTCTATAGAAATTCCCTATTAAAAAAAAAAACGACAGGTCCGAAGTATCTAACCACGCGAATCATTTTCGCAGGTTACTATCTCTGGCCCCAGGGTCGAGCTCAGGTGAAGCTGATACGCCGGAAAAATCATACCGGATAGAAAAGTTTACGGTTTCACCCGGAATATTTTATGAAGAAATCGGGACCATGTCAATAACCCGCGACGTGTGGAAACTGGCAGTGAAAATGGATCTAAGTGGAATAGCGGAACAGGAAGCACAGATCACAGAAGCCATGAAAAAAATAGTAGAGCTATGCGCTCAAGATCTGCGGGCCAACTTACCCTGTCATATGGCGACAAAAACAACGACTCGCATCGTCGATAAAATCAACAACGAACTACAAGCCGCATACGACATAACAGGAATTAAAAAAAAAGTTCGTTATCGACGAGGCTTGATAGACGGATTAGGGGGAATAATAAAAGCAATCACAGGAAATATGGATGCACAAGACGCATCTGAAATCAGCAACGAAATAAACAAAATAAATAAAAAGCAAAAAGCAGTAGAAGACGCCTTAAAGGGAAATGTGCAAATTTTTAACTCAACAATAGATCTTTTTAATCGATCATCAAACCGTTTGAAGGATAATCAGAAGGTACAACAAGCTCTCGTGAAACAGATCGAACAACGGGTGGTCAACCAGTACAACGACCAAAACACCCGGCAACAATTGGATGAACGAATAGCGGCTGTAAGCCTCATCGTAGAATCATTACTGAATGACGTACGACAAATAGTTAATTTTTTAATAGGACTCACGAGAGGAATGGTCAGCCCAAGCATACTATCTCCAAGACAATTGACAAATTATTTGACTGACGCTTTACCCAATTTGCCAATATGGCATACGTTCCCTACCGCGGTAAACTACGCGCAAATGCCAACATTATTGGAGTTGTCAGAACTAGGCGCGTATAGTACGAAAACGTACATGGTACTTATAATAAAAATACCGTTAATTGGCACTGAGGAATATAAAATCAGCAAAGCCTATCATCTGCCTGCCAAAATAAAAAATCATAGTTATCATTTTGTAGAAATAAAGAATGACCTTGTCGCGGTCGAAGCCACAAGAGAATCGTGCTTACACATAATAAAAAATGATTTAGAATATTGTAAGGCCGTAGCGTCACATTATTATTGCCGGCCAAAGCAAGCAGCGCGTCCCGCTCATACTTGCGCATCGTGCGAGGTGGCATTGTACATTGCACCTAAAGATAAATACGCGAATTGCGACCAAAGAATTGCTCAGATAAATAATACTCTAATGATTCCGTTAGAACGTCATGGTAGGTGGCTATACGTTGCACCGGAGCCCGAAACGCTTCTCATCCATTGCGGAAAACAACCAACCGCGCACGCGACCCTTACGGGTGCAGGGACTCTGGCTTTGGACGGAAAATGTTCCGTCACCGCCCCTAGTTTTAGACTAGAAACCGTCGGCGAAATAAGACAGAGCGTATACGCCGATTTCCTACCGCAATATAATTTATCATTCTTGTCTACAGATATGAACATACTCGATCACACATCGACAAAAATTGTATTACCGCACGAAATCATAAACGGTTCAAAAGAATTAAACAGGATCAGCGAACGCGTAAAAAACATAAAGATTGAGTTAAACAGAGTCAAGCGATTCGAATACATATAAACATATAATAGGTAACTATTCGCTAAGCACAATCGCGCCGATAATACTCGGAATAGCCTATGTATGCTATTACCGCATAAAGCACGCAAGGAAACCTGTCCACGACGAGGACCACAACAGCGCCGAGCCGGCGCAACCAAGCGAAGCACAGTCAGCAAAAAGAAAGCTGCCCGTGCCCAAATTGACACTAAAAATCAAGCGAAACACATCAACAACAAGTTCCGTGTAAAATGTATTAAAATCATGCGAAAATTATTTTAAAGAAGAAATAATAGCTGTATATATGGGATAATCACACGGGAACATGGATAAAGATTTGTAAACCGAAGGACCGACCATTAATGCAAAACAAATCCCAGGAGAGATTTGATCTTTTAAGGGGGAGAGATGTTGTGTCCGCAAACTTGTGCAATGCAAAAGTGTATTGCACTCTTGCGAAACTGCAAGAGTTCCACTCCACAGTTTGTTGCCCTCCCTGCGAGAGTTGCACTTTCGCCAATATGCAAACGTCAAAAAGACACTTTGCGACACGTCCTGACCAAGCATCTTATGCTGCTTGATCTGGGGGCAAATTGCGACAATCAGAGTCGACAATTAAGAGAAGACACCAAGGAACAGGGAGTCCTTGGTTGGCTTTTGAACGGTTCGGTCCTAAGGTACGACCGACACACTGTAAATTCAATTATAAGACCAGCCCAGTAATAAACTTATATTCCTATTCAACGAACTTGAGTTCCAACTCTTAATTTCGCAACGATCCCAAAAATACCTATCCCGGGTTCTCGGGCCGGGGATACAACAGATGATAGTAATTAATGAAATTTTCACCGTCGACATATGCATTATAAAAACGTACAGCCAATTAATTTATAGTATGTGCTCAAAATGGCCTCCATTTGCTTCGGTGCAGCACCGGCAACGTCGTAAGAGCCAATATGCAAACGTCAAAAAGACACTTTGCGACACGTCCTGACCAAGCATCTTATGCTGCTTGATCTGGGGGCAAATTGCGACAATCAGAGTCGACAATTAAGAGAAGACACCAAGGAACAGGGAGTCCTTGGTTGGCTTTTGAACGGTTCGGTCCTAAGGTACGACCGACACACTGTAAATTCAATTATAAGACCAGCCCAGTAATAAACTTATATTCCTATTCAACGAACTTGAGTTCCAACTCTTAATTTCGCAACGATCCCAAAAATACCTATCCCGGGTTCTCGGGCCGGGGATACAACAGATGATAGTAATTAATGAAATTTTCACCGTCGACATATGCATTATAAAAACGTACAGCCAATTAATTTATAGTATGTGCTCAAAATGGCCTCCATTTGCTTCGGTGCAGCACCGGCGTCGTAAGAGGCTCTCCTTGCAGCGGAGTAGCATACCCGGGGTTATGCTACGCACCGCCGCCTCAATGCGTTGCTCGAGATCGGGCCTGTCTCGCACCGCTTGTCGATAAATTTGAGATTTTACGTAGCCCCACAGAAAAAAATCGCGAGGATTCAAATCTGGGGACTGCGCTGGCCAGTCGCGCATCCTGCCTCGACCTATGTAGCGGTTTGCAAAGATCGCCTGCACCGCTTCCTGGGCAAGGCGACTCGTGTGAGCCGGTGCACCGTCGTGTTGGAATGTCGCATTTTACAACACTTCATTACCAACATTCGCACGCCTGCACAACCGGCGAAAATGGATGCGCAAAAAGCGTGCATATTGCACACCCCTTAAATTCTCCGCGAACTGAAAGAGCCCGATCTGGAAGGAAAGTATCGCATTGAATTTACGAAAATAATAATAAAAAAATTAAATAATTTACTAAAAGTAATTAAGGTTAATAATTTTTATCCTTATACAGGACGTCCCTCATCAAAAAGCATTCTCAAACTGAGGGGTTGGGGGTGAAATTCTGAGTCGATTGATATAATCATTTATGGGTCTCAGATCAACCCCTGAATTATTATTTTTCTTAAAAGGCAAGCGAAAAAAAGGATTCAAAATCTTTACTGGCCTTCCACAGAGTCCACAGACTTCAATAATATATTTTCAGTAATTTACCCATAATGACCAGGATATTTTTGTTGAAATTTTTGCATGCGATTAAAAAATCACGAAAAATCGACGTATCCAAAATGACGTATTGAGTACAAGAAAATGGGAAAAATAAAAAAAAACGGAAATTGTCCTTTTCAAAACACCGTTTAGTTAATTGGCGTACGATATTTTTTTTGCCGTGATATGCAATTTTTTGTCCGTGATTGAATCTCCAAGTTACAGCCACTTGAAAATCTTCTACACCTTTGGTTCATAATTGAAAAGCTTACTAGCCGGTCACCCATGATTCCAGCCCATAAGTTGATGGGCGGAAAGCGATGCTGGTTTCGCGCTTGGAGCCCAATAATAGTAATTTTTTGAATTCCACGAGCCATTACGACCGAAGGAACTTTCGTCCGTGAAAATTATATTTTCCAAAAAATGCTCGTCCCGTTCATTCTCTGTTACGAGACATCGGCCAAATCCCATCCTGATCTCGTAGTCGCGTTCAATCAAGCCCTGGACTCGGGTGTAATGGAACGGATGCATATGTTCTCCTCTAAGCGTCCGGTGCACCGTCGAAGCACTTAAATTTAGATCGCGAGCAATAGCGCGAGTGCTGGTTGTCGGGTCTTGATCGATGCATCGAAGAATCATCTCTTCTCTGCGGGGAGTTCGCGCGGTCCGGGGACGACCGGCAGCACTCCGATTCGGCATAACGCTTCCGGTTTCGGGCATACAGTTGAAAGCACCGAAAATCACTTTGTGAGTCGGCTGTCGTCTTCCCGGATAGCGCTCTCTGTACAGGTTGGCCGCGGCACTCGCATTGAAATTTCGTTGCCCGTAGCATCCGATCATGTCAGCGTATTCTTGGGCGGTATATTCAGCCATGTTGGTACGGTTTTTTAGATATTTTTTTTTCAATCTGTCACTTTATCGCGCACAAAGCCCAGCTCACATCAGAACACTGAGAAAATCGAACTTAGCAATATCTGGTCAATTGTTTTGTCACCTTTCTTTTCTCTGGAAATGTTTCTCTGGAAAAATTTCCAAGACGTAATCGACTATGTCTAGAATGTAAGAATTGATTTCATCTCCGTTCGCGATCGGGAAAGAGATGAATTCATCTCGTCGGAATATCATCGAAAAGGAGATGAAATCAACCGCGAACTCGTCGTGACGTTGTCGAGTATGTCCTGTGGATACTGAACGATTCATTGACATAATTGATTTCATTTCTGTTCGCGATCGGGAACGAGATCGGGAACGAGATGAATTCATCTCGTCGCGATATTATCGAAAAGGAGACGAAATCAATGGCGAACTCGTCGTGACGTTGTCGAGTGTATCCTATGGATACTGAACGAATCACTGACAGGATTGATTTCATCTCCATTCACGATCGGGAACGAGATGAATTCATCTCTTTGCGATAGTATCGGAATGGAGAAGAAATCAACGGCGAACTCATTGTGACGTTGTCGAGTATGTCCTACGGATAATGCACGAATCGTAGTCCGACTTGATTTCATCACCTATCGCGATCGGGGAAGAGATGAAATTATCTCGTCGGAATATCATCGAAAAGGAGATAAAATCAACCGGGAACTCGTCGTGCTGTTATCGAGTATGTCCTACGGATAATGCACGAATCGTAGTCTGAATTGATTTCTTCTCTTATCGCGATCGGGGACGAGATGAAATTATCTCGTTTCAATATCATCGGAAAGGAGATGAAATCAATGGCGAACTCGTCGTGACGTTGTCGAGTGTATTCTATGGATAATGCACGAATCACTGACAGAATTGACTTCATCTCCGTTCGCGATCGGGATCGAGATGAGTTGATCTCGTCGCGATATTATCGAAAAGGAGATACAATCAATGGCGAACGCGTCGTGACATTGTCGAGTGTATCCTATGGATACGCCACGAATCACTGACAGAATTGATTTTATCACTCGCCGTGACGTTGTCGTTCCGATATAATCGGAAACGAGATGAAATCAAAGGCAAACTCGTCGCGACGGCTGCGAGTATGTCCTACGGACACTAGAAGAATCATTGACAGAATTGATTTCATCTACGTTCGCGATCGGGAACGAGATGAAAGCATCTCTTTGCGATATTATCGGAATGGAGATGAAATCAATGGCGAACTCGCCGTGACGTTGTCGTTCCGATATAATCGGAAACGAGATGAAATCAAAGGCAAACTCGTCGCGACGGCTGCGAGTATGTCCTACGGACACTAGAAGAATCATTGACAGAATTGATTTCATCTCCGTTCGCGATTGGGAACGAGATGAAATCATCTTTTCGCGATATTATCGGAATGGAGATGAAATTAACCGCGAACTCGTTGTGACCTTGTCGAATTTGTCGTATGGATACTGCACGAATCATTGACAGAATTGATTTCATCTCCGTTCGCGATCGGCAACGAGATTAATTCATCTCGTCGCGATATTATGGAAAAGGAGATAATATTAATGGCGAACTCGTCATGACTTTGTCGAGTGTTGTCCTATGGATACTGCACGAATCACTGACAGATTTGATTTCTCTCCCTTCGCGATCGGGACCGAAACGAGGGAGAACGAGCTACCGTTTTATCTCTGCTTACATGATCCATTCTCCTGGATCAAAAAGGAGATGAAATCAAAGACAAACTCAACGTGACGCTTCCGAATATATCCCATGGATGTCCGACAAACAACAATTGAGACTATCGACTTTATCTCCGTTTGTCAAGTCCCGTCGATGCAAGAAAAATGATTGAGAGAATCATTTTCATGTCTTTCCGCTACGCATTGTCTAACACTCGTCCGAGCTCCATTTTAGCTATAGACCATCCCCTTCTTAAGCATCGTTTTCTGAACCAATGATGACATCATGAAAGTCAAAATTAATATCACGGCAGCGAACCTTATCTACTCGCATTAAGAGGAACTCGGCCAAACGCAATTACGCAAGTAGACGAACCTTTTCAGAAATGTCCGATAGGGCGTCCAGAAATCATATGAAGCATTGATTTAATATTTGCTCTCGTACCAGCATGCATACAGATAAACCAAAATATCGAATCTTTGTTATTCATGTAATGATGTAAATCCTCGACAACTTGACAATCCGAATCGCCAGAACACCAGTCGCAATCAAGTAAATTTAAAAAAAATTCAAAAAACACGTGATGTAACGCTGTACTCGAGATTCGACATGCATCGAGCAATTGTCGTTTCTTTTTTTTCTTGATTAAAAAAATATAGCATGAAATCTGAATTGACGACTTATTAATTATTTATGTTTTTTGACCGCCTAAATATAACGATAAGCCTCGATGAATAATCTCGTAGAGCGCGATGATCTTTTCTCATCATCGCTCGTACAAAGGAATATATTTCTCATGGATCTTGGCAAGCTTCATGTTTCGGCACGACATTCGTGAAGTGAATAAAGACGAAGCTGGAAGTGGCAGATCGGTCAGCCTGTCACGGATGTAAAATCCGATTGGTTAACAGGCAGCCTAAGCGGTCGATACGCAAAACGTCAAATAACGCTTGCCGTCATGTGTCAAACGGTGCATTTCAGTAGACTCTTGCCGCGCGGTCTGAACTTATGCGTCAAATATGACAGAAATGTCAACTCGCTCGGGCCAGCAAGACAGACACCTATCTTCCTGACTCGTAACCTGTTATGTCTCTCGCGCTCAGATTCAGCACTCGAGTGGCGTCGTTGTTAAGGGCAGACGTCGGCCCTACAACAATTGTCCGAACTCCGATATTCTAATCGCTCTCATTCAGAAACTATTGGACGAAAAAAAAACGCCTCGATAGTTATACTTGGGGGACCCCTCCGAACCCGCCAGTTCCGGGTTGGTCAGTAATTTTGAAACACGCTGTATATATATATATATATATTGTTACACCGTTGGGCGAACATATATGTTTTTTAAAAAAACGTCGTTATCGCTTATCGAAGAGTTCTTCTTTATTTTATTGATTACAATCGTATGACGAAGTGCTGGCCTATATTCTTCTCGATGTTTTCTTGTACTCGATGTCCAACGAGTGTAATTTGATGCGCCGACTGATGACTCTTCTTTCACGATAGCGGCTGGAGTTATACGTCGATCGAAGTGCGTAGTTGTATATTGTAGAATGTTCCTTGACGATCGATGAATGTTTACTGGACCAAAACTACGCTTAGACTCGGCAACGATATGCTCGTGAGAATGCTTGACGATAAACGCTTGACGATTGAACGCCGACGATTGAACGCGCTTCTCGATCTGCGAGACGCTCTTATATACTATTTGGGAATAACGCAATATGCATTGGCTTCATAGTGGGGAAAAAAATATCTCGTCACCGGGTGGCTTATTCCAGAAGGTGTCAGATTACACCGTTACATTCCTCCCTCCTTAAAGAATTTTGGTCCCCATAAATTTTCATATTTGACTGGTTGATTGTTTCGGTTTAAACAATTTTTGAATCAGTTTTGGCGACTCTTCAGATTCTTCTATTTCCGTAATTCTCGTTCTTTCATTATATTTTCCTCTTAATGATTCTTTAAGATGTATATGCTCCGGTCGATCTATGGTTTGGGCGTTATTTCCAAAATTGCAATGATCAAATATTATACATGGTCTTAAACAACAGGAAACTGTTTTTCTTAAGCATTTCCAAAGACCTATTTTATACATAACGTAAGTGCATATCACGGTTATAGCCGTATATCCTATATATTGAAGTCCATCTTGAATATGTTCTTTAATAGATTTTGATCTTCTTCGTAATGCTAATTCATTTATTTGCTCATTTATTTCCTCGATGTTTGTTCCTAAGTCTTGTAAATTCTTTGAGTTGATATAGTTTTCAGAGATTGTACTAATATTTAATTCTTTTCCTTTAATCTTATGAATTCGTAGAAGATCTTTTATCTCTGTCTCGTTAAAACTTCCTTGTAAAATGATATCAGATTCAACTGTTTTAATTATATTCGAGGCTTTTAATATGGCATGTGTTGCCATTGCCAGACATCCTTTTTCAAGATGAACTTTTACATTTGACTGAAGTTTTATTGTTTTTGGAGCATTATCAGGACATAGTATATGAAGTGTTTCTTCTTTTACAGGTATTACAATCCAATCTTGTCCTGTTTTTAATTGAATAAACAGAGAACTTTCTAGTTGCACATATTTCGGTGTACACATATTTTCTTTTTTCGCGAGAATCATAGTTATTACGCATGATGTAGAGGACTGTGTTGAGTAATCTGGATGTTTTCTTTGGATTAGATACATATTTTCCACCTTTTTTAGTTTTTCAAATTCTACTACTTGTAGTGGAAAAAATCGGGTTTTCTTTTCATTAATTACAATATAATCTGTGTCAATATGATATAATATGTATCCTTTTATCATTGAATAGGTCGGAATCGCGATCGGATATAATATCTCATACATTTCTTCCTCTAATATCGGTACTTCCAGAATATATATTAACTTTTCTTGTATAACCGCAATTGTGAAATGACTTATGTCAATTAATGTGGAAAAATGCTCTTCAGTTAGCTGGACTGGGAAGAAATGAGGATAATTTGTGTGGTTTCTCAAATTTTCAAATATGAGTTGTGGAGGAAGCGTTTGAGGATGCGCTATTCCATGTTTTCCATCGATTATTGCATTTAACAAATCCGTTATACTCGTCTTTAAATCTTGGTACAGCGTAACGTATCCGGATAATATTTCATTGATTTGTATATTAATTGTATTTCTTCTAGTTTCTTCGTGCAAGTTTTTTATATTCCCACTTAGTAACTTAAATTGCACAATCATATCTCGAAAGGTTTTATCATTGTTTTTTAATTGGTTCATCATTAAAGTCGTCTGATTTTTTATCAAATGTGCTATTATCAAGTTATCATTTCGTAGTTTATCGATCTCATCATTAAAATAAGTAGCGTCGGAGGATGACAATGTTCCAAAAAGCAGTTTTATTCCTTCTCCGACAATATTGAAAAGTCCTCTTTTTATTCTTTGACCGATTAAATGATATAATGTCTTTAGTTGACTTTCTAACATTTCATTTCGCTTGATTTGCGTTTTAATTTGTTGCACACTTTGACATATAAATCCAGGTTTATGTTGTAAGCATATATCGTATAATTCCTTAGTTTTATTCTTTAGTAAGAATACCTCTTTGGGTAAGTGGCTAAACTCTATTCCGATGATTATTTTCCAAGTTTCGTGATAGACGTGTGCTTTTCCCATGGTTTCTAGATAAACCGATTTTTCATTCCCAATGTTGTTTACTTGTACCTGGCTGCGGATCATTGGGGTCAATAATGTCGTCATCAGTATCAGTATCGTCAATTGCGTCATCGGATTCATTTTCATCTGTAAAATAGGGTTTTACATCTATTTTATTATATATTATGAGGTCGTTGCCTCTTCTTATAGCTACACTTTGCTCATTTAAAATCTGTTCTATTATGTACGGTCCTTCCCATGGACTATGTAGCTTTGAGAATCCTGGCTGTTTTCTCTTAATTAGTACTTCTTGTCCTATTCTTAAGGATTTTGGAGTTCTTTGGGAAGTTAATCGTTCGCGCGTTTTGTCTTGGGATTTTTCGATTTTTTCTTTAGCTTTTTCACGGACCTTTTCTCGATATTTTCTTAACGAGTCATATTTTTCTTTTATAGTCATTTCGAGATCTTCGGCGTCCAAGGGAATATTTGGGGCATAACCAAATAAAAATTCGAAAGGTGACACTCCGGTCTTTTCATTCCTTGTCGAATTATAAGAGATCATGGCCCTTGATAATTGATTCACCCAATCGGTACTTTCCACCATGTAACTCCGTACGTAATTGAGGATTTCCCGATGTGCACGTTCATTTTTTCCATACGATTGTGGGTGATATACAGAGGTTGCGGTCCATTTGACCCTTAACTTTTCACACATTACCTCATGAAATTTACCTTTAAATTCGACGCCATTGTCCGTTAAAATTTCTTTAGGAATCCCAAAAATTTTACAATAGTTTTCCCAAAATTGTTCTAATACTTCTTGCGAATTCTTAGTTTTGAGCGGGGTTATTACCAAATATCTTGTAAGGTAGTCTTGTATAACCAATATATATTTGTGACCATGACTGGCTGGAAGAGGTCCCATTACATCTAATGACACTTTATCGTTAGGATTTACTGGGATGTCAGGATTTCCTGGATTTGGTCTTGTCACCTGTGAGGTTGATTTTTCTTTCTGACATGTCTGACATCGTTGAATTATCCTTTCTACGTCTTTTGTCATTCCAGTCCAGTTATATTTCTGTCTCAATTTTTCTATAGTCTTTTGTGGTCCGTTATGTCCTCCAATAGTCGATTCGTGAAACTCTTTAATTATTCTTTCTCTTTCGTTTTGCGTGGTAGGGTCTTTCACTTGACTTGTAAAAATTGTTAACTCTTTTTCCGGATTTACCTTTGTGAAAATATATTCAATCATTTCAAGTATTAATGCTCGAAGTCTCGGATCTTTGATTCTTATTTCGATAGACTCGCGATTAGGGATTCGCGCTCTTAATTCTGTCCACCAAACGATTTCATCTTCGTTAGGATCAATTATTAGTCCTTTTTCATTTAGATTATCTGTTACAATGAGACCTTTTTTGTTAACTCGACCTTCTTTGATAAAAATATTTTCGGATTTTTGATACGAGTCTTTTTCTTCTTGGAAGTTGTCATAGCTTGGAAATGTTTCATTTATGAATTCGTCCAAAACATCAGGGATTTCATCATCCAAAATATTTATCCGAGATAGAGCGTCTGCGTTTGCATGAGATTTTCCTTTTCTATGAATGATTTCAAAGTCGTATTCTTCCAATTTCCATTTCCACCTCATTAACCGTGAAGAGGGATCTTTCAAATTCATTAACCAAGTTAGTGGTTTATGATCCGTGATAATCTTGAATTTTCTTCCATAGAGAAAGTGTCGATAATGCTTTATTGCCCAAACGATTGCAAGTAATTCTTTTTCTGTAGTTGAATAATTTTGCTCGGCAGGATTTAACGTTCTTGACGCGTACGAAATAGGTTTGTCCTTTCCTAGTTCTCCTTGAGATAGTATTGCACCAATTGCTTTTCCGCTAGCGTCTGTCGATAGTATAAATGGTTTGTTCCAGTCGGGATACGTCAGGATAGGTTCCGAACAAAGTGCGTTTCTTAATGTTGTAAATGATTTTTCTTCTTCGGTTGTCCATTGCCAAGTAGTCTTTTCTTTTAATAAATTTGTCAAGGGTAATGCTTTCTTTGAAAAGTCTTTGATGAATTTTCGATAATAGCCCACGAGTCCCAGGAATTGTTTAATTTCTTTTTGATTTTTGGGTTTTGGATAATTTACGATTTTTTCTATTCGTTCGGGATTTGGCTTGATTCCTTCTTTTGAAATGACATGACCCAAGTAAGCTAATTCCGGTTTCAGATATTCACATTTGTCAGGTTGTAGTTTTAATTCGACATCTCTGAATCTTTGAAAAAGTGTTTCCAGGTTTTTGTTGTGTTCATTTAGAGTTTTTCCAAATACAATGACGTCATTCATATACACAAAGCAGTTATTACCGATTAGTCCTTGTAATCCTTTATTCATCATTCTTTGAAATGTCGGGGGTGCGTTCTTCAATCCAAAAGGCATTCTGTTGTATTCATAATGACCATCCTTTGTAGAAAATGCTGTCTTTATTTTATCTTTTTCTTTTAATCCAATTTGATGAAAACCAGATGCAAGATCGAAAGCAGAAAAATATTTGGCGTTTCCCAAATTGTCTAAAATTTCGTCTATATTTGGCAAGGGATAGGCGTCTTGTTTAGTTTTGTCATTGATTTTTCGATAGTCAATTACTATACGCCATTTCTTTTTTCCAGATGCATCCGATTTTTTTGGTACAATCCATAGAGGTGAATTATACGGTGAATCGCTTTCTCGAATGATACCCTTTTCAAGCATTTCCTTAATTTGTCTTTTAATCTCTTCCTGATGGATGGGTGGATATCTATATTGCTTTGTGTGAATTGGTTTTTCGTCGGTTAAGTCTATCGAATGTTCTACTAATCGAGTCATTGGAAGTGGATCTCCTGGTAAAACGAAAATGTCATGATACTTTTTGATTATTTTCCAGATTTCTTCTTTTCCTTCTTTGATATGATCCAATTGGGTATTTTCAACAAGTAACTTTTCTCTTTTATTCGTCAATTCAGGGATCTCATAATTTTTGATATCCAAATGGTTAATTGGTTCAGCTTTTAATTTTCTTGTACAACCGTCTTTGTCAGTCCAATTGGGAATAGGAAATGTAGCTTGTCCGTTTTGAACATTTACCAATACATCGTAATCTTTTAATTCTATTTTAGCATGTCCGTTCAAAATTCCTTCGATGTTAAATGTACGTAAACAGTCGGTTCGTGCGGGCATATTTGTTTCTCTTTTTGGTGGATCTTTTGTAAATGTTCTTGGTCCAAATTGAAGTATATGCTTACCCATGTCCCATTTTGCTTCGAATTGTTCGAGTAAATTTAATCCAATTAATCCGTCTTCTTTCATTGGCAAATTTGAAGGGATTACGTGAAGCTCGACTGGTTGGGAAAATAATCTTGTTTCAATTGTTCCTTCTATTTTCAAAGTTTCGTTCGCAATTGTCGTAATTCTCTTTCCATTCTTAATTATTTTTGTCGGATCATTCAATAATTTCTTTTTTATCAATGATATTGTGGAACCTGGATCAATCAGAAATATTCCTTCTTTGGTGTCATCTAATTTTAAAAGAATGTGAGCGAGTTTACATTCTTTGTTTCGGATGCTGCAAATTCTTGTGATATTTGTTCGTTCTCTTGGACATGATGGGTTTGGGGAGGATCTTTGGAGTTTTGAGGAGCATTTTGAAAATCCCGTTTGTTAAATTGTCTGTTGTCAAATTGTTTTTTCCTACATTCTGAAAGTACGTGTCCCGGTTTTTTACAATAATGACACATTTTTTGGAAACCTTTTGTGAATGTTTTGTCGCTTTTGTTTTTACTTTTATGACTTTGATAATGACTTGAACCCTGATAACTTTTTTCTGTCAGATTATTCATTGATCGAGTTTTCATGGTAATTTCGGCTTTAATCGCAGAAGTAATCGCCTCTTTTATATTGTTTGGATGTTCGGTTTTTACATCTAAACGAATTTCTCTTTCTAAACCTTCTAGAAAATCTGTAAGACCCTTTTTCTTTTCTTCGTCGATTAGGATTGTTTTATGACTTGGCGGAATAGACGTTTTGTTCAAAATTGATTTGATTGCCAAATCGTGTATTCTCATGAATCGTTGTGAATATTCGTTAATCGATTCTTTTTGTTTTTGTCTACAATTCATCCTTTGGAGTTGAAAAACAGTTAAATCGTCGTGACTACCGTAATTAATTCGCAAGATATTTTTCAGTTCAGTAAAATTATCAATATTGTCCGCTCTAATTTCTACTTTTGCTCTTCCTTTTAATTTTGATCCTAAAATCATCGCAAGTAAGAGACTTTGTTTGTTTCGATCTGTATTCTTTTTTGCGCTTTCAACTTGATAAATAAATGTTTCTACAGGCATATTTTCACCATCGAATTCAGATATTGTAATTAGTAATTCTTTTAGCGATGTTACATGGCCAGTCTCATCTTCGTCTTCAGTTATGTCAGATCCGTAATCATTTGTCTTTACTTCGACTTTTGATTCAATGTTCTCTATTCTCTTTAAAAGATCTCGAGAGATTTCGGATTCATGACTGTTTGTTTTTGTTTCAACCTTTGATTCAATGTTTTCCATTCTCTTGAAAAGGTTTTGAAGAAGTCTTTCTATTTCTTCCATTTCTTACCTTGGCGCAATATCGATCGTCCTTGAATATAACGAGCGTTTCCTCTTCCTTGACGAGGATTTCTTCTTTCTTCAATCAGGATGGGCTGTCAATCACTCCGTATTGGTACCCGTCTCTTGGTTAGTTGCCGATGTCTTCCTTCGATGACTGTCGCGTGATGATTCCGTCGAGATGTTCCCTCAGGATGATCCTCTCAGATCCTCGTTGGTATCACACGTGACCTTCGATTGGATGAGTCGTCGTCGGATGTCCCTCAGGTGTTCCGTTTGACGATCACAAGTTGAATCGGATATGGTGTAACGATGTCTTGAAGCCAACTTCTTAATGATGAATTGGATATCCGTCGAGATTTCACGACAATGTGTTTTCTCCTTTGGAATCCTTGACTTCCACCGATTTATGTTGAACTTCCTTGTTGACATCCACCGTTGAATTCGAAGTGCTCTTTATTATTTTGAGCACCAGTCTATTCGGGAGGCCCTTCTTATTGAGGAATCCCACCGATGCCACCAATTTATATGTTACACCGTTGGGCGAACATATATGTTTTTTAAAAAAACGTCGTTATCGCTTATCGAAGAGTTCTTCTTTATTTTATTGATTACAATCGTATGACGAAGTGCTGGCCTATATTCTTCTCGATGTTTTCTTGTACTCGATGTCCAACGAGTGTAATTTGATGCGCCGACTGATGACTCTTCTTTCACGATAGCGGCTGGAGTTATACGTCGATCGAAGTGCGTAGTTGTATATTGTAGAATGTTCCTTGACGATCGATGAATGTTTACTGGACCAAAACTACGCTTAGACTCGGCAACGATATGCTCGTGAGAATGCTTGACGATAAACGCTTGACGATTGAACGCCGACGATTGAACGCGCTTCTCGATCTGCGAGACGCTCTTATATACTATTTGGGAATAACGCAATATGCATTGGCTTCATAGTGGGGAAAAAAATATCTCGTCACCGGGTGGCTTATTCCAGAAGGTGTCAGATTACACCGTTACAATATATATATATATATATATATATATATATATATATATATATATATATATATATATATATATATATATATATATGTATTGTAACGGTGAAATTTGACACCTTCTAGAATAAGACACCCAGTGACGCGATACATTTTTTCCTCACCATGTAGTCAATGCATACTGCGTTATTCCCGATCATATATAAAGAGCGTTCGGTAAAGACAGACGGAAGAATCATTCTCATTCATTCAGAGATCACAATTTGTCACGAGCATATCGTTGCCGAGCTGAGTGTATCATTGCCCAGCGTAGTCTTGATCCAGTAAACATTCATGGACCGTCCAAGGACATTCTACAATATACAACTACGCACTTCGATCGACGTATATCCCCAAGCCGCTATCGTGAAAGAAGAGTCATCAGTCGGCGCATCAAATTACAATCGTTGGACATCGAGTACGAGAAAACACCGAGAACAATACAGGCCAGCGCTTCGTCATACGATTGTAACACAATAAATTAAAAGAACTCTTCGATACGCGATAACGACGTCTTTTTTTGAAAACATATATGTTCACCCAACGGTGTAACATATAAATTAGTGGCAGCGGTGGGATGCCTAAATAAGAAGGGCATCCGAAGAAACTGGTGCTCAGACAATAAAAGAGCACTTCAAACTCAACGGTGGATGTTAACAAAGAAGATCAACGTAAATTGGTGAGAGTCAAGGATCCCAAAGAAGAAAAACACATATCGTGAAATCTCAAAGGGATATCCGAATCATCATCGTAAAGTTGACTTCAAGACATCCTTACTCACGAACTCGATTCAACGAATAATCGTCAAACGGAACACCTGAGGGACATCCGACGACGACTCATCGAATCGAAGGTCACGTGTGAAATCGACGAGGATCCGAGAGGATCACCCTGAGGGAACATCTCGAAGGAATCATCACGCGACGGTCATCGAAGACGGGCATCGGCAACTAATCAAGAGACGGGTCCAATACGGCGTTATTGACAGCCCATCCTGATTGAAGAAAGAAGAAATCCTCGTCAAGGAAGAGGAAACGCTCATTATATTGAAGGACGATCGATATTGCGCCGAGGTAAGAAATGGAAGAAATAGAAAAACTTCTTCAAAACCTTTTCAAGAGAATAGAAAACATCGAATCAAAAATTGAAGTAAAAACAAATGATTACGGATCCGAAATAATTGAAGACGAAGATGAGACTGGCCATGTAACATCGCTAAAAGAATTACGAATTACGATATCTGAATTCGATGGTGAAAATATGCCTGTAGAAACATTTATTTATCAAGTTGAAAGCGCTAAAAAGAACACAGATCGAAACAAAGTCTTCTACTTGCAATGATTTTAAGATCAAAATTAACAGGAAGAGCAAAAGTAGAAATTAGAGCGGATAATATTGATAATTTTACCGAATTGAAAAATATCTTGCGAATTAATTATGGTAGTCACGACGATTTAACTGTTTTTCAACTCCAAAGGATGAACTCTAGACAAAAACAAAAAGAATCGATTAATGAATATTCACAACGATTTATGAGAATACACGATTTGGCAATCAAATCAATTTGGAATAAAACGTGTATTCCACAAAGTCATAGAACAATCCTAATCGATGAAGAAAAGAAAAAGGGCCTTACAGATTTTCTAGAAGATTTAGAAAAAGAAATTCGTTTGGACGTAAAAACCGAACACCCAAATAACATAAAAGAAGCGATTACTTCCGCAATCAAAGCCGAAATAACTTCCAAAACGCGTATAATGAATAATTGGTCAGAAAAAACTTATCAGGGTTCAAGTCAGTATCAAAGTCACAAAAGTAAAAACAAAAGCGGCAAAACATTCATGAAAGGTTTTCAAAAGATGTGTTATTATTGTAAAAAAACGGGACACGTACTTTCAGAATGTACGAAAAAACAATTTGACAACAGACACTTTAACAAACGGGATTTTTAAAATGCTCCTCAAAACTCCAAAGATCCTCCTCAAATCCATCATGCCTAAGAGAACGAACAAATATCACAAGAATTTGCAGTATCCGAAACAAAGAAT
>OZ023315.1:42290862-42303362 GCA_964007375.1 Ophion obscuratus | reverse complement strand
GCCGGATTAAGCGTCCGCGATTATTAATTGAGCATCAACAGTCCCTTATAGCCCAAATAGCGCGTCTGGAAGGATTGAGGAATTGTGTGCGGAGCCGTTTCACACACACGGGCGCAGGACATGGTGATCATGAGTTAACCTGGCGGGAGATTGAAACGTCCTTCGAGAGTCGGATATTGACCGGGTCCATCATCAATCGCAGCCACATCGAGCCGAGACACTTTCTAAATGATGCTCGCGTCCTAGTCCTTCATCATGTGCAAAATATTATCGGCAAGCACAACAGCATCAAAGTTAATACAGTGTTTAATGGTGAATTCGCGAGTGGAGACAAACATGCGAATAAAAGTGTCAACACGCGAAACAGCGAACTATTTAGAACAAGCGATTTGAGCGAGTGGTATGAACAGCGTGTTATGGCGTGCACTTTAACCTTACTCGATGAATTCCAAGAACGTGATAGTGGCTGGGCTCTGCAGAAAATACTTAACCTCACGATAAATGTGAATAAGTATAATCCGATGCGTGCCGGGTGCTCCATATCATTGCCGCGGGAAATAATGATGAAGAGGGCTGTGGTTAACGTCAAATCCAAAGATAACGCATGTTTCGCATGGGCAGTTGTCGCTGCTCTATACCCAGCCGAACGGGACAGTGACCGTCCATCTTCTTACCCTCATTATTCGACAGTACTGAATCTCCAGGATATCGAATTCCCGGTGACGATACATCAAATTAAAAAAATTGAAGCTCATAACAATGTATCGATCAACGTATATACCACCACCACTAAAAAGGACATTGTTCCGATACGAGTCAGTCAACACAAGAAGGATAAGCACATCAATTTGCTGTACATGGAAGACAACGAGGACAACAATGTGGGACACTTCGTATGGATCAAGAACCTGTCGAGACTCGTGACGAAGCAACTGAGCAAAAAAGGGCATAAAAAATACATCTGTGATCGGTATGTAGTTAACATAATATATATATATATAATCATATATGCTAGACGAATTAAACAAAACAATCTTGTTTTTTTTTGCAGGTGTTTGCACCACTTCGGTTCCGAGGAAAAATTGCAATCACACGAGGTCGATTGTGGAGCAATAAATGACTGTGCAATCCGACTACCAAACGACACCAATAAGTGGCTCCAGTTCAGCAACTTTAGTCGGAAAGAGCGACATCCTTTCATTGTGTATGCTGATTTGGAGTGTGTGCTGGCAAAAACCGATGGGGAGAACCTAGCGAAAGATATATATAAACATCATGAAGTATTTAGTATCGGATACTATGTGTGTTGTTCGTATGACGATTCATTATCTTCGTATCACTCACGCCGCAGTGCTGATTGCGTATCATGGTTTGTCGAAGAACTAAAAAATCTAGCACTGCGGATAAAAGAAACTTTCTGTGATAATGTACCAATGGTGTATTTAACAGCGAGTGAGTGGGTTAGTTTTCGCGCAGCGACTCAATGTCACATATGTGAGAAACCATTTGCGCAAGAAGATGTACGCGTTCGAGATCATTGTCATCTGACTGGGCGCTATAGAGGCCCGGCCCATTCCAACTGCAACCTAAATTACAAACAGTCATTTTTCATTCCAGTAGTTTTCCACAATTTATCCGGTTATGATGCACATTTTATAATCAAGGAAGTAGCCACAGCGTTCGAAGGAACAACCGATGTGCTTCCAATCACAAAGGAGAAATACATCTCCTTCACGAAGCATGTTAAAATTACAGACGATTCAAAACACAAGATCCAATTGCGCTTTATCGACTCATACAAATTCCTCAACACCAGTCTCGACAAATTAGCCTCATTCTTGACCGTCGACATACTCAAAATTTTACGTACACAAGTCTCAACTCTCTCGAAAGATGATTTCAATTTGCTGACGCGAAAAGGGGTCTTCCCTTATGAATATATTGATGACGTGACCAAGCTAGACGACACTTGCCTACCACCACGTGACGCATTTTACAGTTCCCTGACAGATGCTACAGTATCCGAGAGCGAGCACGCACATGCTGAGCAAGTTTGGGAGCGGTTCTCCATTCGAACGCTGGGTGACTATAGCGATTTGTATCTGAAGACAGATGTCTTGTTATTAGCCGATATTTTCGAAAACTTTCGAAATACATGCGTTGAGAGCTATGGCCTAGATCCCGCGTATTACTACACATTGCCCGGATACACCTGGGATGCAATGTTAAAACACTCGAATGTCAAGTTTGAATTACTAACTGACATCGACATGGTTTTATTCGTTGAGCGGGGTATACGCGGTGGTCTCAGTCAATGCTCAAACCGATATGCACGCGCTAATAACAAGCACATGGAGTCGTTTGATCCATCGAAAGCATCATCATACTTGATGTATTTTGACGTCAACAATTTGTATGGATGGGCAATGTGTCAACCCTTGCCATATGCAGATTTTCGATGGGTCAACGACGTGTCGAAGTTTGATCCATTATCCATCGCGCTAGACTCACCTATAGGCTACATCCTTGAAGTCGACTTGGAATATCCTCAATCTCTACATGATGCGCACAAAGACCTACCGTTTTGCCCAATACACGAAAAACCGCCGGGTAAGCGGGAAGAAAAGCTGTTAGCAACCGTCTGCGATAAAAAGCGCTACATCATACACTACCGGAATTTACAACAGTGCTTACGCCATGGGCTTCGCCTCACGAAAATCCATAGAGTCCTACAGTTTACACAATCCCCATGGCTGCGTTCGTATATTGAGTTGAATACCCAGTTTCGAACGCTTGCCAAAAACGATTTCGAAAAGAATTTGTTCAAATTAATGAATAATGCGGTCTTTGGAAAAACGATGGAGAATGTGCGCAATCATGTAGATGTAAAGCTTTTAACAAAATGGGAGGGCAGATATGGCGCAGAGGCAATGATTGCGAAGCCAAACTACCACAGCCGAAGTGTTTTTTCGGAAAACCTCGTGGCCGTGGAATTGCGCAATCTCGAGGTGAAATTCAACAAGCCGATATATGTGGGTATGTGCATCCTCGACATACCCAAAACGTGCTTGTATGGATTTCATCACGAGTATATGGTACCTCTGTATCGAGATAGATGTAAAGTCATGTATACCGATACGGACAGTCTCATATATGCCATTGAGAGCGATGATATATATGCCGACATGAAGCGCGACATTGAAAAATTTGATACAAGCGATTATTCGGCGGACAATAGGTTTGGTATACCGCTCGTCAACAAGAAGGTGCCCGGTCTCATGAAGGACGAATGCAATGGTGCAATTATGACCGAGTTCATTGGACTTCGATCGAAAATGTACGCGACACGTGTCGAGGGTAAGAAGGACACGAAAAAAGTTAAAGGTGTCAAGAGTAGCGTTGTGGCTAGGACAATCACGTTTGACGATTATGCTCGATGCTTGAGGGAAGAAGTTGAAATGGAGCGGAGTCAAACGT
Organism: Ophion obscuratus; assembly: GCA_964007375.1. Taxonomy (NCBI): domain Eukaryota; kingdom Metazoa; phylum Arthropoda; class Insecta; order Hymenoptera; family Ichneumonidae; genus Ophion; species Ophion obscuratus. Next base: position 42,299,885 of record OZ023315.1, on the reverse strand, counting down.
GCATTCGATCAAAATTACACCAAGTATACACCATTCGCGAGACGAAAATTGCTCTGAGTCCTCATGACGATAAGCGGTATATCATACCTGGGACCTCGGATACCCTACCGTGGGGGCATCATAGAATACCGTCGTGAAAAGTTTTGTAATTTTTTTTCCTCAACCTTGATGTAAAATTGTGTACATTTTTTATGAATATCGATGTACAAATCTCGTTAAAATTATGTATATATATATATTTTGTTCACTCGATATTAAAATTATGTTTGTTATTGTATATATTTGATTGCGTAAGAATGGATCCATTATTTTCTGTAAATAAAGAAACGGAATTTTTATAATCCCATGTGTTTATTCACTCTATCTATTTCCTCGTACCCACGTTCCACGAAAAAAAGGGATTATCGACGGCGAGAAGGAAAAAAGCAAGCCTGCTGTGGAGTCGGTCGGAGGCCTTCGAGGGATGCGGAGACGACCAACAGGTCAAGAGTCATAAAACACGCATATTTTCTATTTTCTGTATTATCGACTACAAATCGGATTTACTTATCCAACTATTGTGGCTATTGTCGAACCCGAGTCATTCAACAATCATTCGATTACCGCGCTTCTTCAATACTGCTTCAATGAGATAGATATCGGGGTGCTTGACACTAAGAAGCTCTTGTTCGTAAAAACCCCCGGCGATCGGTTCGTCTTTATGGTCCTTCAAGTGGGACGTCACGGGATGAGTTTTTTCCACACGATAGATTGTAAATATTTCTGTTGTGCAGTTTGGGGTGTAACCCTTTTCGAAAACAGTCTTAAATTTGTGGATTCTCACTTTATTACCAACGGTGAATTTCGGCGATCTTTCCATTGGAGGCTTATTGAAAATCTGCTGCAGTTGCTTCTCATTTTCCACGTTGACGCTTCTCGACTTCATCTTAATGGTGCGGTGTACAGAATCGTTATATTCGACTACTGGATTATCAAGAATATCGATCCACTTATAATTACCATGAAGACTAAATTGCATCCGCATCTTATTCTTCAATGCACGATAGAAACGCTTGCAAATGGATGCCTTTAAGTCGCCATATGTTGAATACCTATGAATATTATACTTCGTCATGATAGCCTTAAAGTTACAATTGTAAAAATTCTTTACCACTCTCACTCAGCATTGGCATGGTCCAGACGAATTTCGAGAAGGGGCACATACCACAAAACTTACCCGTTGATCGTGAAAAAGTATAATATTCATAGGTATTCAACATATGGCGACTTAAAGGCATCCATTTGCAAGCGTTTCTATCGTGCCTTGAAGAATAAGATGCGGATGCGATTTAGTCTTAATGGTAATTATAAGTGGATCGATATTCTTGATAATCTAGTAGTCGAATATAACGATTCTGTACACCGCACCATTAAGATGAAGTCGAGAAGCGTCAACGTGGAAAATGAGAAGCAACTGCAGCAGATTTTCAATAAGCCTCCAATGGAAAGATCGCCGAAATTCACCGTTGGTAATAAAGTGAGAATCCACAAATTTAAGACTGTTTTCGAAAAGGGTTACACCCCAAACTGCACAACAGAAATATTTACAATCTATCGTGTGGAAAAAACTCATCCCGTGACGTCCCACTTGAAGGACCATAAAGACGAACCGATCGCCGGGGGTTTTTACGAACAAGAGCTTCTTAGTGTCAAGCACCCCGATATCTATCTCATTGAAGCAGTATTGAAGAAGCGCGGTAATCGAATGATTGTTGAATGACTCGGGTTCGACAATAGCCACAATAGTTGGATAAGTAAATCCGATTTGTAGTCGATAATACAGAAAATTGAAAATATGCGTGTTTTATGACTCTTGACCTGTTGGTCGTCTCCGCATCCCTCGAAGGCCTCCGACCGACTCCACAGCAGGCTTGCTTTTTTCCTTCTCGCCGTCGATAATCCCTTTTTTTTCGTGGAACGTGGGTACGAGGAAATAGATAGAGTGAATAAACACATGGGATTATAAAAATTCCGTTTCTTTATTTACAGAAAATAATGGATCCATTATTACGCAATCAAATATATACAATAACAAACATAATTTTAATATCGAGTGAACAAAATATATATATATACATAATTTTAACGAGATTTGTACATCGATATTCATAAAAAATGTACACAATTTTACATCAAGGTTGAGGAAAAAAAATTACAAAACTTTTCACGACGGTATTCTATAATGCCCCCACGGTAGGGTATCCGAGGTCCCAGGTATGATATACCGCTTATCGTCATGAGGACTCAGAGCAATTTTCGTCTCGCGAATGGTGTATACTTGGTGTAATTTTGATCGAATGCACGTTTGACTCCGCTCCATTTCAACTTCTTCCCTCAAGCATCGAGCATAATCGTCAAACGTGATTGTCCTAGCCACAACGCTACTCTTGACACCTTTAACTTTTTTCGTGTCCTTCTTACCCTCGACACGTGTCGCGTACATTTTCGATCGAAGTCCAATGAACTCGGTCATAATTGCACCATTGCATTCGTCCTTCATGAGACCGGGCACCTTCTTGTTGACGAGCGGTATACCAAACCTATTGTCCGCCGAATAATCGCTTGTATCAAATTTTTCAATGTCGCGCTTCATGTCGGCATATATATCATCGCTCTCAATGGCATATATGAGACTGTCCGTATCGGTATACATGACTTTACATCTATCTCGATACAGAGGTACCATATACTCGTGATGAAATCCATACAAGCACGTTTTGGATATGTCGAGGATGCACATACCCACATATATCGGCTTGTTGAATTTCACCTCGAGATTGCGCAATTCCACGGCCACGAGGTTTTCCGAAAAAACACTTCGGCTGTGGAAGTTTGGCTTCGCAATCATTGCCTCTGCGCCATATCTGCCCTCCCATTTTGTTAAAAGCTTTACATCTACATGATTGCGCACATTCTCCATCGTTTTTCCAAAGACCGCATTATTCATTAATTTGAACAAATTCTTTTCGAAATCGTTTTTGGCAAGCGTTCGAAACTGGGTATTCAACTCAATATACGAACGTAGCCATGGGGATTGTGTAAACTGTAGGACTCTATGGATTTTCGTGAGGCGAAGCCCATGGCGTAAGCACTGTTGTAAATTCCGGTAGTGTATGATGTAGCGCTTTTTATCGCAGACGGTTGCTAACAGCTTTTCTTCCCGCTTACCCGGCGGTTTTTCGTGTATTGGGCAAAACGGTAGGTCTTTGTGCGCATCATGTAGAGATTGAGGATATTCCAAGTCGACTTCAAGGATGTAGCCTATAGGTGAGTCTAGCGCGATGGATAATGGATCAAACTTCGACACGTCGTTGACCCATCGAAAATCTGCATATGGCAAGGGTTGACACATTGCCCATCCATACAAATTGTTGACGTCAAAATACATTAAGTATGATGATGCTTTCGATGGATCAAACGACTCCATGTGCTTGTTATTAGCGCGTGCATATCGGTTTGAGCATTGACTGAGACCACCGCGTATACCCCGCTCAACGAATAAAACCATGTCGATGTCAGTTAGTAATTCAAACTTGACATTCGAGTGTTTTAACATTGCATCCCAGGTGTATCCGGGCAATGTGTAGTAATACGCGGGATCTAGGCCATAGCTCTCAACGCATGTATTTCGAAAGTTTTCGAAAATATCGGCTAATAACAAGACATCTGTCTTCAGATACAAATCGCTATAGTCACCCAGCGTTCGAATGGAGAACCGCTCCCAAACTTGCTCAGCATGTGCGTGCTCGCTCTCGGATACTGTAGCATCTGTCAGGGAACTGTAAAATGCGTCACGTGGTGGTAGGCAAGTGTCGTCTAGCTTGGTCACGTCATCAATATATTCATAAGGGAAGACCCCTTTTCGCGTCAGCAAATTGAAATCATCTTTCGAGAGAGTTGAGACTTGTGTACGTAAAATTTTGAGTATGTCGACGGTCAAGAATGAGGCTAATTTGTCGAGACTGGTGTTGAGGAATTTGTATGAGTCGATAAAGCGCAATTGGATCTTGTGTTTTGAATCGTCTGTAATTTTAACATGCTTCGTGAAGGAGATGTATTTCTCCTTTGTGATTGGAAGCACATCGGTTGTTCCTTCGAACGCTGTGGCTACTTCCTTGATTATAAAATGTGCATCATAACCGGATAAATTGTGGAAAACTACTGGAATGAAAAATGACTGTTTGTAATTTAGGTTGCAGTTGGAATGGGCCGGGCCTCTATAGCGCCCAGTCAGATGACAATGATCTCGAACGCGTACATCTTCTTGCGCAAATGGTTTCTCACATATGTGACATTGAGTCGCTGCGCGAAAACTAACCCACTCACTCGCTGTTAAATACACCATTGGTACATTATCACAGAAAGTTTCTTTTATCCGCAGTGCTAGATTTTTTAGTTCTTCGACAAACCATGATACGCAATCAGCACTGCGGCGTGAGTGATACGAAGATAATGAATCGTCATACGAACAACACACATAGTATCCGATACTAAATACTTCATGATGTTTATATATATCTTTCGCTAGGTTCTCCCCATCGGTTTTTGCCAGCACACACTCCAAATCAGCATACACAATGAAAGGATGTCGCTCTTTCCGACTAAAGTTGCTGAACTGGAGCCACTTATTGGTGTCGTTTGGTAGTCGGATTGCACAGTCATTTATTGCTCCACAATCGACCTCGTGTGATTGCAATTTTTCCTCGGAACCGAAGTGGTGCAAACACCTGCAAAAAAAAAAACAAGATTGTTTTGTTTAATTCGTCTAGCATATATGATTATATATATATATATATTATGTTAACTACATACCGATCACAGATATATTTTTTATGCCCTTTTTTGCTGAGTTGCTTCGTCACGAGTCTCGACAGGTTCTTGATCCATACGAAGTGTCCCACATTGTTGTCCTCGTTGTCTTCCATGTACAGCAAATTGATGTGCTTATCCTTCTTGTGTTGACTGACTCGTATCGGAACAATGTCCTTTTTAGTGGTGGTGGTATATACGTTGATCGATACATTGTTATGAGCTTCAAATGTTTTAATTTGATGTATCGTCACCGGGAATTCGATATCCTGGAGATTCAGTACTGTCGAATAATGAGGGTAAGAAGATGGACGGTCACTGTCCCGTTCGGCTGGGTATAGAGCAGCGACAACTGCCCATGCGAAACATGCGTTATCTTTGGATTTGACGTTAACCACAGCCCTCTTCATCATTATTTCCCGCGGCAATGATATGGAGCACCCGGCACGCATCGGATTATACTTATTCACATTTATCGTGAGGTTAAGTATTTTCTGCAGAGCCCAGCCACTATCACGTTCTTGGAATTCATCGAGTAAGGTTAAAGTGGGCTCCATAACACGCTGTTCATACCACTCGCTCAAATCGCTTGTTCTAAATAGTTCGCTGTTTCGCGTGTTGACACTTTTATTCGCATGTTTGTCTCCACTCGCGAATTCACCATTAAACACTGTATTAACTTTGATGCTGTTGTGCTTGCCGATAATATTTTGCACATGATGAAGGACTAGGACGCGAGCATCATTTAGAAAGTGTCTCGGCTCGATGTGGCTGCGATTGATGATGGACCCGGTCAATATCCGACTCTCGAAGGACGTTTCAATCTCCCGCCAGGTTAACTCATGATCACCATGTCCTGCGCCCGTGTGTGTGAAACGGCTCCGCACACAATTCCTTAATCCTTCCAGACGCGCTATTTGGGCTATAAGGGACTGTTGATGCCCAATTAATAATCGCGGACGCTTAATCCGGCTTTGCGTTTCCAGCCCTTCGATGAACTCGACGCATCGTTGCTCCCACGTGGTAAAATCTTCGATTGAGCGTAAAAGCACGGCTTGGTCATGCAAGATTTGCTCCATGTTGACGAGTATGAAAAAACTTCCACGATGTTAACAGACTGACTGCTTCATGCAAAGTGCGGCCAGATTTGAGCGGAGCGGATCATTAAAAAGGCCTTTCGGAGAAAAAAGTTCGGCCCTCTCTCGGGAAAAAACAGAGTTTTCCGATAACGCGTAGATTGCTCGAGGAACGCTAGACAAAAAACAGGAAGTCGGGATGCATCGGGTCAAAAGATTGTATGGGTCCTGCAGCTCAAGTGGTCCATCGGCGCCAACGGCCCTTGATCCCTAAAGTTTATAGTTTTTCCAAGAAATCCTGACTTGTCGAGACCTGTCTAAAGTGTTGGCGAGACTCGTGACAGGAGTGGACGCGCATGCAAACATCTTGACATTATCTTTCGGAATGGAGACCTCGACAAGAGCTGCGCTCAAGTGGTCCATCCGCGGTCCCTTTGATGCCTAAAGATTTTTCCCGAGAAACCTGTCAGGACCTGTCTCGAGTGTCGTCGAGCTTTGAGACAAGGCGGATGCAATTGGCATTGTCTTTCGGAATGGAATCAAGACCTCGGTTTTTTAAAATTTTATTAAAATTTTTTTTTTTTTTAAACAGCATTTCCTTGGGCAGTTGCAAACAATAAAGCATTTTTGTTAGGGATTTTGCGTTCTTGAGTGAAATGTATCACCACCTGCGATCTGGACCGAATATTTAAAACGACGTCAAGTTGCGCCTAGACGGTAATCTGAAAACTCTAAGATGCTCTTTGTAATACACCAGTTTAGTCTCCATGACCTTACGCTGTTCTGTAGAGATCATAAAAGTCAATGCTTGGAGAGCCTGGCCAGCTTTCACCTCCACGAGTGCACCCTCTTCTGGATAGCAGATGTCTACCCCATAGAGATAGTTAAGAAAAAACTTTTCGTTTATCCCTGGCCAGGATGCAGCATCTTGCAAGGTTTTTTTTTTCTACAAGTCCCAACTAATGTTGAAATCCATTTTCACATCCTGTTGACCATCCCCCCACCCTACTATAAGCCCATGAGGATCCAAAAATCGAAATCCGAAGAAGGATCGGAACAGCAGTTTTCGCCATTCCAGTCTTCAACCTCCGAGGTGTCAGTGTGAAAGAGTCTGAAAACGGAAAATCACTCAAGAACAACGTCGCGTCAAATCGAATTGATTGATCTCGTCGATGATGACATGGAGGTGGTGGTGAATATCGCTGATGATGAAGTGATAGTTGTGGCAGATGAAGTGGTCATTGATATCGCCGATGATGACGACGATGAGTGGGCGGCAATTGAACGGCTTGCACACGATGATATGGAATTGGCTGAACTGGAAAGTGATACCGAATCAGTGGATAGCGGGTTGGGCGATGCCTCAGACGAGGGAATTCATTATATGCGGGAAATAATTGTGGACCAGCAGCAAATAAATCGGTCGAACCGGGACGTGATGTGCTGTGTGAACTATGAATATTTAACCGAAAACGATCGGGCGACATTTTGTGTGTCGTGCTATTTCGATATGCGGGACGCGGTTGATCGACTGATCCAAAGATGTGGCCACTTCAGCGAACGATTCAGCAACATTCGAGGGATCTTTTGTACCAACTGCGGCGGGCCGACCCACCAAATTTCGATGCGCGACACGTGCCCAAACTGCTTAAACTTATATTGGGTCGATGGTTCGTATTATCTTTAGTATGATTCAAAATATGATTATGTTTGATAGGTTAATAAGATGCGTGCTTTATTATGTTCCAGGGTAACGGATCCGCTGCGGATATTTGACACACACACACACACACACACACACACACACACACACACACACACACACACACACACACACACACACACACACACACACACACACACACACACACACACACACACACACGCACGCACGCACGCACGCACGCAAGCACGCGCACACACACACACCACTGATCGACGCTGACTCCCCCCCCCCCCCGCCAGTCACTCTACGGACCACATGGCCCTCCACTGAGGCCTCCCCTGTGACGTCACATGCGTATGGCGACCTCCCCTCGACCCGGTGACCTCCTTTTGCGTTAGAATCGGCCTAGCTCCTCTACTCATATACGAAGGATCCACCAAAAAGAGAAACGAATATGCCCGCACGAACTGATGGCTTACGTACTTTTGACATAAAAGGAATTTTTAACGGACATGCTAAAATAGAATTGAAAGATTACGATGTATTGGTAAATGTTGAAAACGGACAAGCCACATTTCTTATTCCTAATTAGACTGACAAGGACGGTTGTACGAGAAAATTAAAAGCCGAACCAATTAATTATCTGGATATTAAAAATTATGAGATCCCTGAAATAACAGGTAAAAGAGCAAAGTTACTTGTTGAAAACACCCGATTAAATCACATTAAAGAAGGAAAAGAAGAAATTTGGAAAATCATTAAAAAATATCATGACACCTTTGTTCTACCAGGAGATCCACTTCCAATGACTCGATTAATAGAACATTCAATAGACCTAACTGACGAAAAACCAATTTACACGAAGCAATACAAATATCCACCCATCCACCAAGAGGAAATTAAAAGACAAATCAAAGAAATACTTGAGAAAGGAATAATTCGAGAACGTGATTCACCGTTTAATTCACCGATATGGATTGTACCAAGAAAGTCTGATGCATCCGGTAAAAAGAAATGGCGTATAGTAATTGACTATCGGAAAATTAATGACAAAACTAAACAAGACGCTTATTCCTTGCCACATATTGACGAAATTTTAGATAATTTGGGAAACGCTAAATACTTTTTTGCTTTCGATCTTCCATCCGGTTTTCATCAAATTGGATTAAAAGAAAAGGATAAAATAAAGACAGCATTTTCAACAAAAGATGGTCATTATGAATACAATAGAATGCCTTTTGGATTAAAGAACGCACCCCCGACATTTCAAAGAATGATGAATAAAGGATTACAAGGACTAATTGGTAATAACTGTTTTGTGTATATGGACGAGGTCATTGTATTTGGGAAGACTCTGAAAGAACATAACAAAAACTTAGAAACACTTTTCCAAAGATTCAGAGACCTTGAACTGAAATTACAACCCGATAAAT
>OZ023315.1:42185862-42285862 GCA_964007375.1 Ophion obscuratus | reverse complement strand
CTTCCAAGACTCGAAGAAATGAACGTTAGGAACGTGTGGTTTCAGCAAGATGGAGCCACAGCACACACAGCACGAGACTCAATGAATTTGTTGCGACAACATTTCCCCGACCGCCTCATCTCTCTCAGAGGCGATCTCCAATGGCCGGCACGCTCTCCAGATTTGACTCCATGCGATTTCTTTTTATGGAGTTATTTGAAATCTCTGGTTTATGTCGATCGACCACGGACCATAGCACACCTCAAGAACAACATTCGCGACGCCATTGCCAACATACCGATTGATATGCTGCAAAGAGTGGATACGAATTTAAAAAATCGACTTCATCAGTGTATGCGCAATGGGGGTCGCCATTTATCTGATGTCATTTTCAAGACTGCATGAAAAAAAATTGGGATATTGTATTCTCAAATAAAAAAAAATTTTAAACAATAATTGAAGTACTTTTGTTTTTATTGACCTTTCAAATAAGTAAGTTTCTCTGGCGCACCCTGTAGTAATTAGCGAAAAGAAAACAAGATTTTTTCCGTTACAAACAATAGAATTCGAAAATTTAAAGAAAGTAGAAAATACGTACTTAATTCAAAGAAAACATCCAGACTACTCAACGCAGTCCTCTACATCATGTGTGATAACAATGATTGTCGCAAGAAAAGAAAATATGTGTACACCGAAATATGTACAATTAGAAAGCTCACTGTTTATTCAATTAAAAACAGGACAAGATTGGATTGTAATACCTGTAAAAGAAGAAACGCTTCATATACTGTGTCCTGATAATGTCCCAAAAACAATAAAACTTGAATCAAATGCGAAGATTCGTCTTGAAAAAGGATGTTTGGCAATGGCAACACACGCTATATTAAAAGCCTCGAATGTAATCAAAATAATTGTATCTGTTATAATTTTACAAGGGAGTTTTAACGAAACAGAGGTAAGAGATCTTCTACGAATAAATAAAATTAAAGGAAATGAACTAAATATTAGTCTAATTTCTGAAAATTATAACTCAAAGAATTTGCAAGACTAGGAACAAATACCGAAGAAATAAACGAGCAAATAAATGAATTAGCATTGCGAAGAAGATCAAAAACTATTAAAGAACATATTCAAGATGGACTTCAATATATAGGATATACGGCTATAACCGTGATATGCACTTATGTTATGTATAAAATAGGTCTTTGGGAATGCTTAAGAAAAACAGTTTCCTGCTGTTTAAGACCATGTGTAACATTTGATCATTGTAATTTTAGAAATAACGCCCAGACTATAGATAGACATACATCTTAAAGAATCATTGAAAGGAAAATATAATGAAAGGAAGAGAATTACAGAAATAGAAGAAACTGAAGAGTCGAGAAAACGGATTCAAAAACTGTTTAAACCAAAGCAATCAACCAGTCAAATATGAAAATTTATGGGGACCAAAATTCTTTAAGGAGGGAGGAATGTAACGGTGAAATTTGACACCTTCTAGAATAAGTCACCCAGTGACGCGATACATTTTTTCCACACCATGTAGCCAATGCATACTGCGTTATTCCCGATCATATATAAAAAGCGTTCGGTAAAGACAGACGGAAGAATCATTCTCATTCATTCATAGATCACAATTTGTTACGAGGATATCGTTGCCGAGCAAGTGTATCATTGCCCAGCGTAGTCTTGATCCAGTAAACATTCATCGACCGTCCAAGAACATTTTACAATATACAACTACGCACTTCGATCGACTTATATCTCCAAGCCGCTATCGTGAAAGAAGAGTCATCAGTCGGCGCATCAAATTACAATCGTTGGAGATCGAGTACGAGAAAACACCGAGAACAATACAGGCCAGCGCTTCGTCATATGATTGTAACACAATAAAATAAAAGAACTCTTCGATACGCGATAACGATGTCTTTTTAAAAAAAACATATATGTGCACCCAACGGTGTAACAATATATATATATATATATATATATATTGTAGAGGGCAAGATCGCCAGGACGTAACACCTCCCCCCTTTAAGCCGAAGACACCCTACTGGATGGCTGAGGCCCAGCGCAAAGGCGCTCGAGCAGGACGGCGTCGATGCCCGACAATCTCCTAGTCGATGTAGAAGGTTTAGGCTCCGGTTTGTTGGTTGGAAAGACCAATTCCCTAGGGGTGGTTCAGACTCGGGTCCTTCATCCTGCTGATTCCTTCTATGGGCCCTGGTCACGAGTAGATTGGTGACGGAATTCCAAATGGCCCCGAATAATGCGAAGCTGCATCCGTATAACGAATGTAGTGTGTATCCATGGATGATGGTATCGAAGGCTGATTTGATGATTGAATAAATAGCCATGATACCGAGAAAGCCTGCGCTGACGAGTCCGAATTTCTCGAAACCATTCCACAAGTTTTCGAAAGCGTTGGCCGCGATGTGCTCCAAGGTGCTTTCGTCCAAAACATTTTTCAGAGATACGGCTCCTGGTGGGATAGTGTATCCAGCTGATCCACGAGCCAAGTTATTTAGTAGCGCTGGTCTTTCGGCGGGAAACATGATTCGATCGCGTAGTTGTTCCATTTCTTCGCTCGTGTAAATTCCACTTGTGGCGAGGTTTCCTACCGGTGTGTAACCCCACGTAGGTGTAGTCATTGGGCGTAATGTTTGCGGAGGTGGAACTTCGATTGGATGTGGGGCGAAGCGGTACCATGCCCCGTCGATGAGGTATTGTGCCGGAAGAAGGGGGTTGCATTCGATATGTGTCCCAGCCTTGATAAGCGTGCGCGAAATTGTTGAAAGAAAGTATGACTGATTACGATGCGTTACCGGTAACTCGAGATAAGATTCTTCAGTTCTACGAAGAGTGCATTCCATGGGAACGCACTTGACGATATGGGCTACTTCGCCAGCGATAACGGCCATGTACCCTGGACTTCTTGTGACTGCCCGGGCGAATTTTTCCGGTAATATTGTTGCGGTTGCCAGAGCGTTTCGAAGTACTTGTTATTCTAGATTGCATCGTTGTGTCAAAACGTCCTTGTATAGTGCTTTTATTTGCGTTTTAATATGCTTTTCCACATAAATAAATTTTGAGTTGACGTATGAGAATATATCCAAATTACTGACGAGGACCTTACGACGTGAGGCGAACGTTTGGCCATCGCGAGCTTCAAGGATAAATAATTTCGGATATTCCGTTCGGATTAGGGTGTAGCCGCAGATGGGTTTTTCGTTCCTAACAGCCAAAGCAAATGTGGTTTCTTGAGTAGTTAACAGGTACACATCAGGTGTGTGGATAGAGTTTTCAATAGTGCGGAGTTTCGTTGCCATGCCATCGTAGAGAACGTCATATCTATTGAAGAGGCACGTGTCCTCAAGTTCCGTTTTCCAAAAAGCTTGGTTCCCTTCGACGTCCGTGCATTGACCTTCGGACAATTGGCATTGGGTCGAGCTCTGGAGGATGATATGGTTGGTCGCCATGTTGACCGATGCCTCGTAATTGGAGATCGTGATTTTAGCAGAAGCCTGGACTACTACGTTGCTCCAGGTGCCAAAAGGTTCGCTGTATTGGGCGCCGGTGCAACTTCCGTCGTTGGTGAGTGCTCCGGCAAGTGCAAGACTCCTTGATGTTCTACTATTTCTTTTTAGTCCGGTGATAATAGCGGAAAATCCAAGTTGGATGAGTCCCGTTTCGTGGACCTTGCGGTGTTACGTCCTGGGTCTCCACCCTCTTCAAAACAGAAAAACCTCAAGGAATCGACAAATACGCGTAAATATACAATACTCCTTTAACCTTATCAATAATCACCCCATGAAGTATGTAAGAACACCCAGAAGTAAGAAATATTAACCATAAAATATGGCGGACCATTCAGTCGAAATTTCCCTTAAACCAGTCTGACCAAATACAAGTAATAACACTTTGGTCCGACTACACCTTTGGCAATACTACTATACCAAGTCCGACTTAAATACAGTCGAACTACTTAACGGGTTGCCTACTTGCAGGGGCAATATCCCTCTTGTGCCATCCTGTTCCCCTGATACTCGAATTTTGATTCGCGCCCCGCGAATTCATTTTACCCCAATATAAAATATAATTTGCGACCCCGCGAGTGTCCACATTAACCCCTTACCTATTACCTACGCGTCAAGTAATTCGCAACCTGTAAAATTAAAATTTATATTAAAAATAAGAGAAAAAGTATAATGCATAAATATATAGCACGTTTACCCCCGTAAATATTACTGGTACATCCCAAACTTCGAGGACAAACCAAAGTATATACCCTCATACGGTCAGTAACTTCAGGGACCTAATAATCAATATATATAATTTATAAGTACACTATCAAAGTCTAAGGACAATATAAATCATATGCATATGCACTTTGGGAACACCACCAACTTAGAGGACAATCTCAATGCACTCGAGTGTACATTACGGGAACATTCAAACTATAAAGACAGTAATTTTAACCTATAAGGTATATTGGGAGGACACTCTCGCAATTTCGAGGACAAAGAATATACCTCCACACATATTGCAAAACGTACTCGTAACTTTAAGGACAAATATATGTATACTCAGGTATGTCTCAAGAACGTTCTCGAACCATCCAGAGAATTTGAGGACAATCGTGAAAAGAACAAAGGATTGCATCACCAAATGCAACCTCAAGCCAGACAAAAGAAAGTCCTAAGAGTCAGATTACACCTCGAGCTTGACCGAAGGAGATAAGGAAAGAATGCACACGTGCACCTGCTACGCAATACCCAAAGGAATATTATACATAATCTAGAACCTTCTCGAACGTTATAATTTTATTAAAAACTCTAGTTAAATATAAAAACCTTACTACATAAACATGGCTACTACGACACTAATTAACAACACGTATATTGACAACAGGAAACAATATTATATGAGGCAGAAAAACGAATAAATTAAGAATAAATAAAAATAAATTGTAAAGGCAATCGTAAATTAACAAACCAGATTAATTTATCAATACTTCAAATTAATCAAATGTATATTCACAAAGAAAAACAACAGAGAACCGAAAAAAACTACGCCATAAGAGGGGAAGGCTCTCCGTCATCCCCACTCCTGCGGAAGAGATATACGGAGCAACATCGCGTTCGGTCGCTCTGAAAATCGGTTATTCAATACAAAAGATTGTGACAATATACGTACGAAAAGTGAATTATTGTGTCTGAGTTACTCTTACCCAACCCATCGTCGTCTCTACGTCTAAACGCGCTAGAGAAAAGGGGTATAAAGAAGAATATTAGAAGTCAAGTGTTACTCACAGAAATTGAAAGAAATAGTGAAACAAATATACGGAATAGATTGAAAAGCTATCCGATCATCACCTGTCAATAATCCCGCCAATAATCAGCGTCGCGTCTCCTATAATTTACTTTTATACGGAAAGTTTCCACGTCAAGGAACATTTAAGTGTTGCCAACCATTGTTCTGCATCGATCCTCGAAACATTCCGAAATTGTTATATGAAACCATCAAGACCTACGGAATCCGACCGTGTTCAACCCAAGGTGATCTCCGATATCCCGGTGAACACTGAAATCCACCTGGTTGACAAGAAAGGGTACATCCGAGTTATTCGCCCAAATTCCGGTGATTCTTCTCAAACGAAGCAATAGGAGCCAACTCTATAAGACCCGCTACGTTTCCACGCTCGGACGGTGAGTAAATCTTCCACGCTTACCTCATTCTCAATTCATTACTCACCAGATCTTCAAATCGTTGATAACTTGATTACTTCTAACGAATTGATCCCCATCCCTAACGGGCGCATTCCCGTTGAAACTCCTGGGATCCCCTTTTACCTGTGAAATCATCCTCTTGAACAAAATTTAGTATCATCTGAAATTAACATAAAGAATTAAAACCTGATTTTACAACCACGACATAATAGCGGCAAGTTTTATCGTCTAATTCGTGAAGATAAATTTGACGACCGTTTTGGACTATTGAGTTATGTCAGTTCATGCCGCAGTAGTTGTACAGGGTCCCATCGATTTCCCGATTATAGTATTATACGAGAACATAGCTAGGTCTAAGTACTCGTCCCAATCGAAATTTTCGTTTATGTATTGCTTTAGGTATACCATGAGTACGTGATGGGAACATTCTATTGATCCGTTACTCTGGGGGTGAAAGGCCGTTGTTTGGTGAGCCTTAATTTTGAATTTGTTTGCCACAGCCTTCATGAGGCTGCTACAGAAGTTGGATCCTTGGTCGGTGAGAAGGGCACGGGGTGCGCCGTAACGCGCAATGAAGTTCTTCACGAACGCGGAGCTGATGTCCATCGATGAGGTTAGGCTCAGCGGAATAGCCAGTGAATATTTCGTGGGAAGATCTTGGAGAGTTGATATATACTGATACCGTTTTTTGTTAAAGGGAGGGGTCCCGCTACGTCCATGGCGATCTCATCGAACGCGGCCCCAGGTGTGTCGGTAAGTATCATAGGCTGTTTTGTTTTTACGCGAACCAGTTTCTTAAGTTAGCAGTTTCGACAATGTTGAATATACTCTTGGATCTGGACCTTCATATTTTTCCAGTAGTAGTACTCGCGGATACGTTTATACGTT
Organism: Ophion obscuratus; assembly: GCA_964007375.1. Lineage (NCBI taxonomy): Eukaryota > Metazoa > Arthropoda > Insecta > Hymenoptera > Ichneumonidae > Ophion > Ophion obscuratus. The sequence goes on along the minus strand of OZ023315.1, from coordinate 42,279,266 downwards.
TTGTTTACTTCTTTGTGACCACCGATTAACGAGTCGTGCTTTTCTTTAATAATGTCCAGCCGATTTTCTTCGGGAGGAATTTGAACTAACTGGCTGCAAATTACAAGCGAGACATTTTCCTCGCGGAGCGTTTCGTACAGGGTATTTTTAATTACAGCCCACGGCACGTTGCCGATGGAGGGCGTTTTAGCAATACAAACTTCCTTAAGGCACAACTCGCGAATCGAGTCCCTCCGGGAGTCGCAAATTTCCTGGAGTTCTAAGATCTCGAGGTTATCGTGAATACTGCCTAGAATGGGCAGTGCGATTATTTGTTTTGTTTTTACGATTTTAAATTTTACCCGCAGGTACGTTAACTCTTCCAGTTTCGGGAAGATCCCCTGTTCCTGGAGGTCTATAACGCCTTCGTCGAGTGGTTGCCCGATCATGGTTACGAAGACGACGTAATTATCTTTTTGCATATGTAATCTATCGCGGGTTTCTACAATTTTGAGAGAGTTTGATAGATGGCGATTTCTTTCGTTGATTTCGAATTGAGGATTTTCGTTATCGATGAAGTTACTCTGTTCGGATTCGTCGTCTGACTCGTCATCACTTTCGGGTATACCTTCGTTATCGTTTGAACTTTCTTTTTCAGGTTCGTCTTCCCTAAAGGGGGAGACCGAAAAACGATCCAAGGATGGATTTGATGGGAGTTCGGGAGGAACTGCCGGTGTGAGTTCTGGAGGGAACTCCAAGGTGATATCCGGAAGAGATCCTGGAGAGAGGAGGGGAGGGTGTACGCTGATAGGTTCCTCCACATCTATTTGTTCAAAAGGTAAGTTTCGTTCTGCTTTTTTATTTGACTGTGTTTGTTCGGAAAAATTGAAGCCTACGAAGGGCTCACCTTTAATTGACTGTAATGATAGCCTTCTGGGAGCAGTGCTCGTATGGGCTTCTATTTCTTTTCATTTTTTCTTTTTCTTTTTAGGTGGAGAGAAGATTCTCTCGTCGTCCGAAGAGACGTTTTTGTTCGGCGTATGTTTTGTCATTAAAATTGTTTTTTTGTTTAGGAGGATTTCGGGATAGAGCGTCAGCGTTGCTGCTTGCTTTTCCCGGTTTGTAAATTATTTTGTAGGTGTAATTTGCGAGACTAAGTCGTCAATGGACCAGCCGGTTGGCCGGGTCCTTCACCGAGTGAAGCCACACGAGGGGCTTGTGATCGGTGACCAATACGAACTCTTGCCCATAGACATAAGGTCTGAAATGATTTACGCTGTACAAGATGGCAAAAAGTTCTTTTTCGATTGTAGAATAATTGAGTTCGTGTTTATTTAGCGTACGTGAAGCGTAACTAATGGGTCGGTCCTTGACGATTTCCCCTTAGTTAAGGACACCCCCGACCGCGATATCTGATGCGTCGGTCGTGATAACAAAAGGCTTCGAAAAATCTGGGTACTGGAGTACCGGTTCTTTACAGAGGGCATCGCGAAGTATAGTAAATGCTTTCTCTTGAGCATCGGTCCATTTAAAAGAAGACTCCTTTTTTTAATAATAATGTTAGCGGTTTTGCAATCCCGGAAAAGTTTTCAATGAAGCGATGGTAATATCCCGCGAGACCTAGGAATTGTTTGATTTTCTTTGGTGTAGTTGGTCTGGGATAATCCTTGAAAGCTTCGAGTTTTTTAGGGTCAGGCCCATCTTCACTGATAATGTGGCCCAGGTAGGCCACCTTGCATCTTAAAAACTCACACTTATCGGGCTGTAATTTTATACCTTTAAAAACTTTTAAAAAGTCAAAAAAGAACGCCAAGTAACAAAATACCCCCGAAAACATTATTGCTGGTTTGATCATATACAAAATTCTGATTTATCTTGAAATATTTTTTAATTTTATTTAACGAATGCTTTTATTATATTTTTTCAATTAAAATGTATAAAAAAGTGAAATAACTTTTTATAAAATAGCCAAGCAAGTTTACTAAAAACGTAAACAAAATTGTTAAACCTTAGAACTAATGTTTTCCTAAATATTTCATTTTTATTTTAAAAATCACATTACTATTATAACAAAAAATTGGTATTACCATTATATAAAAATACAACGTATTTTCCACATAAGTACACTGGAAATGCTGTGCAACGACATGGCGTGCATGGTTAAGAGAAATAGCTCGGGAAGATACACAATATATATATATATATATATATATATATATATATATATTACCTGTAACAACGCATCAACTGCCAGTGTTATTAACAATGCGATTTCCTGCACCTTGCGCTAGTGTAATTCGGACAAGATAACATTGATATATAGTGTTATCGATGTATATATCGGTCCACACAATTCACGTGACCGTGTCAGAGCTACGTTATATCCACTATTGACAAATATTCGACTGTACTCGGAAAAGCCATCGAATATAGCGCAATGAGTATCAGGAGAGATGCTCAGATATTTCGTTTTTCACCAGCAAGACGACGGCACCGTAATTCGAATTTTAAAATTGCCGATGCTGTGGCTTAGAGACGGATACAATACACAAACAGACGGATCAATACATAAAAGTATATACGAAATATATTTCATGTAATGTATAAAGTTGTCTGATAGAGGAGAAAGAAAATACTTTTATATATCGGATTAAATTATGCATAAAAAAAGATTTAACGTATCGTGTCGTCTAGGGGAACATCACTGATTTGATCCATACTTTACGGGATTACGAAATTTGATTTCCAGTTGCATAACAAATTGCAGCAGTCTATGTTTTTCCAATCTGAGAGTGGAGTAGTTGGCAAGACGAAATCCTTCGCCGAGCTTTTTTTCTTAAGGGGTAAGGCCACTGTACATTTTTTAAAAAATCGATTTTTTTTTATTGGCTTAAAAAATAGTTTAAACCCTCTAGAATAAGAAAAAAAGGTCCTGTGCTTCTTCTTTTTTTAATTTTTTCCAATAAAAAACTATTCGCAAAACTTTAAACGCGTTTTTCTCGAAACATGGTTTTTCAAAATGGCACGCAGCATAACTCGAACAATTTTCATTTTTTTTACTTGAAATTTTAACCAGATGTGAACATTTACATTATCTTGAGAATGTCGATCGGAATTTTCAAGAACTTTATTTATTGATTTTTTATTAACAAAAAACTTGCCGTTTTTTTCGTCAAAAATCAATTTTTTTTTTCAAACGCACGCCAAATCCACAAAAATTGATACTTTTTAAAATCCGATCGACATTCTCTAGCTATAGCCCTCTAGATTAATGGTTTTTTTTGGTTCTAGATTCAAAAGTGCACCAGTGGTGCTGCGTGCCGCGGAGCCCTGGAAGCAAAACATGTCCCGGGAAGATAGCTGTGGAACCGCCATTTTGTTTTTTTTACTGTAAAAAAATTTTATAATAAAGTTTAATGTATGCCCGATAATACCATTAAATGTTTTTTTTTCAAATACCTTCAATTTCGGGAGCAAAAAATTAGTGAAAAAACCTTTTTTTTGGCCGTTACAGTGGCCTTACCCCTTAACCATGCACGCCAAGTCGTTGCACAGTATTTCCAGTGTACTGATGTGGTAAATACGTCGTATTTTTATATAATGGTAATGCCAATTTTTTGTTATAATAGTAATGTGATTTTTAAAATAAAAATGAAATATTTAGGAAAACATTAGCTCTAAGGTTTAACAATTTTGTTTACGTTTTTAGTAAATTTGCTTGGCTATTTTATAAAAAGTTATTTCACTTTTTTTATACATTTTAATTGAAAAAATATAATAAAAGCATTCGTTAAATAAAATTAAAGAATATTTCAAGTTAAATCAGAATTTTGTATATGGTCAAACAAGCAATAATGTTTTCGGGGGCATTTTGTTACTTGGCGTTCTTTTTTTACTTTTTAAAAGTTTTTAAAGGGGATTTCATATCTTTTTGAAAGGGGAGAAATCTTTTTTTCGTTCTCCGCTAGTTCAAAGAGGAGTGAATTCAAATATCTTTTCATTACTTAGCATTATTTTTTTAAATTTTTCAAAGATTCTAAAAGGGTAAGATTTAAACAGATAGTTAAAAATCAGGACACGTCGTTTCTGAAACCTTGTATATTACCAAATGCTATAAATATATTTTTTTAAGTCTTCAGTCCCTTCCACTATTAAATCGACGTATTTGCAGGGTGATTTACAAACGCCTATTAGTGAAATATTTATTCATACTTCGCTTATTTGTATTCACATGTATGCATACAAATACAATTGTATTCACAAATATTCTGAACGTTTACAGGAATGGAATACAGTAGAACCTCGATTATCCGAACGATGGCTTAGTTTATCCGAACGCTCAATTATCCGAACGTTGGCGCGAAAGATACGTTGTTGCTCGCTGCCACTGCCGTGAGCAACAATGAGCAACCCAACGCAACTTCTCCTTCTCAAACGGCTGCGAGACATAGCCGCTCAAAAACGCGTTACGGCCGTTCGTCAATTAAAAATGGACGATTTTATAAAAAAAATATTAAAAAAGGCATTTGACTTTTTTCAGGTGTTTAATATATACGAGGGTGGGGTGAAAAGTTTCCGGCCTGACCAAGAGATGGTTGCACTAGGTCTAGTTTTGGAGCGGCGTCCTACAGTACCATTCCTACCGAGCTTGTATGTACAGTTTCAGCCCAATCGCTACGTTAGTTTGCGTTTGAGAGCACATTGTGCGAGACGCTTCCGTTGTTTTCGTAAAAATGGAAAAATTGGAAAAACGTGCTGTCATCAAATACTTCCATTTGAAAGGTTTTACACCAAAACAAATAAAAGAGGAGATGGATTCAGCACTAGGAGACTCCTCCCCATCATGTTCAATTATTAAGCAGTGGGTTTCTGAATTTAAAATGGGTCGTGTGAGCACCTCTGACGAGCCTCGCTCAGGACGGCCCGTTGAAGTCACAACTTCAGAGATGATTGAAAAAATCCATAAAACAGTGTTGGAAAACCGCAGGTTGAACGTGCATGAGATAGCTGAGACCTGTAGGATGTCAGCTGAACGTGTGCGAAATATTTTTTTCACAACCATTTGAACATGGAAAAGCTGTGTGGAAGGTGGGTGCCGCGTTTGCTAACGCTCGACCAAAAACTGCTTCGAAAGATCATTTCTACCGACAATTTGGCGCTGTATAGGCGTAATCCAAACGAATTTTTGCGTCGATTCATAACTGTTGATGAGACATGGGTCCACCACTACACTCCTGAAAATAAAGAACAGTCAAAACAGTGGGTTGGAAAAGGGAAACCAACCCCAAAGAAGGCAAAAACAATTTTATCGGCAAACAAGGTTATGGCTACTGTTTTTTGGGATGCGAGAGGAATTATATACATTGATTACCTTGAAAAGGGTAAGACTATCACTGGTCAATACTACGCAGAGTTATTGCAACGTTTGAAGCACGAGGTGCAAATTAAACGACCTCATTTGGCGAAGAAAAAAGTTTTGTTTCATCACGATAACGCACCAGCGCATTCGCCGATTGTTGACATGTCCAAAATCCACGAATTGAAGTTTGAATTGATGCCGCATTCTCCCTACTCTTCAGACTTAGCCCCCAGCGTCTATTACCTGTTTCCTGACCTCGAAAAATGGCTTGGCGGAAAAATATTTAAGAGCAACGAAGAAATTATCGAAGCTGTAAATCAGTATTTTGAGGAGCTTGACGAATCTACGTTTAAAACTGGTATAACTAAATTAGAACACCGCTATGAGAAATGTATCAGTGTTGATGGAGATTATGTTGAAAAATAAAGCAAAAAAAAAATTTTTAAACATCGTTTTTCTTGGTCAGGCCGGAAACTTTTCACCCCACCCTCGTATATATATATATTTTTTTTAACGCCTGATATATGTATGTACATAAAAACAGTACATACATATGTATTAAAATTTGACATGCACTGTACTATTTTTATGTAAAAGGTTGTTGTTTATGATCTCGTTCCAAAAAACCCAAAAGTCGAATGCGTTTTTAAATATTTTTGTTATAAAATCGTTCGGATAATCGAAACGTGGGTTTTTTGTATGTACCCTAAAGGTACATACATATATGTATAAAAACAGTACATGCATATATGTATGTACTGTTTTTATGTAAAAAGGTGTTGATTATGATCCCGTCCTAAATAACCCACGTTTCGATTATCCGAACTAGTCTCGGTCCCAATTGGTTCGGATAATCGAGGTTCTACTGTATTCACAAAAAATGTGAATATTTACAAGAAATCCTGTGAATTAAACAAAATTCACATCAAAATCTGTGAATGCAAATGTATTCACAAAAAATTATAAATACAAAAAAATTCACAAAATGAGTTGAGAATTTTTTCGTATTTAAGACAAATTAAAATCAAATTCACAATGATTAGATTAAAATTTACACCAAACGTGAGTTCTTACGTATTTTGAGAGAAAACATTGCGTCTAGGCGAAGACATTTTTGCAAAAAAAGTTGTGAGTTTCAAATATTACATAATAAATATGAAAAAATTCACAAAATGAGTTGTGAATTTCCTCAAGTTGAAGAAAATTAAAATCGAATTCACGACAATTATATTAAAATTTACACCACAAGTGAGTTCTTATGTATTTTGAGAGAAAACATTGTGTTGAGGCAAAGGAATTTTCGCACAAAAAGTTTTGTGCAAAAATTTCTTTGCCTCGAGGCAATGTTTTTTGTGAAAATTCACATTTTTTCTGTGAATTGATTTATTTCTTCAGAATATTTGTGAATACAATTGTATTTGTATGCATGCATGTGAATACAAAAAGTGAAGTATGAATATATTTGTATTTATATTCACATGAACATCACGATGTGAATACAAACAGTGAAGTATGAATACATTTGTATTTATATTTACATGAACATCACGATGTGAATAAATTCGTATTCACATTTATATATAGAATTACGCCCAACTCTGTACTTCTTAATGTTTTACTTTTTGATATACCGTCTCCATGTTTAATGAATTGCGCTTTGTTTGTTGCAGCAGGAGAAAACTCTTAATTGAAAAATAGTAGAGACAAATAAAAATATTTTACGAAAATCCAACTTCATTGCCTTATTTTATTTTCGTATTCAGCGAGTGGAATGCGAATCGATTTGTTCATTCTAAACAAAAACCGGATGCACTCGGATAACGCGTCACATTTACCATGCTGGAGGGTGCTCAAGAATACACGTCTTTCCTTATATCATTAAGAAGCTTCGGGTCAAGTGATCAAATGTTACCATTTGTTCAAATTTATATAGTGGATTCGTTATCATATAGTGAATGCACCCGTCAAATTTTAATATTTGATTTTAATAATTTTGAATTGAATTTTGAATTTAATAATTTCATTTTAAATTTGAATTGAACAAACAGTTTTTACATAAGAAGATGCCTAGACTCATGCCGATCGGGAGTTTCACACACGGAATAATGTGAAAAATGTTAAGGATGTTATGAAAAAATGTCAAATCATTCAGTACATTATCAAAATTGTCACCCAAAAATTAAATGATCCATCTACAGCATTTATTAAACAGTATGCAGTATGCAGGTGTGGCAGTCGAAGATTTCGTAGAGACGGCGGACTATCATTGTTCCATGTAGACGTAGATTGTGCAGCCGCAACAATCAAATACGGTGATCACCACAGGATGAAAAGAATGCCGAGGCATATGAAGGCGCTGTCAGGCTTGAGATCTTTGAGATCCAGCCAAACATTAGGTGTTGTCCTAATAGAGCACGATTACGCGACAATCACAGGTTCGCACCTATTTTATTCGTATGAACCCTCGATCAAATATACACGTGTCGATTGCATCGCACGAATGTTAATTAGGCCGCCTATTCGGTACCTGTATGTTTGATCACGGGCTCGTATGAAGAAAATTCGCAAGAACTTGGGATGGTCGTGTAATGGCGTTCTATTTTACATGTTCCATTAGACGACGTAGGGGATCTGGGATTATATATCGTGTTGCACAAAGCTTTTATTTCTCATGATAGATTTTTCAGCGATGAATAATATTTTAGGCGAAATAATTGTGACGCTCTGCGTCAATAAATTCTACAGAGCCGAATGCATTTTCTACAAAAAAAAACTTCACCGTCTATGATAAGATTCTGTTCAGAAAATGTTGAAGACATGCTTCATAAAATGTTAATGGAACGAGGTTATGAACACATAAATTGATAATAACGTATAGAAGCTAGGTTACGCTCTCAGGGCACACAAAAGCTACACATGTTACGTCGTGGGTCCCATTTTTAATCGATAATTAATCGTCTTTTAATTTACCTTTCAGGATTTGAATTTACGAATGGGAAGTGTGCCACGAACGTACGGATTATAATGGATTTAGTCGTATATGAGTTATGTGACGGTAAGTTACCGTCGTAGACGAAAAGCGCCACGTTTAAGCGGGAATGTGCCCACTTGGGATAGGCGCTTGGTAAAGTCGTTGGTGTATAACTTGACGCATGAGCGACAGGTAAGCAAATAAGAAAGTAGCGTGAAATTATGCTCATCTTGGCGAGAAAGAGCGGCGGTGCGTAGCGCGTCAAAACTACTCGACCGTGTGACCGAATTTGTCCAGGAATCGCAAAGGTGTTCCAGCTCGACCCGACCTGTCGTTGCCCAGACGGGTGCCCGGTGATCATCCGAATGCGATGGCCCGGTGATGCCGATGTTTTTGGGAGCAGTCGGAGACTACGAGAACTGGATTAATTTATGAGGGATACATTCGCGTTGAAATATGAATATAAGTGTATAGATTTTATAATTATTTGAACCGCTGGGTGAGTGCAAGACGTGCCAGGTTTCGGCACCGTCGACTCACCACGTCTGGCTCCACCTCCGCCCGGTTACGGCGATTGGCGGCCAGCCGCGAGAACAAATGTTGAGGATAACGGAAGCCCACGCCCGAACACTAAGCACCGGTGTGTCCGTGCCAGTCGCTGACCTACCGTATTACGGCGGGTCGGCGCGTGTGGCGTGTTCGTGCGGCAAACTTTCCGAATTCCTCGGAAAATACCTGTTGATACGTCCGATTTTGGACGGATGAGGTTCTTTATTTGTTGAGCGAATGTATCGGGAAACGTATTCGCCTAACGCATAGGTACAGATTAGTATAAAATAAAATTTGGTACGCCGAGCGAGTCTAATGCGTGCCAGGTTACGGCACCGCCGACTCGCTACGTCTGGCCCACCTCCGCCCGGTTACGGCGATTGGCGGCCAGCCGCGAATACAAATACGAAGGTCGAGGGAAATCGACGTCCGAACACTAAGCACCGGGTTAACCGTGCCAGTCGCTAACCTGCCAGATTACGGCGAGTCAGCGGATGTAGCGTGTTCGTGCGTCACCTTTCCCAAGCCTCATGAAAAAGCACTCCCAGATTTGTCCAATTTTGGACAGGTATGATTTTATGAGTGAGACGAATACGTGCGTTAGGGAAAATGGCGTGAGCGAGAGGAAGAGAGAAAGAGAGAAAGAAATGCACTACGATGATTTGTTCGTTGCGTGTTTACACGCACGAACGAGAGACAAATATATTTTAATTATTTGCTCGGAAAATGTTACACTTTTGCGCGGTCGCCGTATTTTGCGTGATTTAAATAGCGCCAAGAAATCGAATGTGATATAAACAATTGTGTATTTTACACGTGAATAAACGTAGTTACATTCAATAAAGACAATAATATATGTTTCATAAATGTATTTGTTGCAGTGTTTGACTTGTTATGTTTCCTTTTACTTTTATTATGATTTAAACAATTAATACCGGTTTTACAGAGACTTATAGTTACACTGACGAAGAGACCGGGATAAACTCGAAAAGAATAAAATATAATAAATGTACCGGTTTTCAAAGCGTCGACTCTGCGATGCGCGCTGTTGGAGAGACCGGACGGAACTGACTGGTCAGCTCCCGGAGCGCAATATGTATCCTCACCCTCTTTGTCTCGGAGACAAAGGGCTTAGCGTCAATACCCTCGCTCTCGAGCTCGGTCTCCATGTAACCGAATATTAGCACTGATAACGTTATTTTTCTCGAGTTGTACATGAGCAATGAAATGAATATTTTTCGTTATCGGCAAGATGTGCTGACTACGTGGTGACCAAGCTCCGAGGAGGTCTGTGAGAAAACTCGCGATGAAGCTGACCGCTTGAGAACAGTTTCGCGGGTTATTCGAGGACTCTCGCGTCCCCGATATATACATAATATAGATATAACAATATTTCTTATTTCTAGGACCATTGTATTATGGTCAACACGAATATACATATATATGTTAGATACTAGTTCGGGGACTCGTGAATGTCCCTGAAGTATACATGTAAGCATAGATATTAATATTATTATTTGTACTCCGGAGACTCTCTTGGATGTCCCGGGAGTGTACCGAATATATATATATATATATGTATATTTGTGTGTGTCACTTTGAGGACTTATGTCCCTGAAGCGTATGAAGTACGTATATGTATATATATGTATATATATATATACATGTATAGATATTCACTAAAGTGATTCCGAGGACTAATGCCTTCGAAGTATGCATATGAGTATACGAATGGTATATGGGGACTCTGAGGTCCTAGAGTATGTATATATATATATATATCTTCATCGAAGTTAGTTCGAGGACTTATGTCCCTAAAGTATGCATGGAAATAGACATGCGGAATTATTATAGGAGGTACTCCAGGGACTCTCGTGTATGTCCCTAAAGCATGCAGGTACGTGTATATGTATGTATATATGAGACATTATAATATGGTACTCCGGGGACCCATGTGCGTGTCCCAGAAGTGTACAGGCAAACAGATATGTACGTGTATATGAGGCTATTTGTAAAGTTAATCCGAGCACCCATGTGCTCTCCCTTGAAGTTACGTGTAAGCTTAGCGGTAAAGTTATTATGGGAACTGTTTGTCCCTAAAGTATACGGGTAGATATATGCGTGCTAAATTTAAAGATATATTTACGAATATTTGACATAACGGGGTTTCTAAGTGAAATCGACCATATATGGGTCGTTCTGATTAATATGTTACCCAAGAAATACATAAATGAGCGCGTTTAGCGCGAGGAAAAAATCTTAATAATTATTACAATTCGTACCAGATATGAATATTTCGAGGGCGAGAGTGCTAGGACGTAACACACATGCACGTCTGTCTCCGAATTTCTTCATTTTATATAAGCAAGTGAAAGAAATGAGCATGTCATTGAATGTTTAACTTATTCTGTATCTATTTGAGTATCGTCCTCGCTCTTTCTCCGACGGTTTTCGCACGAGCGCCGCGGCTAATTTACGCGTGTTAGGATCAAAATAAATAATCCACACCTAAATTTGAAACGACGTGAACCTTTGTTAAATAAATTTTTGACTCTAATAAGAGCCGTTTGTTTTCTTTTTTCACATCCACGCTCGACTAACCGTGTTCGATTACTCGAGCTGTCAAAGCGACTGTCTTAGAATATTGCAAGCAGGGTGTAGTTCGAGTCGTGCCGTTCGAGAAAGCGGTGGCGTTCTTGTGCCTGTTGCGCTAGACTGTTAATCAATTCACAAAACGGCGTATGTGTTGTGTTTACGACATGAGCCAAGGACTTTATTTTATTCAATGAAAGATAATGGACGAGTGTGGAAGAATTTTTGGGGTAAAAGGTCACCCGAAAATTCGGCCGTAAATTATGAGATCCCGAGATTGAGTGGACAAATCGAAAAACAGCCCGAACAAAATCGATAGGAAAAAATCACATTACATTGGTAAACCGTCATTAGATTTTCTATTTATTGCCGCGTTTTCGCGTAATATCGGAACAAAGTTAAAACGTCGTCTGCTAAAGCGCATCTTACAGTATAAAGTGTCGCGGCGTGTCGTCAGTCGGTCAGTGGCGTCGAGATCGGTGGCATCGATCAGTGGTGTCCATTTTTTTTTTTATTACTTGTCGTCAAGACGCTGCCGCGTCTCTTAATTCGCCCGTCTCAATCTTTTCGCGAGTTTATTAAATTTGTTCGCGTGTTCGTCTAAGGTTTGTGCATAAATGACGATGTCGTCAAGATATACGAACAACTCGTTGCCTTGTAGACCGGTGAGAACCTGGTCGATCAAGCGCTGAAATGTGGCGGGCACGTTTTTGAGCCCGAATGGCATACGAGTGAATTGGTAGTGACCGAAAGGGGTTGAAAACGCTGTTTTATGTGCGTCGTCCGGGTGCACCTTAATCTGGTGGAATCCGCTGGCCAAATCAAATACTGAAAAATATTTCGCATTCCCCAATTGATCTAAAATTTCCGAAATTTGCGGGAGAGGGTAAGCGTCCCCAATCGTTTTTTCATTGAGATTGCGGTAGTCAATGACCATCCGCCATCTTTTGTTCCCTCGGGAATCGGCTTTCTTTGGCACGATCCAGAGGGGCGAACTATAAGGAGAGGTTGATGGTTCAATAATGTCTCCCGATATTCAGTCATTTACCTGCTTCGTGATCTCCTGTTTATGAATAGGGGAAAGCGGTATTTACGGGTTGATCGTCCATTGTAATTATTCGATGGTTTATAGCGTTGGTGAAACCGAGAGGAGAACCCGGGATGTAGAATAAATCCAAATTTTCTTTAATAATAGAGTTTACATTTTCACGGTCATCTTCGTTAATATGATCAACGCGTAATACAGACAAAACATCTTTCAGTTTACTTCTTTTTTCAGCTACCAATACCCTCAGTCTTGGGGCAATATAATCAAAAGTCTCCTGTTCAGACATAATTTTTTTTCCGGAAAAGGAAGAGAAACAAGAGGACCCGCTTCGTTTGCCTCCGGCTGTTTTCGAGCTATCGGGGCTGAAGTGGTCAAATCAATGTCCGTAGAAACTTTCGAACTGAACTCTAGGGCAGTTCCGTACGGAATTTCCATACAAAGATCGTCCTCAGTGGCATTATGAGCCATCAAAAGTGCAATTCCATTCTTAATCGTTACGAGTGCTTCGCCCATAAAAATCCCTTCTCCAAAATGTAGCCTCGGGATATACGCTTCTTTAATTTCGGGATTGTTTATTTTGACATAGTATACAACCTTTGAACGTTTGGGAATGGATATTGTTTTCTTCGAGACAAAAGGAATTACTTGATCACCATAACTCAGTTGTTCGTGCTTCCAATCAATAACGGCCTTATTTCCGGCCAAAAATTCGGTTCCTAGAAGGGCGTGCTGCGCAATAGGAAACCAATCATCTACCACGTGAAATTTGACGGGAGTATTGTTCACTACTAATACTACAGATCCCAGAGTTCTCACGGGTGTCGGCGAAATGCCGTCCAATCTTAAAATTTCGTAATTGTTGATATAGGTGTTCACGACTTGATTTTTCACAAAATTTACCTCGGCGCCCGAGTCGATCAAAAATTCTGTGGAACAGGCTAATTGTGGGCAATCCATAAATACCGAGTGGGTGGTTTCCGAATTACTTAGGGGAACCCGGACGGTTCGCACGGTTCGGCGTCGATAATTCGTACCGGGCGCTCGTGGCGCTGTTCGTCCCATGGGGAGGCCTTGTCCATGGGACGGTTGTTCGAGTTTTTTGGATCGGAATTTTGTTTATTCCGTTCGTCATTTTGCTTCGGATAGCACATGGCCTCGGAATGGCCTGGTTTTTGGCAATAACTACATGGAGGGCGCGGCCTATTAGTATCGCGATTGTTGTTGGCGCGCGGACCGTTATTAACGTTGTTATTATTAGTGTTACTATTACTCGCGTTTCGTGCATTGTTATACGCGGGTATATGCGCAGGCCTCTTTTCGGGAAACTTTTGCCAGCAGTTTTCCGAGGGGTGAGGTCGAGCGCAATGAGTGCACATCGTTTTTCCTGAAGGGGAGAACGTTTTGACGGGGACAACGCTGGGTTTGTTTTCCGCGCGGTTATCATTAAAGTGAGCGCGGTCGCGCTCCATATCTTTTTCGACCTTAACGGCTTTGGTAAACACGTCTTCCAGATTAAGGAAGCTTTCGAATTTTAATCTTATGCGAAAATCGGGGGGAAGCCCCTTAATAAAACAATCGAGAGTATCTTTATTTAGCGTGTTACGATGATTTGAATGAAAGTCCGTGATTGTCTACCTCGGCCTCGAAGATTGCCGTGTGGAGATCCTTTACGCGGCTAATGTAGTCAATTATGTGTTCGGTTTTATCCTTCGAGATATTTCCGAATTCGCCTCGGAATTCGTTGAGGGCTTTCGCTGCTCCGAATAAAGTTTTGCGGCGGTCCGCGAAATCGGTGATGTTGTCAAAAGTATAGTCTTCCAAAGCAGTTGCGGCATGACCTTTTAATTTGTTGCGCAATAATTGCGTGAGACTTGGTTCGAGATGAGGGGAAAACATATCCCTAGCTCTTTTACCCGAACGAATAAAACGCAAGACGGCGATGTTATACCCGTTGAACGTAGAGGCGGATTCTAACGCCTCCTTGAATTTTAAATTCGGGTTCCTTGGTAGGTTGTCGATGTTATGCTCATCGTGAAGGCTACGGCGATCGGGGAGTGGAGATTCGCGATGTGGCGAGTAGCGCCTTTCGTTTTTTATTTCGTGAACTTCGGTTTGTAAGTCCCTGAATCGCGAGATTATGTGTGAAAGGGCCTTGTGAATCGAGGGAAGCTGTTCTTGGGTTTCCGTTGGATCAGGCATCTCCGAAATATTACGACTTCTTTCATCTTCGAGGGTTTGAAGGGTCTTAATTCGCTCTCTAGTTTCTATATCTTTTTCGTGAAGAGCAGGTTCTTGATCTTGTAAGGTTTCGCGTTTTCGATCAATTTGGTCATGAAGTAGGCGCAATTCCTCTTCGTTTAAAGCACGAGCTTGTGACCTAGTAGTAGACATTTTGAAAAATTTGCAAGAAACGTTGAGATTATCAATGTTAATTTATATTTGAACCGGAAAATTGATCAAATGTGACTTTGGTGTCCCACCGCTGCCACCAAAAATTTATCCTGTTACGTCCGGGAATTTATTATACAGGGTGCGCCAGAGAAACTTACTTATTTGAAAAAATTCCCGCGCGGTGAGTTGGGCGGGTAGAGGGGCGAGAGGGGGCGCATCTGGAGGGTGAAGTTCCCAAGTTTGTTTCTCCCTCCAGTCAGTTGCCATCATGCTCTGGTCTAGAGAGCAGCGGGCCTTCGCAGTCGAGAGCTTCTTTTCTAACGGTCGCTCACTTGTTGCTACGCAACGTGCCTTCCGCGCTCGCTTTGAAATTCCTCACAGACTCGTTCCTGGCCGTAATTCGATTCTGTCGTGGGTTAACTCATTTCGGGAGTGTGGAAGTGTCGCTAAACCCAGAAATAGACTTCAACGGACCATGAGAACTCCGGAAAATGTCGAAAGAGTGAGGCAGTCAGTTGTGCGTTCTCCCCGGCGTTCGGCTCGCAAACACGCAGCTGCTATGGGAATTTCTGACACCACTGTTCGACGAATTCTCCATGAATACCTTCAATTTCATCCCTATAAATTGGCTGTTGTGCAAGAATTAACTGAACGCGATTTTGTTGCCCGTCAAAATGCATGTGAAATGCTGGTTGACAACCTGCCTGAAGACGCGGTCATTTTTTTCAGTGACGAGGCTCACTTCCACATTTCCGGCTGCGTCAACAAGCAAAACATGCGTTATTGGTGTGGTGTAAATCCACGTGAGCTTCACCAGAAGCCACTTAATTGTGAGCGAGTTACTGTCTGGTGTGCGATGTCGGTAATGGGAATAATTGGTCCTTATTTTTTTTAAGAAAACGAACGCGCAGTTACCGTGAATGGAGCTCGCTACAGGAACATGATCGAGGAATTTTTTCTTCCAAGACTCGAAGAAATGAACGTTAGGAACGTGTGGTTTCAGCAAGATGGAGCCACAGCACACACAGCACGAGACTCAATGAATTTGTTGCGACAACATTTCCCCGACCGCCTCATCTCTCTCAGAGGCGATCTCCAATGGCCGGCACGCTCTCCAGATTTGACTCCATGCGATTTCTTTTTATGGGGTTATTTGAAATCTCTGGTTTATGTCGATCGACCACGGACCATAGCACACCTCAAGAACAACATTCGCGATCGTCCCGGTAGAATAAATGCTGAATAAGGAAAATTGAAATAAATAAATGACAAACGTCCACCTTTCACAATGTGTTATGACAGACTTTTCAATAACGAGACGAAGTACAAAGTACAGAAGTTAATAAAATCGATTTTCCATCGTGCGGAGTCCGACGTGTACACGACGACCGGAGAAGCGCGACTGACTGCTGGGTTGAGAGATCGAGATCTGAGGAGGAGCGCTGGACCACATTTCTTATAGGCGGTTCCCCCGGTTGGTAGACTGGACCGATGGAGCGGGAAGCTGCGTGACGTAGATGATATAGCTTTCTCGCTCGCTCTTACAGGTATGTATGAAGGACTAATAATAAATTAATTTAATTAACTTATTATTAGTATACAGTTTTATATTATACATTGTTTCGAATTCAGTATATAATATTTCCGTAGGAAGATCGGTATTCTACATTCGTAACGTTTGTAATTGTTTACTGTTATTATAATGAGTGTAAATAAATGTTTACGGTGTACAATATAATTTTGTGTGTTCGATTGTGTTTGGTAATAATAGTCGGTGTGCGGTAATAATTCGTAGATCGATCATGTTGCTGTTAAATATGATTTTGTACGTAATTATTTATAATGATCATTGTTACGCAATGTTATTCTATTTGTGATTATTTATAATCGTACGTTGTGTAATTTCCTGTATAATCGTGTCGAAATGTCTTATTTCATAATAATTAAGTATTACAGGATTTAATAAATGTTTATAAGTTTTTAAAGTATTTAATACGGGTTGAAAGAATAATGCCTTTTACTGTTCCGCATTTTATTATGCAACCGTTGCGATATTATTGTTTGTTGTAAATGTCTTGTTGCATTTATTATAGTTAATATATGTAAATGTTTTTCATGACGAACGTTGCATAATTCGTAAGGATTATTATAGCATTTGTAATATAATAAAAGAAGTATGAAATTGTTAACTATCGCTAGTTTATGGTATTAATTAATGATTATATTTTACGCATTGCTGGCGCGATAGGAGTGATACGTGATATGTTGGAGACGGGATTGTCGGATGAGGATGTTTAGTCTCGGGGTGATAGATGATATTCAACGGGATGTTTATTCAATTTATTATTAACAATGATTCCTCAGTATGTACGTGGGCCTCGTGGCGACTGTCATGGCGGCGACGGCGCGACACGGCGGCGGCCTACAACGTGGGAAATGCATGTTTTGGGAAAGATGCACGTGAGCATTTGGGTGCACGTGGGCACTTGAGTGCATTAGGGCACTTGAGTGCATTAGGGAGACTAATGGATTTAAAGCGGTTTTATAGTTTCCTGGATTTTTCTCAGCTCAGCTATGCATGGGAACGGGGTTTCGTGGATGCACGTATTCTTGCATCGTGAGAATATATATTATTTTGGAAAAACGAAATTTGGAGCTCACTGGTGCTGCGTAGATGTATAGGGGTAGGAGAAAACGTAGGAGGAATCCGTAGAGACGAAGGAAGAGAGAGAAAGAGTTAGAGTAATGGCTCTATAGTATGAGGATACGAGGAAGGTATAGGAGGAGCGCGTACGCGTACCTATACTATAGCGAATACGTATATGTATACAGTCATGTAATGTAGTGGGTTATATGTATGTATATGTATATAACTATGCATCTATATATACGCATATATATATATATATATATATATATATATATATATATATATATATATATATATATATATGTGCGTGACTGCGTATAACTCCTTATGTGTTATAGGGTCCTATGCATACGCAGGAAACCGTATATATTATGTGCGTATGTAAGATTAAATAGAAAGGTATGTATGTGTAAGTATATATACCTATGTATATGTTCACGAATATACGAATATAAATATATATATATATATATATATATATATATATATATATACATATATATTGTAACGTGTTTTTTTTGGTACTCCGCTGACCCGCCTGGCATGGTGGCGACTGCAGCGAAATCGTCCTCCGGCTCGGGGCCGTCATCGCGATCACGACATGATTCCATAGGGTTCTCTAAGCGAAGTTAGGATTTTGATTTAATATTTTGTTTATTTTCTTTATTTTCGCCACCTCAACGTCTGGCTTACACGAGCCACGGTACCCACGGCCAGGAAGAGCGAGAGGGAAAGAAGGCGAGGCCAAAATTCTCCCAAGGCCAAAGATCGGGAAGACGCGGTGGCCCAACTATGGTCAAACGTTCGGAAAGACGCCGATTTCCGCGAAAATTACCTACCCAGGGCCGTGATTCACGCCCCCCCCCCTGACCTTCACTTCTTCAGTTTCTTGTGGACAGGGGCCGAATTGTCACCCTCGGCCGATAATAAGTCTGGCGTCGTTCGCGGTCCTTACTCCCGTCGTCGCCAAGGTCGACCGTTACGAAACATCATCCAGGGAAGGAGAAGGCTCCACTAAGACATGAAATACGGCCCGCGGGAAGAGCGGACTTTTCATTTTCCGTTACGGGAGGTTCAGGATTCGAAATCCGCGCTTGATTGATAAGCACACTCCCGAAAATTATTCGATACGAGCCTGCTCACTTTGGTGTAATCATAAGAACAGAAACTAAAGAGAAAAGGGGGGGGTATGCTTTCCGCACGTCGGCCGGCTTTTGCGTTAGCTTCCTGCGAGGTGTCGAGCCGGATGGACGTGGGCCGAGACAATGGGAAACGACCGAATTATGCAGCCGGTGAGCTTGGCCATGCCTTCGGCAACAAGCCGGGTAATTTTCGGCCGTATGGTCGGCTCACGATCTCGCGCATCTTTACCGTGGCTACGGCCTCTGTCGCGTTTCCGTAATTATAAACGCCGTCACACGTAGCGAGCGCGTATCGTCGGGAAATCGTGTCGTGGTTGCGCGCGGGAAGCTCAATCCCGTTTCGCGACGAGCTTCGGCTCGATTAGTCTGTAAAAAGTGTGAGTGAATGTGTGCCTGGAAAATTGGGACGTGTCGTCCTCGGTGATCGTTCGGCCTGCGGCGGGGCTTGAGCAAGGGGAAAGGGGGAGAGATTGCCCTCAAGTCGGGACATCTTCACGGAGAACTAGCCTCCCTTGTATCATCGGGTCGCGGGTTCGAACCCGTGCGTGCTCCCGTCAATATTAACAGCATCTATCGGGTGCCCCTTTCCCCAGTGTGGGGATTTTCCCGGCTTCGTCGCAGGGGAGGGGTTGCCGAGCATCGGCGTCCACGTAAGTAACGGCCGGGGTAATTTTCCCGGGATATTTCCTTCTTTGTTTAACGCTCGGCCGGGTAACCGATTCGCGGGGACCGGTCTTGAAATATTAGTGTGGCCGGTAGGGGAGAGAGAGGAGAGGCCAAGACAAGCTCGACGTGTATTGTGTGTGTGCCTAGGCCCCGGTCGGAATTGGTGTGTGTGTGTGTGCGCGCGAGAGAAATTTCGCGCGTATTGTATTTATTTGTTTTCTGATTTTTGTCACGTGTTCCTTGCGAAGGAGGGGAAATAGTTAACGGACCGTAGAAGAAATTCACTGACGATAAATTTCTCTTGCCGTGCGTGATTGACACCTGACCCATCCTCTCTACCTTATTCACGAGGGTGCAGTTTGGCCAGACACTGCGTTCCCTTTTTTCATCCCGACAAGCCGATTTTCGGCTGGCGCCCTATATAAATTGTCGGGAAGGGCGGAGGGGAGTTTTGTGACTCCCTCGGTCCTTTTCCCCCAGCTCCTTCGATTTTGCGGTCACAATACATACACACACACACACACACACACACACACACACACACACACACACACACACACACACACACACACGCACGCACGCACACGCACACGCACACACACATACATACACACACACACACACACACACATACGCGCGCGCACACACACGCGCACACACACACAAACACACACACATATATATTGTAGAGGGCAAGATCGCCAGGACGTAACAAGTGTCTTCCCCAGTAGGTGATTATTAAACATCGATCTCCCTCGGCATGACAATAGCCATTGAGGACTACTACAGCTGTTGTGGCATACGAACGTCATCGAATCCGATGATCGGCGCGGCATTCTCAGATTGTAGGGACTATTTCACAACAGAACCACTTGCATGCGTACTCAGATTGGTTTCCCTAACTAAAAGTCATCGACTCGCAAAGAAAGTCTCAGGCGATTCGACGTTGATAAATACGCCTGTATCAACCGGTTCTTTTATCGGTTTGAGAGGAATCCAAAATAAAAAAACGTTTCATTCAAATTCTGTTTTGTATTTTATGTCGAAAAATACGAGGTGATTTTTAAAAATCTATCAACCTCGGCACGAAAATAGCCATTGAGGACTACTACTGCTGCTGTGGAAGATGAACGTGAACGAATCCAATGCTGGCGGGGAATCCTCAGATTGTAGGGATTATACCGTAACAGAAACACTTGCATGCGGACTCAGATTCGTTTCCCGATCCCAAAGTCATCGACTCGAAAAGAAAGTCACATGCGATTCGACGTTGATAAATACGCTTGTTTCAACAGTGTCTTTTATCGGATCAAGAGGAATGCGAAATGAAAAACGGTTCATTTAAATTTTGTTTTGGGTTCCATTATCAAAATAACGTCGAGATCATTCGGTTTCGGTCCGAGTAGGTAATTTTTAAAGATCTATCAACCTCGGCACGACAATGGCCATTGAGGACTACTACTCTTGCTGTGGACGATGAACGTGAACAAATCCGATCATTGGTTCGTCATCGGCTCGAAAAGAGAGTCACATCAGATTCAACGTTGATAAATACGCCTGTTTCGACCGTTTATTTTATCGGTTCGAGGGGAATCCTAAACAAAAAACGATGCATTCGAATTCTGTGTTGTATTTTATGGCGAAATAACCTCGAGAATATTCCGATTCGGTCCCAGTAGGTGATTTTAAAAAATGTATCAACCTCGGCACAAAAGAGCCATTGAGCACTACTACTGCTGCTGTGGAAGATGAACAAGAACGAATTCGATGCTGGCGGGGAATGCTCAGATTGTAGGGATTATTCCTTAACAGAAACACTTGCATGCGGACTCAGATTCGTTTCGCGATCTAAAAGTCGCCTATACGAAAAGAAATTCACGTGAGATTCGACACTGATAAATACGCCTGTTTCAACAGTCTTGTATGGGAACAAGAAGAATCCCAAATGAAAAACGGTCCATTTAAACTTTGTTTTGGGTTTCATTATCGAAATAACCTCGAGATTATTCAGATTCGTCCACAGGACATGATTTATAAAAATCTATCACCCTCGGCACGACAATAGCCGTTGAGGACTACTACTGCTGCTGTGGATGATGAACGTGAACGAATCCGATCATCGGCGAGGCATTCTCAGATTGTAGAGAGTATTCCAGAACAGAAACACTTGCATGCGGACTCGGATATGTTTCCCGATCTAAAAGTCATCGGCTCGAAAAGAAAGTCACATCAGATTCAACGTTGATAAATACTTCTGTTTCAACCGTTTATTTTATCGGTTCGAGGGGAATCCTAAATAAAAAACGATCCATTCGAATTGTGTGTTGTATTTTATGTC
This sequence comes from Ophion obscuratus, assembly GCA_964007375.1. Lineage (NCBI taxonomy): Eukaryota > Metazoa > Arthropoda > Insecta > Hymenoptera > Ichneumonidae > Ophion > Ophion obscuratus. The sequence goes on along the minus strand of OZ023315.1, from coordinate 42,257,581 downwards.
GAAATAACCTCGAGAATATTCGGTTTCGGTCCCAGTAGGTGATTTTTGAAAATCTATCAACCTCGGCACGAAAATAGCCATTGAGGACTACTACTGCTGCTGTGGACTATGAACGTGAAAAAATCTGATGATCGGCGCGACATTCTCAGATTGTGGCGATTATTTCACAACAGAAATACCTGCATGCGGACTCGGATTCGTTTCTCGATCTAAAAGTCATCGACTCGAAAAGAAATTCACATGAGATTCGACGTTGATAAATACGCCTTTTTCGTCAGTGTCTTTTATCGGATCAAGAAGAACCCAAAATGAAGAAGGTCCATTTAAATTTTGTTTTGGGTATCATAATCGAAGTAACTTGGAGATTATTCAGATTCGTTCCCAGTAGGTGATTTCTTAAAATCGTTCTCTCTCGGCACGACAGTAGCCATTGAGGACAACTACTGCTGCTGCGGACTATGAACGTGAACGAATCCGATGATCGGCGCGGCATTCTCAGATTGTAGGGATTATGTCACAACAGAAATACTTGCATGCGGACTCGGAATCGTTTCGAGATCACAAAGTCATCGACTCGAAACGAAAGTCACATGCGATTCGACGGTGATAAATACGCCTATTACAACAGTGTCTTTTATCGGATTAAGAGGAATCCTAAATAAAAAACGGTCCATTTAAATTTTTTTTTGGGTTTCATTATTGAAATAACCTCGAGATTATTCGGTTTCGGTCCGAGTAGGTAATTTTGAAAAATCTAATGATCCGATCTAATCTAAAAATCCGATGATCGGGGCGGCATCCTCAGGTTGTAGGGATTACTCCGTAACAAAAACACTTGCATGCGGCCTCGGATTCGTTTCCCGATCTAAAAGTCGTCGACTCGAAAAGAAATTCACGTGAGATTCGACGTTGATAAATACGCCTGTTTCAACAGAGTCTTTTATCGGATCAAGAGGAATCCCAAATAAAAATCCGTCCATTTAAATTTTGTTTTGTGTTTCATTATCGAAATGACCTCGAGATTATTCAGATTCGTTCCCAGGGGATGTTTGATAAAAATCTATCACCCTTGGCACGACAATAGCCATTGAGGACTACTACTGCTGCTGCGGACGATGAACGTGAACGAATCCGATCATCGGCGAGGCATTCCCAGATTGTAGAGAGTATTCCACAACAGAAACACTTGGATGCGGACTCGGATATGTTTCCCGATCTAAAAGTCATCGGCTCGAACAGAAATTCACATCAGATTCAACGTTGATAAATACGCCTGTTTCAACCGTTTATTTTATCGGTTCGAGGGAAATCCTAAATAAAAAAACGATCCATTCGAATTCTGTGTTGTATTTTATGTCGAAATAACCTCGAGATTATTCGGTTTCGGTCCCAGTAGGTGATTTTTTTAAATCTATCAACCTCGGCACGAAAATAGCCATTGAGGACTACTACTGCTGCTGTGGACGATGAACGTGAACGAATGCGATGATCGCGGCATTCTCAGATTGTAGGGAGTATTCCACAACAGAAAAACTTGCATGCGGAATCGGATTCTTTTCTCGATCTAAATATCATCGACTCGAAAAGAAACGCACATGAGATTCGACGTTGATAAATACGCCTGTTTCAACCGTTTATTTTATGGATTCAAGAAGAATCCAAAATGAAAAAGGTCCATTTAAATTTTGATTTGGGTATCATAATCGAAGTAACCACGAGATTATTCAGATTCGTTCCCAGTAGGTGATTTTTTAAAATTGATCTCCCTCGGCACGACAGTAGCCATTGAGGATTACTACTGCTGCTGCGGACTATGAACGTGAACGAATCCGATGATCGGCGCGACGTTCTCAGAATGTAGGGATTATTTCACAACAGAAACACTTGCATGCGGACTCGGATTCGTTTCCCGAACTAAAAGTCATCGACTCTCAAAACAAGTCACATGCGATTTGACGTTGATAAATACGCCTGTTTCAACCGTTTCTTTTATCGGTTCGAGAGGAATCCAAAATATCAAAACGATCCAATTAAATTCTGTTTTGTATTTTATGTCGAAAAATCTGAGATTGTCCGGCTTAGGTCCCACTAGGTGATTTTTAAAAATCTATCAACCTCGGCACGAAAATAGCCATTGAGGACGACTACTGCTGCTGTGGAAGATGAAAGTGAACGAATCCGATGCTGGCGGGGAATCCTTAGATTGTAGGGATTATTCATTAACAGAAACACTTGCATGCGGACTCGGATTCGTTTCCCAACCTATAAGTCGTTGACACGAAAAAAAATCACGTGAGATTCGACGTTGATGAATACGCCTGTTTCAACAGAGTCTTTTATCGGATCAAGAGGAATCCCAAATGAAAAACGGTTCATTTAAAGTTTATTTTGGATTTCATTATCGAAATAACCTCGATATTATTCGGTTTCGGTCCCAGTAGGTGATTTTTAAAAATCTATCAACCTCGGCACGAAAATAGCCATTGAGGATTACTACTGCTGCTGTGGAAGATGAACGTGAACGAATCCGCAGATTGGCGCGGCATTCTCAGATTGTAGGGATTATGTCACAACAGAAACACTTGCATGCGGACTCGGATTCGTTTCGAGATCACAAAGTCATCGACTCGAAACGAAAGTCACATGCGATTCGACGGTGATAAGTACGCCTGTTTCAAGAGTGTCTTTTATCGGATTAAGAGGAATCCTAAATAAAAAACGGTCCATTTAAATTTTTTTTTGGGTTTCATTATTGAAATAACCTCGAGATTATTCGGTTTCGGTCCGAGTAGGTAATTTTGAAAAATCTATCAATCTCCGCACGAAAATAGTCATTGAGGACTAGTACTGCTGCTGTGGACTATGAACGTGAACGAATACGATGATCGGCGCGGCATTCTCAGATTGTGGCGATTATTTCACAACAGAAGCTCTTGCATGCGGACTCGGATTCGTTTCCCGATCTAAAAGTGGTCGACTCGAAAAGAAATTCACATGATATTCGACGTTGATAAATACGCTTGTTTCAACCGTTTCTTTTATCGGTTCGAGGGGAATCCGAAATAAAAAATGATCCATTCAAATTCTGTTATGTATTTTATGTCGAAATAAACTCGAGATTGTTCGGTTTCGGTGCCAGTAGGTGATTTTTAGAAATCTATCAACCTCGGCACGAAAATAGCCATTGAGGACTACTACTGCTGCTGTGGACGATGAATTTGGACGAATCTGATGATCGGGGCGGCGTCCTCAAATTATAGGGATTATTCCGTAACAGATACACTTGCTTGCGGTCTCTTTTATCGGATCCAGAGTAATCCGAAATGAAAAACGGTCCATTTAAATTTTGTGTTGGGTTTCATTATCGAAATAACCTCGAGCTTGTTCAGATTCGTTCCCAGGGGATGATTTTTAAAAATCTATGACCCTCGACACGACAATAGCCATTACTACTGCTGCTGTGGAAGATGAACGTGAACGAATCCTATCATCGCCGAGGCATTCGCAGATTGTACAGAGTGTTCCACAACAGAAGCACTTGCCTGCTGACTCGCATTCGTTTCTCGATCTAAAAGTCATCGACTCGAAAAGAAAGGCACATGAGATTCCCCGTTGATAAATACGCCTGTTTCAACCGTTTATTTTATCGATTCAAGAGGAATCCAAAATAAAAAACGAGCCATTCAAATTCTGTGTTGTATTTTATGTCGAAATAACCTCGAGATTATTCGGTTTCGGTCCCAGTAGGTGATTTTTTTAAATCTATCAACCTCGGCACGAAAATAGCCATTGAGGACTACTACTGCTGCTGTGGACGATGAACGTGAACGAATGCGATGATCGGCGCGGCATTCTCAGATTGTAGGGAGTATTCCACAACAGAAATACTTGCATGCGGAATCGGATTCTTTTCTCGATCTAAATGTCATCGACTCGAAAAGAAACGCACATGAGATTCGACGTTGATAAATACGCCTGTTTCAACCGTTTATTTTATGGATTCAAGAGGAATCCAAAATAAAAAACGATCCATTCAAATTCGGTGTTATATTTTATGTCGAAATAACTTCGAGTTTGTTCGGTTTCGGTCGCAGTAGGTGATTTCTAAAAATCTATCAACCTGGGCTCGACAATAGGCATTGAGAACTACTACTGCTGCTGTAGACTATGAACGTGGACGAATCCGATGATCGGCGCGGCATTCTCAGATTGTGGCGATTATTTCACAACAGAAATACCTGCATGCGGACTCGGATTCGTTTCTCGATCTAAAAGTCATGGACTCGAAAAGAAAGTCACATGAGATTCGACATTGATAAGTACGCCTTCTTCGACAGTTTCTTCTATCGGATCAAGAAGAATCCAAAATGAAAAAGGTCTATTTAAATTTTGTTTTGGGTATCATAATCGAAGTAACCTCGAGATTATTCAGATTCGTTCCCTGTAGGTGATTTTTTAAAATCGATCTCCCTCGGCACGACAGTAGACATTGAGGATTACTACTGCTGCTGCGGACTATGAACGTGAACGAATCCGATGATCGGCGCGACGTTCTCAGAATGTAGGGATTATTTCACAACAGAAACACTTGCATGCGGACTCGGATTCGTTTCCCGAACTAAAAGTCATCGACTCTCAAAACAAGTCACATGCGATTTGACGTTGATAAATACGCCTGTTTCAACCGTTTCTTTTATCGGTTCGAGAGGAATCCAAAATATCAAAACGATCCAATTAAATTCTGTTTTGTATTTTATGTCGAAAAATCTGAGATTATCCTGTTTCGGTCCCACTAGGTGATTTTTAAAAATCTATCAACCTCGGCACGAAAATAGCCATTGAGGACGACTACTGCTGCTGTGGAAGATGAAAGTGAACGAATCCGATGCTGGCGGGGAATCCTTAGATTGTAGGGATTATTCCTTAACAGAAACACTTGCATGCGGACTCGGATTCGTTTCCCGACCTATAAGTCGTCGACACGAAAAAAATTCACGTGAGATTCGACGTTGATGGATACGCCTGTTTCAACAGAGTCTTTTATCGGATCAAGAGGAATCCCAAATGAAAAACGGTTCATTTAAAGTTTGTTTTGGATTTCATTATCGAAATAACCTCGATATTATTCGGTTTCGGTCCCAGTAGGTGATTTTAAAAAATCTATCAACCTCGGCACGAAAATAGCCATTGAGGATTACTACTGCTGCTGTGGGAGATGAACGTGAACGAATCCGCTGATCGGCGCGGCATTCTCAGATTGTAGGGATTATGTCTCAACAGCAACACTTGCATGCGGACTCGGATTCGTTTCGAGATCACAAAGTCATCGACTCGAAACGAAAGTCACATGCGATTCGACGGTGATAAATACGCCTGTTTCAACAGTGTCTTTTATCGGATTAAGAGGAATCCTAAATAAAAAACGGTCTATTTAAATTTTTTTTGGGTTTCATTATTGAAATAACCTCGAGATTATTCGGTTTCGGTCCGAGTAGGTAATTTTGAAAAATCTATCTATCTCCGCACAAAAATAGCCATTGAGGACTAGTACTGCTGCTGTGGACTATGAACGTGAATGAATACGATGGTCGGCGCGGCTTTCTCAGATTGTGGCGATTATTTCACAACAGAAGCTCTTGCATGCGGACTCGGATTCGTTTCCCGATCTAAAAGTGGTCGACTCGAAAAGAAATTCACATGATATTCGACGTTGATAAATACGCTTGTTTCAACCCTTTCTTTTATCGGTTCGAGGGGAATCCGAAATAAAAAATGATCCATTCAAATTCTGTTATGTATTTTATGTCGAAATAAACTCGAGATTGTTCGGTTTCGCTGCCAGTAGGTGATTTTTAGAAATCTATCAACCTCGGCACGAAAATAGCCATTGAGGACTACTACTGCTGCTGTGGACGATGAATGTGGACGAATCTGATGATCGGGGCGGCATCCTCAAATTATAGGGATTATTCCGTAATAGACACACTTGCTTGCGGTCTCTTTTATCGGATCCAGAGTAATCCCGAATGAAAAACGGTCCATTTAAATTTTGTGTTGGGTTTCATTATCGAAATAACCTCGAGCTTGTTCAGATTCGTTCCCAGGGGATGATTTTTAAAAATCTATGACCCTCGACACGACAGTAGCCATTACTACTGCTGCTGTGGAAGATGAACGTGAACGAATCCTATCATCGCCGAGGCATTCGCAGATTGTAGAGAGTGTTCCACAACAGAAGCACTTGCCTGCTGACTCGCATTCGTTTCTCGATCTAAAAGTCATCGACTCGAAAAGAAAGGCACATGAGATTCCCCGTTGATAAATACGCCTGTTTCAACCGTTTATTTTATCGATTCAAGAGGAATCCAAAATAAAAAACGAGCCATTCAAATTCCGTGTTGTATTTTATGTCGAAATAACCTCGAGATTGTTCGGTTTCGGTCCCAGCAGGTGATTTTTAAAAATCTATCACCCTCGGCACGACAATAGCCTTTGAGAACTAATACTGCTGCTGTGGACTATGAACGTGAAGGAATCCGATGATCGGCGCGGCATTCTCAGATTGTGGCGATTATTTCACAACAGAAATACTTGCATGCGGACTCGGATTCGTTTCTCGATCTAAAAGTCATCGATTCGAAAATAAAGTCACATGAGATTCGACGTTGATATATTCGCCTTTTTCGACAGTGTCTTTTATCGGATCAAAAAGAATCCAAAATGAAAAAAGGTCCATTTAGATTTTGTTTTGGGTATCATAATCGAAGTAACCTCGAGATTATTCCGATTCGTTCCCAGTAGGTGATTTTTTTAAGTCGATCTCCCTTGACACGACATTAGCCATTGATGACTACTACTGCTGCTGTGGTGTTACGTCCGGATTTTTATATTGGATAAAAACTTGTATTTCCAAAAATTAAAACGCGGTTTCGGTTGCGAAAATGATTTTACGTTAACTAATTGCAAATTTATTTTATTTTACAGAACGGACGCCAGTCTTGAGATCCTACGTTTAGTCGGGAATGTGCCCAACAGGGGTGAGGATCGAGCCACGGTTTGATCGATAACTTACGAATCATTCGCGGGGATAGGGCAGTCGGTTAAGAAGATAGTGAGTGGTAACGTGAATATGCGACTTACCCTACGAGCGGCGGTGCGTAGCGGGTTTATCGACGGATGATCTGGTACCCGGAGAGAGGTCCTGCCGTCGGTAACGATTATCTCTAGGCGAACGACGATTTCAACGATAGACGGTGAGGTAGGTTTCTTATTTTTCGACGAGCATCCGCCCATCGATGTACCGACTCGTTGTAGGTAAGGACGGGTTCCTGTCGCCCGACCGCGGTGACGAATTCGTGGAGCGAAAGGAAACGACGTTGGCGACGGGAGAAAATTAGTCGATGATACAACGGCGGTGGATGCGTCTGAAGTGATGCTGCCGGTCGATCGAGTCACTACACGGATGTACCCACGGGGGTCGATAAGGAAGAGTTTTCCACAGAACGGGATGTTCGACACAATTTTCGGTCCAATTTTCACCGAATGTACTTTTACGGCGTCACGAAGAATTTGCTTGAACACGAATGAGTTATTTCCGCGAGATGCCGGTCGCGGCTTTTGCGCGGCTATCGCGTTTGCGCGGCGAAGATTAAACTTGGAACCACCTCGTCTTTTTGCCATTTATGAATTTGAATAAGTACAGATAGATATTTATTGGAAAATCAATTGACCGTTAACTGGGGAATTGGAAGAATGAGTAAGATTATCCTGCAGCAGGGGTTCGAGACATGAATCAATCGACGTGCAGTAATAGGTTGCACAACCGGTAGATTCAGTCTAGAAATTTAAGCGAGGTAAGAATTGACGACGTGCAGTAATAATTAGCACAACCGACAAATCTTCGGAAAATGAAGGGAGGATAGTTGAAGGTTTGATTTAATTAACGGACGGTTGATTTCTACATATGATATGCAAAATTGCGAAATTAAATATATTCGATTAGCTGAAATGCCAAGGAAACGATGGTGAGAAAATGTTGACTCAAATGAATTTTGTAACAGACGAATGAACGATCTAAACAACACACAACGCGATCGAAAGAATGTATTCGATGAGGGATAAAGGATCGCGAAATAATTATTTACTGATTCTAAAAACGTACACGTATATATATATGTATATTGTTACGAACTTGGAAATAAATATAATTACACACAACTCTGCGATGTAGAATATGACGAGTTTTAAACGTAATGAAAACTCAAACTTCGAGTTACAATTCGGTAAAATAACAATGTGAAAATAAAGAAAAAAGTTTAAAGAAATATTCCGATTTTCCAGCGTGCGGGTCCGACACGAACGCGGCGAGCGGAGAAGCGCAACTGACTGGTGGAGAGACCGGTGAACTGGCGAGCAGCGGAGGACTCGGCTTTTTATTGGTGCGGCGGTGGAACGGCGTGGTGCGCATGCGCCGCGGAGAGGAAACGCGGACGCTGATGTTCCTTCTCGCTTGCTCTTATGGCGTTAAACGGAGGATTCGACGATAAATCAATTATTTAATTTAAATGTTATAACAATTAATTATGTCGGTTGGACTGACGATCAGTTAATATTTTTAATTTATCGTTAGTCTCACAATTTGTTACGATAATATCCGTTATTAAATAAAGAAATATAATTTTATATACGTTCCAATTGTTGTCATTTATTCTTTTGCGTGCGAAACAGATTCGATGTAAAAATACGGCGGTTAAATGAGAGAATAATAATTACAATGCGAAATATACGAGTTGCATACAATAATTATAAATGTGTAATTTTTAATTAATAAAATAGAGCGCACTATTATTTATGCGAAAGTAATCGTATTTAATATATGGCTTTAATAATACTTTTATTCGTATGTACGTGAATAATATAAATGTTCATAATGACTAATTGTTTTTAGTTATGTTAATAGCGCGTGACATATTTGTTATACTGATAATACTGAATTATAACGATTATCGCTTAACTAAATGATTAAAATAATTCATTTGTCGCATTAAACATTTATTATAATTATTAATAATATTGTAAGTCGCATTGTGACGGCGTTAATTATTATTTGAATAATTTCTTTATTTATTAGAGCGTGTATGAAATTGTTCTAGAATATTCTGCACGTGGAAATAATAATAATGATGCAGGGTTGGAAACAAAGGAGACAAAGGAGCGATACGTGATATTGGCGTTGGAGCGGATGTTTAGTCTACAAGGTATGGAGTGATAGCGATTTGTTTATCTCTTAATTAGTTCTTAGGATTCGGCATGATGTGATATTGTTTAAATTATTATTTCCTAGAAGCCTACGTGCAACACGTGGCTTGCATCATGGCGGCGCGTCCGAAAGAGACGCGACGAGTGCGAGAGAGAAAGAGATATACATGCGCTGGGAAAGTTCGGGAAAATCTGGCTAATGTCTTCTATTATGTACTTGAAAATGGGAAAGCGTACGAGAAAAGACTTATACTGTAGAAGGAGCGCTTGCTCGTTGCAAGACGCAATAAAGTAATTCAAGTGTTTTCTGGAAAATGTCTCGAAGGGAAGCGTTCGCTCGACTCGAGGGCAATAAAGTAATTTGGGAAAAAGTCACGTAGCGTTTATTCACTATAGTAGCCATGAGTAAGAGAGAGAGGGTTAGGCCGGGTGAGGGTGCGAGAGAGAAAGACTCTATATACGAGGCGAGTCGCGGAGTCGCGAGTATATCGCGAGTCCGCGGGTTACGCAATCTCGCGGTTGTTTTGCGAGTACGTGAAATAGGAACGAGCGGGTTGATGTTCGCGATTCGCGGGTCGCGAATTATATCGCGGATCTGCGGAAATCGAGGTTCGCGATTAAGGACGAAGGTTTTTGTGATACGGGTTACATGAGCATGAAGGAGGTACGCGGGTAACCCGAAGGAGAACGATGGATGATGAGAAAGATCCCGTAGTGGATGATGGAGAGTTCGATTGAGCGCGCAAAGTATCAGGCGAGCAGGGGGAGTACGGTGGTCTCCTAGCGGAGTGCTAGAGAGAGACGGAGCGAGGGCGCGCAGGTGCGCGCGAGCGTTAAGGAAAGACGAAGATAGCGAGTGAGTGCGCGCGGGCGCTGAAGAGGGACAAGGATAGAAAGCGAGCGCGCGTGAGCGTTGAGCTCGGCGCGCTAGCTAGGCGCGTTCAGTGGAAGTAGGTACATACTAGGGCAAGTCGAATGTGCACAGACAACATAAGACATGATAAAAAATAAATGCGCTCGTCACAATATGAGTTAGGGTTAACGAAAAAAAAATATTCTTGTATTGTGGATTATAAATTTGTATATATGTATGTATAGCAACATATAGATCTATAGGTATCGTATATATGCGTATGTATATATATGTATGTATACGTATATACATATATATATATATATATATACATATATATATATGTGTGTATTCGTATAGAATAAAGGACGAGATCGGTATATGTATATGTGCATATGTATATGGAGAATGGAGGGCAAGATCGCCAGGACGTAACAGTGGACTATGAACGTGAACGAATCCCATGATCGGCGCGGCGTTCTCAGATTGTAGGGATTATTTCACAACAGAAACACTTGCATGCGGACTCGGATTCGTTTCCAGAACTAAAAGTCATCGACTCGCAAAGAAACTCACATACGTTTCGACGTTGATAAATACGCCTGTTTCAACCGTTTCGAGATTTTCGAAACTTATTCGAGAGGAATCCAAAATGCTGCTGCTGTGGAAGATGAACGTGAACGAATCCGATGCTGGCGGGGACCCCTCAGATTGTAGGGATTATTCCGTAACAGAAACACTTGCATGCGGACTCGGATTCGGGTCCCGATCTAAAAGTCGTCGACACGAAAAGAAATTCACGTGAGATTCGACGTTGATAAATACGCCTGTTTCAACAGAGTCTGTTATCGTATCAAGAGGAATCCCAAATGAAAAACGGTCCATTTAAATTTTGTTTTGGGTTTCGTTATCGAAATAACCTCGAAACTATTCGGTTTCGGTCCCAGTAGGTGATGTTTAAAAATCTATCAACCTCAGCACGAAAATAGCCATTTAGGATTACTACTGCTGCTGTGGAAGATGAACGTGAACGAATCTGATGATCGGCGCGGTATTCTCAGATCGTAGGGATTATTTCACACAGAAACACTTGCATGCGGACTCAGATTCGTTTCCCGATCTCGAAGTCATCGACTCGAAAAGAAACCCACATGCGATTCGACGTTGATAAATCCGTCTGTTTCAACAGTGTCTTTTATCGGATCAAGACGAATCCAAAATGAAAAACGGTTCATTTAAATTGTGTTTTGGGTTTCATTATTGAAATAACCTCGAGATTATTCGGTTTCGGTCCGAGTAGGTAATTTTAAAAAATCTATCAACCTCGGCACGAAAATGTCCATTGAGGACTACTACTGCTGCTGTGGACCATGAACGTGAACGAATCCGATGATCGGCGCGGCATTCTCAGATTGTGGCGATTATTTCACAAAAGAAACTTTTGCATGCAGACTCGGATTCGTTTCCCGATCTAAAAGTCGTCGACTCGAACAGAAATTCACATGATATTCGACATTGATAAATACGCCTGTTTCAACCGTTTCGTTTATCGGTTTAGTTACGTCCTGGCGATCTCGCCCTCCACTCTATATAAATATATATATATATATATATATATATATATATATATATATATATATATATATATATTGGGTTGGTACAAAAATCTTGCAACACACAACACGAGTACAAAAGAAAAATATTTTATTTTAACAATAAACGATGATTCAGTAATGTAGGCTCCCTCCGCATCTACAACTCTTGCCCAACGCTCTGGTAGACTTTGCACGCCCGCAGACCAGAATTCTTTTGATCGTGAATTGAGAAAGTCGTCCAATGAATTTTTGAGATCTAACAGATCATCAAATTTTTTATCCCGTAAATAGTTCATCAAAGCTCGAATCAGGTGATAGTCGGTAGGTGCTAAGTCTGATGTATACGGTGGGTGTGGTAGATCTTCCCATCCCAGCTGCAAAATAGTTTCTTGTGTCATCTTAGTGACGTGGGGTCGAGCATTGTCATGGAGAAGCCGAACGTGAAGACGTTTACGCCTTTTCTGTTTCATAATTTTAGCCACCTTTTGCAGTTGTGCAGAATAAATCTCTGCCTGTATTGTCCTGTTGGTTGGCAGTAATTCGGGATAGAGCATGCCCTCAGAATCCCACCAACAACAGAGTAAAACTTTCTTCATTTCACGGGGCTGTTTAGGGGTCGGTTCTGGTTTTTCACCTTTCGATAGCCACTGACGCTTGCGCGTGTGATTAACATACAACACCCTGCTTTCATCCCCAGTGACTATTTCTTGAAGATAATCCTTTCTTTGCAGACGATGCAGGAGTGAAAGACAGATGGACATGCGTGTTGCTTTGTTTGATTCGCTGAGACTGGGCGGTATCCAAGACGAATCAACTTTCCTATATCCCATCTCTTGTAAATGTCGAACGATAGTAGGATGACTGCAGTCGAGTTTGTTGGCTAATTTTCGTGACGATATATTAGGCTTTGCCTTTATAAGTGCTCGTAGGTCTTCATCGTCCCCAATCGATTCCCTGCCGACCCTAGGTTTGTCTTCAAAAGATGTATCGCCAGAATGAAAACGCTGATACCATCGGGAGACCGTTGAATAACTAACTATATTAGCCTTGAACGCACTGCACATGTTACGGGCTGCAGCTCTTACAGAATGCCCTTGCAAGAATTCGTAATATGCGATTGCTCGAAGTGCACGTTGATCCATTTTTGCTCATACTGACTCCGCGGGATATCTGACTCGCTTATATATCCTGTGGCATGGAAGGTTCTAGACCATTCTTGTATTTCCTATTCTGGAATGTTCTCGAACTTCATTATTAGGAAAAATATTTTAATTGAAAAAAAAGTGTTGCAAGATTTTTGTACCAACCCAATATATATATATATGTGTGTGTGTGTGTGTGTGTGTGTGTGTGTGTGTGTGTGTGTGTGTGTGCGCGCGCGTGTATAATGTAACATGTTTTTTTTGTAACACTCCGCGGCCCCGCCGGGCCCCTTGGTATGCCCGGCGAGGGCGTCCTCCGGCTCGGGGCCACCATCGCCGCCACGACACGATTCCGTAGGGTCCTGAATAGCTGTATATTATTTACTAATTCCGTCTGTATTTCTCTTTATTTTTATTATGTAATGTAAACCCGATGTCGAGGTTTCTCCCGCGGGAGGAAGGATGCACCGTCAAGAAAGGAAATATCCGAGGCAGCGGTGACGGCCAGGTAGAACGTTCACCCTGGGCTGAAGATCGGGAAAACGCAGGAGGCCCTTAAGCGGCTGAATGATCGGAGCGGCCACGGTTCATGCGAAAATTCCAACGTTCGCGACTCCCACATTATCCGGAGAAAATAATTTATCGGGGCCGCATCCATGCGCAGACTTTTCGTCCCCCCCTGCGAGATTTCTCTCAGCCCGTGTAACACGGAGGATAAAAAGGGTTGTGGTTATTGTTCCCGCCAAGACCCGAGATTCGTGAGAGCTAGCGCGCGGATTTTATTCTTTCGTTCCGGGAGTTACGAAATTCGAAATTCGCGCTAGGATCGTAGGCGAACTTCCGAAACAATCGGCACGAGACTGCCCTCTCGCGCGAAGCTAGAGAAAAAGACGAGGGGCGGGGAGGGGCAGGGGTACGCGTCTCGCACGCCGGCCGGCTTGCCGGACAGCTTCTCGCGAGGTACCGAGCCGGAAGGACGTGGGACGACCAACGCAAAAACGGCCAGTTGTTTTCTCCCGGTGAGCTCAGCGATGCCCGTTGTAGTAATTCACGTAGATCTCTGACCGTGTGGTCGATCCTCGATCTCGGGTATCTTTTTCGTGGCCACGGCCTCTGTCGCGTTTCTGTAATTTTCGAGCCCCGTCGTACGTAGCTAGCGCGTATTGTCGGGAAATTGCGTCGTGGTTGCGCGCGGGAAGCTCAATCCCGTTTTGCGACGAGCTTCGGCTCGATTAGTCTATAAAAAGTGTGAGTGAATGTGTGCTTGCGAAAATTGGGACGTGTCGTCCTTGGTGATCCCTTGGCCTGCGGCGAGGCTTGTGCAAGGGGAAAGGGGGAGAGATCGCCCTTAGGTCGGGACATCTTCACGGAGAACTAGCCTCCCGTGTATCACCGGGTCGCGGGTTCGAACCCGTGCGGACTCCCGTCTACCTTAACAGTATCTACCGGGTGCCCCTTTCCCCAGTGTGGGGATTTATCCCGGCTTCGTCGTGGGGGAGAGGTTGCTGAGCATCGACGTCCACGTAAGTAACGACCGGGGTAATTTTCCCGGGATATTTCTGTCTTTATTTTAACGCTCGGCCGGGTAACCGATTAGCGGGGGCCCGGTTTTATAATATTAGTGTGGTTGGTAGGGGAGAGAGAGGAGAGGCCAAAACGAGCTCGACGTATATTGTGTGTGTGTGTGTAGGCCCCGGTCGGAATTGGTGTGTGTGTGTGTGTGTGTGTGCGCGCGAGAGTAACTGTCTCGCAAGATTTCACGCGTATTGTACATATTTTGTTTTCTGATTTTTGTCCCGTGTTCCTTGCGAAGGAGGGGAATTATTAACGACAGGTAAAATAAATTCCCTGACGATAAATTTCTCTTGCCGCGCGTGATTGACACCTGACCCATCCCCTCTACCTTATCCACGAGGCTGCAGTTTGGCCGGACACTGCGTTCCCTTTTCTCATCCCGAAAAGCCGATTTTCGGCTGGCGCCCTATATAAATTGTCGGGACGGGAGGAGGGGAGTTTTGTGACTCTCTCGGTCCTTTTCCCTCAGCTCCCTCGATTTTGCGGTCACAATATAAATATATATATATACATACACAAATTTATTCGTATGGACTTTAATACGAGAATGTTTTTTCCATTAACTTTAATTCATATCGTGACAAGAGAATTTATTTTTCATCATCCTTTATTTTGTCTGTGCAAATTCGAATTCCCCTAGTATGCACCTACTCCCGTTGAACGCGCCTAGCTAGCGCGCCGAGCTCAGCGCCCGCGCGCACTCACTCTCTATCCTTGTCTCTTCCTAACGCTCGCGCGCACACACGCGCCCTCGCTTCGTCTATCTCTCTCTGTAGCGCTCCGCTAGGAGACCAACGTGAGCCTCCTGTTCTCCCGATACTTCGCGCGTTCAATCAAGCTCTCCATCATCCTGTACATCTTCCATCCTTCTCTCTCCGGGTTACCCACGTACCCCCTCCATACTTATGTAACCCGTACGACAAAAACCTTCTTCTTTAACCCCGAACCTCGATTTCCGCAAATCCGCGATATAATTCGCGACCCGCGAATCACGAATATCAACCCTCTCACCTCTATTTCGCGTACTCGCGAAAAACCACGAGAATACGTAATCCGCGGACTCGCGATATACTCGCGACCCTGTGACTCGCATCGTACATAGAGTCGATCTCTCTCTTACTCTTACCCGGCCCAACCCTCTCTCTCTTACTCATGGCTACTATGGCAAATAGACGCTACGTGAATTTTTCCCAAATTACTTTATTGTCCCACGAGTCGAGCGAACGCTTCCCTTCGAGACATTTTCCAGAAAACACTTAAATTGCTTTATTGCCTCTTGAAACAAGCAAGCGCTGTTTTTACAGTATAAGTCTCTTCCCGTACGCTTTCCCCTTTTCAAATATATAATAGAAGACATTAAGCAGATATTTTTCCCGGACTTTCCCAGGGCATGTACATCTCTTTATCTCTCGCACTCGTCGCGTCTCTTTCCGACGCGCCGCCATAATGCAAGCCACGTGTCGCACGTAGGCTTCTACGAAATAATAACTTAAATAATATCGCATTATGCCAAATCCCAAGAACTAATTAAAAGGTAAACAAATCCCTATCACTCCATACCTCATAGACTATCCATCCGCTCCAATGAAATTATCACGTATCGCCTCTTTGTCCGTTTTGTCTCGTATCCAATACCATTATTATTATTTCCACGTGTAGAATATTCGAGAATAAATTCATAAACGCTCTAATTAATAAAAAGGATTATGCAATAAGTAATTAGCGCCGTCACAATGCAACTAACAATATTATTAAATAATCAGAGTAAATATTCCACGCAACAAATAAAATATAAACATTATCTTAGTTATTTACGTTAAGCGATAATTGGTATAATTTCGGTATTATGGATATTACAAGATATCTCATGCGCTACTAACGTAGTTATTAAACAATCAACTTCCGTATACATTTTTATTTCTACGCATATGCGAATAAAATTATTACTTCGCGAGAATGCAACTTCCTTCACACCAACTCCAAATAAATAATGTTGCGCTCTATTTATAATTAATTAAGCGGTACATATTAATAATCATTATAGGCAACTCGCACACTTCGCGCCGTAGTTATTATCCTCTCATTTAAATATTTTATATTGCACTACGAGTTAAAAATAAATTATCTTTATCCGATTCCACATCGCACGTAAAATAATAAAATAACAATAACAATAAAAAATTATATCAACTTACGTCCGTTTATTCACAAGTGAATATTATTGTAAAAAACTGTGAGACTAATGATAAATTAAAAATATTAACTTATCATCACTCCAACCAACATAATTATTTGTTGTAACATTTAAATTAAATAATTGATGTATCGTCGAATCCTCCGTTTAACGCCATAAGACCAAGCAAGAAGGAACACCAGTGTCGGCGTCTCCTCTCCGCGGCGCATGCGCACCACACCGTTCCACTACCGCACCAATAAAAAGCCGAGTCCTCCGCTGCTCGTCAGTTCTCCGGTCTCTCCACCAGTCAGTTGCGCTTCTCCGCTCGCCGCTTTCGTGTCGGACCCGCACGCTGGAAAATCGGAACGTTTCTTTAACATTTCTTTATTTCCACATCGTTATTTTATCGAATTGTTACTCGAAGTTTGAGTTTTAATTGCGCTTAAATCTCTTCGTATACAATATCGCAGAGTTGTGTGTAATTATATTTATTTCCAAGTTTGTAACAATATATTGTTACGTCCGGGAATTTAGTTTAGATAAAAAAGGTTTAAAGAAAAGAAATCGACTGTCAAATTAGTGCAATTTTACTTGTTTTACAGAAACGGGCGCCTTAAGATTCTGCCTTTAGTCGGGAATGTGCTGTTACGTCCTGGCGATCTTGCCCTCCACAATATATATATATATATATATATATATATATATATATATATATATATATATTGTGACGTGACAAATTAGGGGGGTCATGTCCATTCTCGAACGGTGTCGACCAATGGGTCGGGTTTACGACCCTAAGGCGTCCTGGTTCGATTCTGGGTGGCTCCGAAATCGTCGACTCACGACGTGGCGGAATATTATACCTTCGTTTTTGTGTAATGTTAGTCCGGAAACCGCGACGTCTTACCTGTGTGATTACCTACCGGCTCGTCAGCTGCGGATGAATGGACGAAATTAAAAACCTGTAAATAAAATGTTTGGGACAGTTTTTTTAGGACGGTTAGTATGGATGACAGAACGATGTATCGGGGAATGATCGCTCGCGCGTCCATATTACCCCGAAGTCACGTATTATCGATACCCGAGATGTCCCGGCTTCCGGTTTCGCGCTCCGCAAAACCGCGCGCGGGTTGGTCCACGAGGACACACACGCGCCTCCACTCAGAGGCAGGCGAGCGTCGGACAACAGTGCTCGCGGATTGGATGCCGGAGGAGCCGCCGGAATGAGGCCAAGTTTACCGTGTCGCCCGTCCCTCTCGACTCAGCAACCCGGAGTTGCACCATCTCTACTGTCCCCTCGGGCCTCATGGACCGCGTAAGACCGGCGCCCCGTCGAAGGGGGTCGGGGCGGTGGATCGGCGACCGGGGGTGTAGTTCACCTGGTGGTATATCGCGTGGGCCCACCGCTATTCCCAGGACGCTGGGGAAATGCGAGGGAGGCCTCCCCCCGCGTTCGAGGTCCCGCCCCAGTTCTTAGGGGAAGAGGTTCGAGGGGCAGTCCATTATTCGCTGCGAGGACAGTCGCGTACGCGCGGGGTAGCGCGGTAGAGCGGGGCCGTGGCCGCGGCATCTGAGGGAAATAGGGGAAAATCTCCTAAGACGGAGAATAACGCGATCACACGTGAGCGCGTGAAAAGAGGGGAAGGGCGCGGGAGTGGGGCACGCAAGAGCCGGGAGTACCGCGAGAGCGCGGCTGTTTGGGCTAGTCACGATTTCGGAGTCAACGAGCCCAGCCGCGTTACTCCGAAAAAGAACAAAAGCCGATCGATCGACTGCGAGGCAGGATCCCCCCGATTCAAGCAGCGAGCGTCTCCGTGCTGCGATTCTTCAGCGGTGAGCCCGATCTCTCTCGTCTCGCTACGTTCTTAAGGTACGAGCTCTAAATTAGGGTTCTTTCCCTTGCATTTTACTTTTATTAATTGCGCCAAGTGGCGACCAGTTGCCCCATGGAGGGAAATTTCGTGTCCCCAGAGGGCCGGAACCCGGCGGGAGTGTTTCGGCGATGAAGTCGCGTTTGTTCCCGGGTTTCCGCCTCTGGGGAAGTACCGTTTTAGTCATAAATTTTGAGAGGGAGCTCGTACCTTAGCCTCGGTCGTTCCGTCCAGTTCCGGTCAATTTTATTGCGTATCGCGTCCATTAACGAAGTGTTTGTTTATTACCGATCATTAATTAACGAGATCGTTCGTTAAGCCTAGGGCGTTAAATTAAAAATGTTTGCTGATGTCCCGCGAACATTGGCCCAAAGAAAAGTACGAATTTCCGCGAGATTATGTAATTTGGAGTAATACTTTATTTCGAGTCGGAAAATGTAATACGACATAGTTCGTGCGTATATCTCTCGTCCAGTCTCTCCGCGCGCTCAGGGCCATCGAGCGATTGGTCTCGCGTTTGTTTACCTTTGAGCTTCTGTCTTTGTTTTCTTTGTTCTCTCGCGTTGTTTACGAGTTGCCGAAATCCAGCTCACTCGAGAATTATACTCGCGCAAAATCCTTGGTAGAATTCACTCGATTATTATCGACCCCGCGACAATTGTATTCGAGCGAATATATCGGGTGTCCGGAAAGTTAGTCGATAGTATACGGACCTCCGGTCACCCCCAACGTACGTGGTATTTCGAGCGAATATACAGGGTGTCCAAAAAGTTTGTCGTTAATAGTTGAGCTTCCGGTCACCCACCATGAGGCATTGTGTTCGAGCGAATATATCGGGTGTCCGGACTGTCAGTCAGTATTAGTTGGGCTTTTGTTCGTCCACCATCAGGCGTTGTATTTCGAGCGAATATACCGGGTGTCCGTGAAGTCAGTCGACATTATTCGTACTTTCGGCCACCTAGGTCATTATTTGGCCAATTGAAGCGCATATATCGGGTGTCCGAGCCGGCGACCATGCATAATCGAGTTTCATTGAAGGGCCTACACAATTACCTACACTCTGTTAAATTAATACACGATTACCTACATAATTACCTACACTCTGTTAAATTAATACACGATTACCTACACAATTACCTACACTCTGTTGAATTAATATACGATTACCTACACAATTACCTGCACTCTGTTAGATTAATACACGATTACCTACACAATTACCTATACTCTGTTAGCTTAATACACGATTACCTACACAATTATCTACAATCTTTTGCATGGATACACGAATTGCCTACACCATTATCTACAATCTTTTGCATGGATACACGAATTGCCTACACCATTATCTACAATCTTTTGCATGAATACACGAATTGCCCACACAATTACCTACACTCTGTTCGATTAATACACGATTACCTACACAATTACCTACACTCTGTTAGATTAAGACACGATTACCTACATAATTATCTACAATCTTTTGCATGAATACACGAATTGCCTACACAATTACCTACACTCTGTTGGATTAATATCCGATTAACTACCCCATGACCTACGCCTTTTTGAGTTAGTACACGAATTACCTACATAATTATCTATACTCTTTTGCATCAATACACGGTTACCTATACAATGAGCTACACTCTTTCGGATTAATACACGATTACCTACACAATTATCTACAATCTTTTGCATGCATACCCGAATTGCCTACGCAATTGCCTACACCCCTTTTACATTAATACACGAATTACGTACACGATTTCCTACACGATTATTTACACCATTGCGTACACTCTATTGCCTTAATACATGATTATCTACAACGTTGCCTACACCAGCCTACTCCTTCGAACAGAACCCTACTACCAACGTCGCGCCCTTGGCCGTAATCCCTTCGGAACTTGGAGTGGTCCGGATTGTCGCCGGTGCACCAGTAGCTTATCCAAGCGTAGATAGAAATGGAGATTTATGTCAAGCGCCCATGAATTGTACCCCGTATTGGCGGGCCTCGGGCCCCAATAAACGAATACCAGTCATACTGTCAAACCCGTGTTAATTACTTCAGCGGACACCTCCTATCAGGTGTCATCCTTGACACTCGTTCTTCGACCCTGCCCCTCTACCATATCCTCCGGCGAGCAGAGCTGGTTGGACCGCCTGGGTCGTGCCGTTCCACACCGGGTGTCCCAACATCAAGGGACCGCGCTCGGGTGGACAAAATCACAAGTCGACCCTCGGTCGGCGGTACTCCGGTACCTGGCGCCCACGTCCACCCGGCGGGTTCTCGGACACCCGGCCGGCTTCGGGAGCGGTACGGGCCCGGAAGTGTGCGGACCAGAAAACCCGTTACAATATATATATATATATATATATATATATACGCGACAATATAAATAGGTATATATATACTTACACACACATACACTTTTTATTCAATCTTACATACGCAAATTAATATACACGGGTACCTACGTATGCATAGGACCCTATAACACATAAGGAGTTATACGTAGTCACGCGCGCGCGCGCACACACACACACACACACACACACACACACATGTGTATATATATATATATATCTATATATATATATATATATATATATACACACGTATATATAGATACATAGTTATATACATATACACACATATAACCCACTACACTACATCACTGTATACATATATATACGTATTCGCTATAGTATAGGTACGCGTACGCGCTCCTCTTATACCTTCCTCGGATCCTGATACTACAGAGTCACGATTGTATCTCTTTCTCTCTCTCTTCCTCAGTGTCCACGGACCTCCTACGTTTCCTCCTATCCCTATACATCTACCCAGCACCAGTAACTCCAAATTTCGTTTTTCCAAAATAATATATATTCGCACGATGCAAGAACACGTGCATTCACGAAACCCCGTTCCCATGCATACCTGAGCTGGGGAAAATCCAGAAAAGTAGAAAACCGCTTGAAATTCATTAGTCTCTCTAATGCACTCAAGTGCCCTATTGCACTCTCTAATGCACTCAAGTGCCCTATTGCCCACGTGCACCCAAATGCTCACGTGCATCTTTCCCAAAACATGCATTTCCCACGTTGTACGCCGCCGCCGTGTCGCGCCGTCGTCGCCATGACAGTCGCCACGAGGCGCACGTACATACCGAGAAATCATTTTTAATAATAAATTGAATAAACATCCCGTCGAATATCACCTATCACCCCGAGACTAAACATCCTCATCCGATAATCCCGTCACCAGCATATCACGTATCACTCCTATCGCGCCAGCAACGCGTAAAATATAATTATTAATTAATACCATAAACTAGCGATAGTTAACAATTTCATACTTCTTTTATTATATTACAAATGCTATAATAATCCGTACGAATTATGCAACGTTCATAATGAAAAACATTCACATATATTCACTATAATAAATGCAACAATACATTAACAGCAAACAATAATATCGCAACGGTTGCATAATAGTATGCGGAACAGTAAAAGGCATCATTCTTTCAACCCGTATTAAATACTTTAAAAACTTATAAACATTTATTAAATCCTGTAATATTTGATTATTATAAAATAAGACATTTCGACACAGTTATACAGGAAATTACACAACGGACGATTATAAATAATCACAAATAGATTGACATTGCATATCAACAATTATTATAAATAATTACATACAAAACCATATTTAACACCGACATGAAGGATCTACGAATTATTATTTCATGCCGACTCTTATTACCAAAAACAATTGAACACACAAAATTATATTGTACACCGTAAACATTTATTTACACTCATTATAATAACAATAAACAATTAGAAACGTTACGAATGTAAAATACCGATCTTCCTACGGAAATATTATATACTAAATTCGAAACAATGTATAATATAAAATTGTAAACTAATAATAAGTTAATTAAATTAATTTATTATTAGTCCTCCATACATACCTGTAAGAGCGAGCGAGGAAGCTATATCATCTACGTCACGCAGCTTCCCCCTCCATCGGTCCAGCCAACCAAGCGGGGGAACCGCCTATAAAAGATGTGGTCCAGCGCTCCTCCACAGTTCGCCGGTCTCTCAACCAGTCAGTCGCGCTTCTCCGTTCGTCGGACCCGCACGCTGGAGAATCGGCTATTGTAATTTTTGAACCTTTGATTCTTTTCGGATAACAGTTGTACCCTTTTTCATTTTTATACGAATATTCATTTCGTACGTTTATTTTCATTGTATTCAATTTATTCTCCGTGATTAATTCATTTTTAAAGTTGTAACAATATATCGATAATTTCCAAAAGTGATCATCTTGTGTTAATTTATTGTATTAAACCAGAATTCCTCGATTTAATCAAAAGTGTCACTCATCGCTTTCTTCGGCATCTTTTATTCAGCATTCCCAGTAATTCAAAAAATACTTGTCAAAGGAATTGTGCCAGTTTATCCAAAGTTTCTCTACTTCTTTCGCCTTGTCTTTTAGTGCTCCTTAGCTGAGCACGAAACGTCCACATCCTTTTCCGGTGATTAGGTGATCTTTCGTGCTGCTTAGTGGCCAGGCACGGTCACCACAATCTACCGTGCAATGTCATTCCTCAAATAAATTTGAATTCAGTGCTACTACATTTGCACGAATTCATATCCTTTTTAGTGTCGCGAGTGTGCTGCCTAGAGGCCAAGCACCCGTGCCATTTGGAAACTGGGACAATACCTGAAACAATTATTACGATTTAATTAGTTGATTTACTTTTTTTCTAAATGCCAAGGAGACGTGCAGGTGCTCACTTTCAACGGCGCCGCGCTAAGTCTAGCCGAGGAGAAACATCGGGCCGACATTCCCGCGGTAATAACCGAACTCTGGAACAACGGTTCAATCAATTGCCGGTTACCACAAGGTTGCACATTATTTCAAATACTCTCCTCCATTCGCGAGTGTATATCTTGGATGATCGTCCGATCCGTCGCGTATCTCCGCCGTCACCTGTCAGCGACTCAGATGCATCCACGGTCGTTGCATCACCTGAACACGAAGTAACATTTCCGGTTATTTTATTCGACGTCGAATCCTGTTCTATCGTCGTCGAACCGGAAATCAGTTCCGACGCCACGGACTCACCTGTTGGTGATTCTCCATCTGTCGTTGAGTCCGCACACAACTAGGTCCCTTCCCTATGGAGATCGAGATCATCAGTCTCGACTAGTCACCTCCAGTTGGTACGTCGATGGGTGGATCGTCATCAAAACATAGGAGATCTACCCCTCAGCCAACCATCGTCGAAATCACCCTTCATCTCGAGATCGTCATTACCGACGGAAGAACCTGCACTCGGGTACTTGATCAACCGTCAATAAACCCGCTACGCACCGCCGCTCGTAGGGTAAGTTGCATGTTCACGTTACCATTCGTTATTTTCCTTACCGACTACCCTATTCTCCCGAGTGATTCTTAGTTACCGATCAAACTGTGGCTCGATCCTCATCCCTGTTGGGCACATTCCCGACTAAAGGCAGGATCTTAAGGCTGGCGTCCGTTTCTGTAAAACAAGTAAAATTGCATTAATTTGACAGTCGATTTCTTTTATTTAAATATAACTTTTTTTATCTAAAATAAATTCCCGGACGTAACAGGATAAATTTTTGTTGGCAGCGGTGGGAAACCAAAGTCACATTTGATCAATTTTCGGGTTCAAACATAAATTAACGTTTATAATCTCAACGTTTCTCGAAAATCTTTCAAAATGTCTACTACTAGGTCACAAGCTCGTGCTTTAAATGAAGAGGAATTGCGCCTACTTCATGACCAAATTGATCGAAAACGCGAAACCTTACAAGAGCAAGAACGTGCTCTTCATGAAAAAGATATAGAAACTAGAGAGCGAATTAAGACCCTTGAAACCCTCGAAGATGAAAGAAGTCGAAATATTTCGGAAATGTCTGATCCATCTGAAACCCAAGAACAGCTTTCCTCCATTCACAAAGGACTTTCACACATAATCTCGCGATTCGGGGACTTACAAATCGAAGTACACGAAATAAAAAACGACAGGCGCTACTCGCCGCATCGCGAGTCTCCACTCCCCGAACGCTGTAGTCTTCACGATGAGCATAACATCGACAACCTTCGAAGGAACCCGAATATAAAATTCAAGGACGCGTTAGAATCCGTCCTTACGTTCAACGGGTATAACATCGCCGTCTTGCGTTTTATTCGTTCGTGTAAAAGAGCTAGGGATATGTTTTCCCCTCATCTCGAACCAAGTCTCACGCAATTATTGCGCAACAAATTAAAAGGTCATGCCGCAACTGCTTTGGAAGACTATACTTTTGATAATATCACCGATTTCGCGGACAGCCTCAAAACTTTATTCGGAGCCACGGAAACCCTCAACGAATTCCGAGGCGAACTCGGAAAGATCTCGAAGGGTTAAACCGAACACATCATTGACTACATTAGCCGCGTAAAGGATCTCCACACGGCAATCTACGAGGCCGAGGTAGACAATCACGGACTCGTTCATTCAAATTATCGTAACACGCTAAATAACGATACTCTCGATTGTTTTATTAAGGGGCATCCCCCCGATTTTCGCATACGATTAAAACTCGAAAGCTTCCTTAATCTGGAAGACGCATTTACCAAAGCCGTTACGATCGAAAAATATATGGAGCGCGACCGTTCACACTTTAAGGATAACCGCGCGGAAAACAAACTCAGCGTTGACCCCGTCAAAACGTTCTCCCCTTCAGGAAAAACGACGTGCACTCATTGCACTCGACCTCACCCCTCGGAAAATTGATGGCAAAAGTTTCCCGAAAAAAGGCCCGCGCATATACCCGCGTATAACAATGCACGAAACGCGAGTAACAGTAACGGTAATAATAACAACGGTAATAACGGTCCGCGCGCCAACAACGATCGCGATAGTAATAGGCCGCGCCCTCCATGTAGTTATTGCCAAAAACCAGGCCATTCCGAAGCCATGTGTTATCGGAAACAAAATGACGAACGGAGCAAGCAAAATTCCGTTCCAAAAAACGCGAACAACCGTCCCTTGGACAGGCCCTCCCCACGGGACGAACAGCGCCAGGAGCGCCGGGTAGGAATAATCGACGCCGAACCGTGCGAACCGTCCGGGTCCTCTTAAGCCATTCGGAAAGTTCTCCCTCGGTATTTATGGATTGCCCGCAAATAGCCGGTCCTACAGAATTTTCGATCGATTCGGGCGCCGAGGTGAATTTATTTTAAAAAATCAAATCGTAAATACTTATATCAATGCTTACGAGATTTTGAGATTGGACGGCATTTCGCCGACTCCCGTAAAAACTTTGGGATCTGTAGTACTAACGGTGAACAATATTCCCGTAAAATTTCACTTTGTAAACGATTGGTTCCCTATTGAGCAGCACGCTCTTCTAGGAACCGAATTTTTGGCTGGAAATAAGGCCGTTATTGATTGGAAGTACGATCAATGAGTTATGGTGATCAAGTAATTCCTTTTGTCTCGAAGAAAACAATATCCATTCCCAAACGTTCCAAGGTTGTATGCTATGTCAAAATAAATAATCCCGAAATTAAAAAAGGGTATATCCCGAAGCTCCATTTTGGAGAAGGGATTTCATGGGCGAAGCACTCGTGACGATTAAGAATGGAATTGCACATTTGATGGCTCATAATGCCACTGAGGACGATCTTTGTATGGAAATTCCGTACGTAACTGCCCAAGAGTTCACTTCTAAGGTTTCTACGGACATTGATTTGACCGCTTTGGCCCCGATAGCTCGGAAAAAGCCGGAGGTAAACGATGCAGGTCCTATGATTTCTCCTGCTTTTCCGGAAAAAATTATGTCGGAACAGGAGACTTTTGATTTTATTGCCCCAAGAAAGAGGGTATTGGTAGCTGAAAAAGAAAGTAAACTGGAAGAAGTTTTGTCTTTAGTACGCTTTGATCACCTTAACGAAGAAGAACGTGAAAATGTAAACTCGATTATTAAAGAAAATTTCACCAACGCTATAAACCATCGAATAATTACAACTCAGTTTCACCAACGCTATAAACCATCGAATAATTACAACGGACGATCAACCCGTTTTTACGTGTCAATACCGCTTTCCCCCTATTCATAAACAGGAGATCACGAAGCAGGTAAATGACTTAATATCGGGAGATTTTATTGAACCGTCAACCTCTCCTTTTAGTTCGCCCCTCTGGATCGTGCCAAAGAAAGCCGACTCCCAAGGGAACAAAAGATGGCGGATGGTCATTGACTACCGCAATCTTGATGAAAAAACGATTGGGGACGCTTACCCCCTCTCGCAAATTTCGAAAATTTTAGATCAATTAGGGAACGCGAAATATTTTTCCGTATTTGATTTGGCCAGCGGATTCCACCAGATTCAGGTGCACCTCGACAACGCACACAAAACAGCGTTTTCGACCCCTTTCGGTCACTACCAATTCATTCGTATGCCATTCGGGCTCAAAAACGCGCCCGCCACATTTCAGAGCTTGATGGACCAGGTTCTCACCGGTCTACAAGGCAACGAGTTGTTCGTGTATCTTGACGACATCGTCATGTATGCACAAACCTTAGACGAACACGCGAAAAAATTTAATAAAGTCGCGAAAAGATTGAGACGGGCAAATCTAAAATTACAACCCGATAGGTGCGAATTTTTAAGACGAGAGTTGGCCTACCTGGGCCACATTATCAGTGAAGATGGGGTAAAACCTGACCCTAAAAAATTCGAAACTCTCGAAGATTATCCCAGACCCATTACGCCAAAGAAAATCAAACAATTCCTAGGTCTCGCGAGATATTACCGTCGCTTCATTGAAAATTTTTTCGGGATCGCAAAACCACTAATGTTATTACTAAAAAAGGAGTCCCATTTTAAGTGGGCAGATACTCAAGAAAAAGCATTCGTAACACTCCGCGATGCCCTTTGCAAAGAACAGGTACTTCAGAATCCAGATTTTTCGAAGCCTTTTGTTATCACGACAGACGCATCAGACATCGCGGACGGGGGTGCCCTCAGCGAAGGGGAAATCGGCAAGGAACGACCCATCAGTTACGCCTCACGTACACTGAATAAGCACGAACTCTACGATCGAAAAAGAACTTTTTGCCATTTGGTACAGCGTAAATCATTTCAGACCTTACGTCTATGGGCAAGAGTTTATGTTGGTCACCGATCACAAGCCGCTCGGGTGCCTTCACTCGGTGAAGGACCCGGCCAATCGGCTGGTCCATTGGCGACTTAGTCTCGCAAATTACACCTACAAAATAATTTACAAACCGGGAAGAGCAAACAGCAACGCTCACGCTCTATCCCGAAACCGTCCTAAACAAAAAACAATTTTTATGACAAAACATACGCCGGACAAAAACGTCTCTTCGGACGACGAGAGAATCTTCTCTCCACCTAAAAAGAAAAAGAAAAAATCAGGCTATCATTACAGTCAATTGAAGGAGAGCCCTTCCTAGGCTTTAATTTTTCCGAACAAACACAGTCAAATAAAAAAGCAGAACGAAACTTACCTTTTGAACAAATGAATGTGGAGGAACCTATGAGCGTACCCCCTCCCCTCTTCTCTTCAGGATCTCTTCTTTCCGGATATCACCTTGGAGTTCCCTCCAGAACTGACACCGGCAGTTCCTCCCGAACTCCCATCAAATCCATCCCTGGATCATTTTTCGGTCTCCCCCTTTAGGGAAGACCAACCTGAAAAAGAGAACGAAAATGAAAAAGAACGTTCAAACGATAACGAAGGTATACACGAAAGTGATGACGAGTCAGACGACGAATCCGAACAGAGTAACTTAATCGATAACGAGAATCCTCAATTCGAAATTATCGAAGGAAATCGCCATCTATCAAACTCTCTGAAAATTGCAGAAACCCGCGATAGATTACATATGCAAAAAGATAATTACGTCGTCTTCGTAACCATGATCGGGCAACCACTTGACGAAGGCGCTAAAGACATCCAGGAACAGGGATCTTCCCGAAACTGGAAGAGTTAGCGTATCTGCGGGTAAAATTCAAAATTGTAAAACCAAAACAAATAATCGCACTGCCCATTCTAGGCAGTATTCACGATAACCTCGAGATCTTAGATCTCCAGGAAATTTGCGACTCCCTGAGGGACGCGATTCGCGAGTTGTGCCTTAAGGAAGTTTGCATTGCTAAAACGCCCTCCATCGGCAACGTGCCGTGGGCTGTAATTAAAAACACCTTGTACGAAATGCTCCGCGAGGAAAATATCGCGCTTGTAATTTGCAGCCAGTTCGTTAAAATTCCTCCCGAAGAAAATTGGCTGGATATTATTAAAGAACAGCACGACTCGTTAATCGGCGGTCACAAAGGAGGAAACAAAACGTATAAACGTATCCGCGAATACTACTGCTGGAAAAAATATGAAGGTCCAGATCCAAGAGTATATCCAACATTGTCGAAACTGCCATCTTAAAAAACTGGTTCGCGTAAAAACAAAACAGCCTATGATACTTACCGACACACCTGGGACCGCGTTCGATAAGATCGCCATGGACATAGTGGGACCCCTTCCTTTAACAAAAAAGGCAATCTGTATATATTAACTCTCCAAGATCTTCTCACGAAATATTCACTGGCTATTCCGCTGAGCCGAACCTCATCGATGGACATCAGCTGCGCGTTCGTAAAGAACTTCATTGCACATTACGGCGCACCCCGTGCCCTTCTCACCGACCAAGGATCCAACTTCTGTAGCAGCCATATGAAGGCTGTGGCGAAAAAATTCAAAATTAAGGCCTATCAAACAACGGCGGTTCACCCCCAGAGTAACGGATCAATAGAACGTTCCCATCACGTACTTATGGAATACCTAAAGCACTATGGAAACGAGAATTCCGATTGGGACGAGTACTTAGATCTAGCCATGTTCTCGTATAACACGAGTCGTCACGAAGACACTGGGTATACCCCTCACGAACTCTTATTCGGCAGATTAGCTTGTCACCCTTCGGCCCATCATCAAATCGAGGAGTCACAGGACCCTTCTTACGCCGAATATCTCGCTGATCTGTTTACTCGTATAGATGGCCTTCAAATAATGGCGGCCGAAAACCTGAATCATGCGAAAGAAAAATCGAAAGAATACTACGATCGCAACATCAACCCAAAATTCTTTAAGGTTGGCGATCGCGTTCTAATGCTTAAGGAGCCCCAAAAGGGAAAATTCGGGGATCAATATTCCGAACCATGTGAAATAATCGAAATATTGTCGGGGGGTAACGTTAAAATCCTTTATCAAGGCAAACCCCGCATCGAACACACAAACAAATTAAGGGCCACCCGTCTGTAGCCAAAGCCCTCGTCATTGGTTCCAGCATGGAGCCGAAAACAACAATCATCACTATTCTTCTCTTGCGCACGCTCGCGCAGATTTATAAATGCCAAGAAGACGAGGTGGTTCCAAGTTTCATCTCCGCCGCGCAAACGCGATAGCCGTGCAAAAGCCACGGCCGGCATCTTATGGAAATAATTAATCTCTATTCAAACGGATTGTTCGCGACGTCATAAGGGAACACTCAGTGAAAATCGGACCGAACGTAGTGTCGAACATTCTACTTCGTGCGAAAATCTTCATCATCGACCCCCGTGGGTACATTCGCGCAGTGATCCGTTCAACCGGCAGCGTCGCTCCAGACGCGTCCATCGTCGTTGCATCGTCGGACATCGAGTTTTCCATCGTTGGCTATTTTTCTGTCGTCGCCAACGTCGCTTCCTTTCGCTCCACGAGTTCGTCGCCGCGGTCGGCTAACAGGAGCTCCTTTTTATTGGCATACGTGTCGGTACACCTAGGGTGGATGGTCGTCGAAGAATAGGAAACCTATCCTCCCAACCGACTGTTGTCAAAATCGTCGTTCAACTTGAAATCATCATTACCGACGGAAGGACCTCTCCCCGGGTACCAGACCTCCCATTGATAAACCCGCTACGCACCGCCGCTCGTAGGGTAAGGCCCATGTTCACGTTACCCTTGACTATCTTCTTTACCGACTGCCCGATCCCCGCTAGTGATTCATGATTATCGATCAACCTGTGTCTCGATCCTCATCCCTGTTGGGCACATTCCCGACTAAATGCAGGATCTCAAGGCTGGCGTCTGTTTCTGTAAAACGTCAAACATAGATTAATTATCGTGATGTGATCAAATTCCCGTCAAATATAAATCAATTGTCGTAATTTCAATTAAAGCCACGTTTTGTAAAATATAAATTGATTACGTAATTTCAATTTCATCGCGAACTCCAAAAATGTCTACCACGAGGGCCCAAGCTCGCGCTTTAAACGAAGAAGAATTGCGCCTACTCCATGGAGACTAGAGAGAATTGCGCCTACTCCATGGAGACTAGAGAGAATTGCGCCTACTCCATGGAGACTAGAGAACGAATCAAAACCCTTCAGGCCCTTGAAACCGAACGCGGTCGGATATCGGAGATGCGCGATATTTCCGAACCCGAAGAACAATATTCTTCTCTCCATAGGGCTCTGTCACAATTAATCTCGCGATTCGGGGACTTAGAGACCGAAATTCACGAAATCAAAAACGAAAAGCGCCTCTCGCGTAACCGCGAATCTCCACCCCCCCCCCCCCCCCCGAACCTCGCGGTTTTCACGAAGAATCTAACATTGATATTCAGATAAGCCCAAACTTAAAATTCAAGGACGCGTTAGAATCGGTCCCTACGTTTAACGGGTATAACGTCCCCGTCTTTCGTTTCATCCGCTCATGCAAAAGAGCTAGAGACATTTTTCCCCCTCACCACGAACCAAGTTTGATCCAATTATTACGCAACAAATTAAAGGGTCACGCCGTAACGGCATTAGAAGATTACCATTTCCATAACCTTGCCGATTTCACGGACCGCCTTAAAACATTATTCGGAGCCGCGAAATCTTAACGAATTCCGAGGCGAACTCGGAAATATTTCGAAAAATAAGTCCGAGCATATCATTGATTACATCAGCCGCGTAAAAAATATCCACACGGCAATTTACGAGGCCGAAGTGGACAATCACGCTCACATCCACCCGAATCATCACAATACGCTGAACAATGATACGCTCGATCGTTTCATTAAGGGGCTTCCCCCCGACTTCCGCATACGTCTAAAACTCGAGAGTTTCCACGGCCTGGAAGACGCGTTCTCCAAGGCCGTAAAAGTCGAAAAAGATATGGAGCGCGATCGCGCCCATTTTAGGGACAACCGCGCGGAAAACAAAGCGGGCGTTTCTCCCGTCAAAGCGTTCTCCCCCTCCGAAAGAACGACCTGTAATCATTGCGCTCGACCTCACCCATCGGAAAACTGTTGGCAAAGGTTTCCCGAAAAGAGGCTCGCGCACATACCCGCGCACGCTAATGAACAAGTCACGAGTGAGAATGTCAACAATAACGCAAATAACGATTTACGAACGCGACGAAAGGACTGAAAGGCCTGACGCGGTAAAGTGCGAAAGAGAAAAGACCATGACGGACTGGCACGCACGCTGGACGGCTGAGACGAGTGGACGATGGACACGACGACTGATAACCGACCTAAGTCTGTGGACCGAACGGGGGGCCGGGAAGGTGAATTTTTACCTGACCCAGTTTCGCAACGGGCCACGGATACTTTCGAGCTTATCGACATAACATGAAACGAGTACGGACGCCGAACTGTAAATACTGCGGACATATACGGGACGACGCAGAACACACGTTTTTTGCGTGCGACAGATGGACGACACGGAGACAACAACGGGAACAGA
Source organism: Ophion obscuratus (assembly GCA_964007375.1). NCBI lineage: Eukaryota > Metazoa > Arthropoda > Insecta > Hymenoptera > Ichneumonidae > Ophion > Ophion obscuratus. The sequence continues at coordinate 42,225,277 of OZ023315.1, read as the reverse complement.
TGACCGGACACATCACGCCTGACACCATAGTCGGGCTGATGTTATGAAACGAAGACCAATGGACAGCCGTTGCCGCTTTCATCGAGGCAGTGCTGAGATGTAAGAAAGATGATGGATGTCTGGAGTACGAATGAGCGGACGGTTAGGCAATTGGGGCAGACGGTAACAAACGAAACGAGACAGACGATGGACAGGATCCGCGTGGGTGAGGATATACTAACGTGTTACCACCCCGCGGGTAGACAGTGGAGGGGGATTGTTTAGTCGGTATATCACCATTCCGACATACGAGATCACCGGCATGTGTGGGAGTCCGACACACGAGAGGGTCCTTGGACTCTCTTACGGTGCGTAATTTGCATTTTAACCCCCGCCTTGAAAAAAAAAATAAAAAGGATTATTCAATAAGTAATTAGCGCCCTCACAATGTAACTAGCAATATTATTAAATAATTAGAATAAATGAGAAGAGTATGTGGCTTCCGGATGGAGGCCGTGTTGAGGATCAGCGTTGTGCCGACGTTTCGCAAACGTTACAGTCTGCATCATCAGGGCTGAGAGCTCCGGTACTGAAGCTCTCGTGTCTCCGGTATTCCTTATATATCAGCTGGTCAATTAAAAAACCGGGAGGACGGTGTGCCAAATAGGATTGACGTGATATCCTCCATCTCTGTTTAGATTGTCCGGATGTTTTCGGATTTCCAAGCCTTCTCGGTGTTTCCTGGAAAAATAGCTGTTTGATGGGGCCAGATTTTGGGCTTTGTCGAACTGGATGGCATGACCAGTCTCCATCCAATGTTCGGGCAGCGCTGATTGTGTAATATGGCCATATTTGATACACCGTTGGTGTTCTTTGATCCGTGTACTGATCTTCCTCCCGGTTTCTCCTATGTACACTTTACCGCATGAGCAGGGTATCTTGTATACTCCTGGTGCACTCAATGGTGGTCTTTGGTCTTTTGCAATCGGAATCACTTGTGCTAGTTTCTTCTGAGGTTTGAATATGACTCGCACGTTATGTTTTCCAAGGACCCTCCCTATGCGATCGGTTATGCCCTGAAGGTATGGAAGGGAAGTTGTTGCGGTTATTTGTCCTTCATTCTCCCCATTAGGTGCTGTAACCGTTTTCGGATCAGCTATTTTTTTTTTTAGATTTTGATCGTTCTTTCGATGTTGCCTGGCTTGTAGCCATTGTCTCCTAAAGCTTTTCGTAGGTGTTCTAGTTCAACCTCCAAGGAGTCTGGTTCGGAGATCGCTAGAGCTCTGTAGACCAGAGAGCTTATGACCGACTATTTTTGGGAAGGGTGGTGATGGGACGTAGCATGGAGGTATCTATCCGTATGCGTTGGCTTCCGGTAAACTTTATGGCCCAAAGTGCCATTTTTAATTGACCAGCTGATCAATTAAAACATCTGATTGGCTGGTGCAGCCATCCGGAACGATGACTGCAACTATATAAGGAATACCTGAGACACGAGAGGTTCAGTATCGGAGCTCTCAGCCCTGATGATGCAGACTGTAACATTTGCGAAACGTCGGCACAACGCTGATCCTCAACACGGCCTCCATCCGGAAGCCACATACTCTTCTCATTACATAAAGAGCCGTGAAAGCCTTAAAACTAAAATCAGACGCCTACACGGAGAGGCTATTTTGGGTTCTGTTAACACCTTTTCCAAACTCAGGAAAACTCTGCACATCCAACTGTGCTCGTTAACATTCCTAAAAAGGTGCCGCGACCATCAAGTGGTACCAAAATGTTTTCAATTGAGAAACCCCTTTCCATCAAAACAAGCCAAAACTATCCTCCACCAGGCCTCGCTGAGACTGGTAAAAGAGAGAATATCTTTCACCAAAAAGCTTTTGGACCAAAATTCCCAAAAACTCCTTAAACTTCACCTACGTCTATCTGACTCTTTGGAACCACAGCTGTGGGAAGATCTTGACCGTGTCACTCACGAACAAGCCCTCCACTGTGCAGACCTAAGATCCAAGAATCAAATAGAAAAATTCAGGACACTATGTCCACAATCAAAGCAGCCCATTCTAACCCACACAGTTAAAAACCTAAGTAACCACACACTCTCCGCAGCTGAAACATCAGTCCTCGCCAAAGGGCACAACTTCGCCATTACACCGACAGAAATTCCAACCAGAGAAATCATCAGCCAGGTGGAAACGGCCATCTATCATCTCCCACTGGATACTGGCAACGACATCAGGAAACGGATAAGCAACATTCTACACAAGGCAAAACCTCCGCAGCAGAATATCACGAAGGAAGAACACCTTGCTCTCCACAATTTGAAGAAAAATAAGGACATCTTAATACTACCAGCTGACAAAGGGAATGCAACTGTCATCATGGATAAAACGGACTACTGCAGTAAAATTTTGAACCTGCTCGAGGACACCAACACGTACAAGAAATTATCACGTGACCCCACATCGAGTGTAGAAAAGAAAACAACAACACTTCTAAAGAAGGCTGGTCTATCAGAAAACCTAACCAAAGCCCTTACACCCAAGGAATCCCTACCACCCAGGCTTTACGGTCTGCCAAAAATATACAAAAACAACATCCCACTAAGGCCCATTGTTAGCAACATAGGCAGTCCTACATATCATTTGGCACGTTTTCTCTGCAAACCTTTGCAGGAACTCGTAGGCCTCAACAACTCGCATATCCAAAACTCCCGGGATTTTGTGAACAAGATCCAGACTATCAAAGTACAACCAGAAGACATTTTAGTGAGTTTCGATGTTGTATCCCTGTTTACAAACGTCCCAACCAATGAAACCCTAAGCATAGATAAAAATTCCAAAAAAAGTTGCCCCTAACCTACTGCCCCTCATAGAACATTGCCTAAACTCTACATATTTCCAATTTCAATCCCAGTTTTATGAACAAACTTCAGGCGCAGCCATGGGTTCCCCTATTTCTCCTATCATCGCAAACATCTTTATGGAGAACTTCGAGAACAGAATTCTGCAAGAAGCTTCCCTTAAGCCCTCCACCTGGTTCCGATATGTCGATGACACCTTCGTCATTTGGAGTCACGGCAAAGAAAACCTCAATCATTTCTTAACCTTCCTCAACTCCCAGCACCCCAATATTCAATTCACCATGGAGATAGAACAGGAAAATCAAATCCCTTTTCTGGATGTACTGGTTCAACGGAAAAGCGATGGCACTTTGGGCCATAAAGTTTACCGGAAGCCAACGCATACGGATAGATACCTCCATGCTACGTCCCATCACCACCCTTCCCAAAAACAGTCGGTCATAAGCTCTCTGGTCTACAGAGCTCTAGCGATCTCCGAACCAGACTCCTTGGAGGGTGAACTAGAACACCTACGAAAAGCTTTAGGAGAAAATGGCTACAAGCCAGGCAACATCGAAAGAACGATCAAAAATCTAAAAAGAAAAATAGCTGATCCGAAAACGGTTACAGCACCTAATGGGGAGAATGAAGGACAAATAACCGCAACAACTTCCCTTCCATACCTTCAGGGCATAACCGATCGCATAGGGAGGGTCCTTGGAAAACATAACGTGCGAGTCATATTCAAACCTCAGAAGAAACTAGCACAAGTGATTCCGAGTGCAAAAGACCAAAGACCACCATTAAGTGCACCAGGAGTATACAAGATACCCTGCTCATGCGGTAAAGTGTACATAGGAGAAACCGGGAGGAAAATCAGTACACGGATCAAAGAACACCAACGGTGTATCAAATATGGCCATATTACACAATCAGCGCTGGCCGAACATTGGATGGAGACTGGTCATGCCATCCAGTTCGACAAAGCCCAAAGTCTGGCCCCATCAAACAGCTATTTTTCCAGGAAACACCGAGAAGGCTTGGAAATCCGAAAAGATCCGGACAATCTAATCAGAGATGGAGGATATCACGTCAATCCTATTTGGCACATCATCCTCCCGGTTTTTTAATTGACCAGCTGATCAATTAAAACATCTGATTGGCTGGTGCAGCCATCCGGAACGATGACTGCAACTATATAAGGAATACCTGAGACACGAGAGCTTCAGTATCGGAGCTCTCAGCCCTGATGATGCAGACTGTAACGTTTGCGAAACGTCGGCACAACGCTGATCCTCAACACGGCCTCCATCCGGAAGCCACATACTCTTCTCATTACATAAAGAGCCGTGAAAGCCTTAAAACTAAAATTAGAATAAATATTCCACGCAACAAATGAAATATAGACATTATCGTAGGTATTTACGTTAAGAGATAATTGTTATAAATTCGGTATTATGGATATTACAAGATATCTCATGCGCTACTAACGTAGTTATTACACACTCAACTACCATATACATTTTTATTTTTACGCATATAGGAATAAAATGATTAATTCGCGAATAAGTTAAATGTTGAATGCAACTTCCTCCACACCAACTCCAACACTGTAACATTTAAATTAAATAATTGATTTATCGTCGAATCCTCCGTTTAACGCCATAAGAGCAAGCGAGAAGGAACATCGGCGTCAGCGTCTCCCTTCGCGGCGCATGCGCACCACGCCGTTCCACCGCCGCACCAATAAAAGCCGAGTCCTCCGCTGCTCGTCAGTTCTCCGGTCTCTCCACCAGTCAGTTGCGCTTCTCCGCTTGCCGCGTTCGTGTCGGACCCGAACGCTGGAAAATCGGAACATATCTATAAAGGTTCTTTATTTTCACATCGTTATCTTATCGAATTTTAACTCGAAGTTTGAGTTTTAATTGCGCTTAAATCTCATCATATTCAACATCGCAGAGTTGTGTGTAATTATATTTATTTCCAAGTTTGTAACAATATATACATATACGTGTACATTTCTAGAATCAGCGAATAATTATTTCGCGACCCTTTATCCGACGTCAAATATATTCTTTCGAACGTGTTATGTGTTGTTTAGTTCGTTCACTCGTCTTTTATAAAATCCGTCTGAATCAACAATCATCCACCGTCGTTTTCGTGGCATTTCGTTTAATCGAAATTATTTAATTTTTTCAACTTTTTATATTGTGTGTGTAAATCAATCGTCCGTTACACAAATCAACCTAACATCCATTTTTCCTTGCTTTTCGAAGAATTGTCGGTAGTGCTACTTAATACTGCACGTCAACAATTTCTTACCTCGCTTAATTTCAAGACTCGATTTACCGATTATGCTACTTACTACTGCACGTCGATAAATTCGTATCTTGAATCGACGCTTCCACGTCAACCCTACCTGTTCTCTCATTTTCCCCAGGCAACGGGCGATTGATTTTTCAATAAAATATTTATCAGTACTTATTTAATTTTATAAATGCCAAGAAGACGAGGTGTTTCCAAGTCTCAACTGCGCCGCGCAAACGCGATAGCCGCGCAAAAGCCACGGCCGGCATCTCGTGGAAATGATTCATCTCTATTCAAATGGACTGTTCGCGACGCCATAAAGGAACACTCAGTGAAAATCGGAACGAAAGTAGTGTCGAACGTTCCACTTCGTGCGAAAATCTTCATCATCGACCCCCTGGGTACATTCGCGCAGTGACCCGTTCAACCGGCACCGTCGCTGCGAACGGGTCCACCGTCGATGCATCGTCGGACATCGAGATTTCCATCGTTGGCTAATTTTCTGTCGTCGCCAACGTCACTTCCATTCGCGCCACGAGTTCGTCGCCGCGGTCGGCTAATAGGAGCTCCTCTTTATCGGCATACGTGTCAGTACACCTATGGGTGGATGGCCGTCGAAGAATAGGAGACCTACCTCCAAACCGACTATCGTCGAAATCGTCGTTCAAATTGAAATCGTCATCACCGACGGAAGGAACTCTCCCCGGGTAACAGACCGTCCGTCGATAAACGCGCTACGCACCGCCGCTCGTAGGGTAAGTCGCATGTTCACGTTACCATTGACTATCTTATTTACCGACTGCCCTATCCCCGCGAGTGATTCATGATTATCGATCAACCCGTGGCTCGATCCTCATCCCTGTTGGGCACATTCCCAACTAAAGGCAGGATCTCAAGGCTGGCGTCCGTTTCTGTAAAACAAAGAAAAATTGCATTAATTAAACAATCAACGTAAATTCAATCTCGTAATCGAAATCGCGTATTTCACTTTCGAAGGTATTTATGTTTTTTAATCTGAAATAAATTCCCGGATGTAACATCCGTAACAGAAGCACTTGCATGCGGACTCGGATTCGTTTCCCGATCTAAAAGTCGACACGAACAGAAATTCACGTGAGATTCGAAGTTGATAAATACGCCTGTTTCGACAGTGTCTTTTATCAGATCAAGAGGAATCTCAAATGAAAAACGATCCATTTAAATGTTGTTTTGGGTTTCGTTATCGAAATAGCCTCGCGATTATTCGGTTTCGGTCCCAGTAGGTGATTTTTTAAAATCGATCAACCTCGGCACGAAAATAGCCATAGAGGACTATTACTGCTGCTGTGAAATCTTCCATCCCCCGTCATCATAGGATTCGTTCACGTTCAGATGAACGTGAACGAATCCAATGATGGCGGGGCATCCTCAGATTGTAGTGATTATTCCGTAACAGAAACACTTGCATGCGGACTCGGATTAGTTTCCCGATCTAAAAGTCGTCGACTCGAAAAGAAATTCACGCGAGATTCGACGTTGATACGACGTGTCATTATCGAAATAACCTCGCGATTATTCGGTTTCGGTTCCAGTAGGTGATTTTTTAAAATCGATCAACCTCGGCACGAAAATAGCCATAGAGGACTATTACTGCTGCTGTGAAATCTTCCATCCCCCGTCATCATAGGATTCGTTCACGTTCAGATGAACGTGAACGAATCCAATGATGGCGGGGCATCCTCAGATTGTAGTGATTATTCCGTAACAGAAACACTTGCATGCGGACTCGGATTAGTTTCCCGATCTAAAAGTCGTCGACTCGAAAAGAAATTCACGCGAGAATCGACGTTGATACGACGTGTCATTATCGAAATAACCTCGCGATTATTCGGTTTCGGTCCCAGTAGGTGATTTTTAAAAATCTATCAACCTCGGCACGAAAATAGACATTGCGGACTACTACTGCTGCTGTGGAATCTTCCACCCCCCGCCATCATCGCTGCTGTGGAATCTTCCATCCCCCGCCATCATCGGATTCGCTCACGTTCATCTGAACGTGAACGAATCCGATGATGGCGGGGCATCCTCAGATTGTAGGGATTATTCATGCAAGAAACACTTGCATGCGGACTCCGATTCATGTAAGATTCGACGTTAATAAATACGCCTGTTTCAACCGTTTCTTTTATCGGTTCGAGAGGAATCCGAAATTAAAAAAACCATCCATTTACATTATGTTTCAGGATTTATTGTCGAAATAACGTCGAGATTAGTTAGATTCGTTCCCTGTAGGTGATTTTTCAAAATCGATCTCCCTCGGCGCGACAATAGCCATTGAGGACTACTACTGCAGCTATGGACAATGAACGTGAACGAATCCGACGATCGGCTCGGCATCCTCAGATTGTAGGGACTATTTCACAACAGAAACACTTGCATGCGGACTCGGATTCGTTTATCGATCTAAAAGTCGTCGACTCGAAAAGAAATTCACATGAGATTCGACGTTGATAAATACGCCTGTTTCAAACGTCTCTTTTGTCGGATCAACAGGAATCCAAAATAAAAAACGATCCATTCAAATTCTGTTTTCTATTTTATGTCGAAAAACCCGAAATTGTTCGGTTTCGGTCCCTGTAGGTGATTTTTAGAAATATATCAACCTCGCAAGACAATAGCCAACGAGGACTACTACTGCTGCTGTGGACGATGAGCGTGAACGAATCCGATGATCGGCAGGGCATTCTTAGATTGTAGAGAGTATTCCACAACAGAAACACTTGCATGCGGACTCGGATATGTTTCCCGATCCAAAAGTCATCGACTCGAAAAGAAAGTCACATGATATTTGACGTTGATAAATACGCCTCTTTCAACCGTTTCTTTTATCCGTTCGAGAGGAATCCAAAATAAAAAACGATCTATTCAAATTCTGTTTTGTATTTTGTGTCGAAAAACCACGAGATTGTTCGGTTTCGGTCCCAGTAGGTGATTTTTAAAAATCTATCAATCTCGGCACGACAATAGCCATTGAGGAATACTACTGCTGCTGTGTACGATGAACGTGAACGAATCCGATGATCGGCACGGAATTCTCAGATTGTAGGGAGTAATCCACAACAGAAACAATTGCATGCGAACTCGGATTCGTTTCCCGATCCAAAAGTCATCGACTCGAACAGAAAGTCAGATGAGATTCGACGTTGATAAATATGCCTGTTTCAACCGTTTCTTTTATCGGTTCGAGAGGAATCCAAAATAGAAAAACAGATCCATTCAAATTCTGTATTGTGTATCATTCTCGAAATAACCGTGAGATTGTTCGGTTTCGTTCCCAATAGGTGATTTTTAAAAATCGATCTCCCTCGGCACGACAATAGCCATTGAGGACTACTGCTGCTGCTGTGGACTACGAAGGTGAACGAATCCGATGATCGGCGTGGCGTTCTCAGATTGTAGGGATTATTTCACAACAGAGACACTCGCATGCGGACTCAGATTCGTTTCCCAAACTAAAAGTCATCAACTCGAAAACAAAGTTACATGCGATTCGACGTTGATAAATTTGCCTGTTTCAACCGTTTCTTTTATCGGTTCGAGAGGAAACCAAAATAAAAGAACGATCCATTTAAATTCTGTTTTGTATTTTATGTCGAAATATCCGAGATTGTTCGGTTTCGGTCACAGTAGGTGATTTTAAAAAATCTATCAACCTCGGCATGAAAATAGCCATTGAGGATTACTACTGCTGCTGTGGAAGGTGAACGTGAACGAATCCGATGATGGCGGGGCATCCTCAGATTGAAGGCATTATTCCGTAATAGAAATACATGCATGAGGACTCGGATTCGTTTCCCGATCTAAAAGTCGTCGACTCGAAAAGAAATTCACGTGAGATTCCACGTTGATATTTACGCCTGTTTCAACCGTTTATTTTATGGGTTCGAGAGGAATCCACAATAAAAAACGATCCATTCAAATCCTGTGTTGTATTTTATATCGAAATAACCTCGAGATTGTTCGGTTTCGATTCCAGTAGGGGATTTTAAAAAATCTATCAACCTCGGCACGAAAATAGCCATTGAGCACTACTACTGCTGCTGTGGAAGATGAACGTGAACGAATCCGATGACGGCGGGGCATCCTCAGATTGTAGGGATTATTCCGTAACAGGAACACTTGAATGCGGACTCGGATTCGTTTCCCGATCTAAAATCGTCGACTCGAAAAGAAATTCACGTGAGATTCTACGTTGATAAATACGCCTGTTGCAACAGTGTGTTGTATCGGATCAAGAGGAATCCCAATTGAAAGACGGTCCATTTAAATTTTGTTTTGGGTTTCATTATCGAATAACCTCAAGATTATTCAGATTCATTCCCAGGGGCTGATTTTTTTAAATCTATCAGCCTCGGTACGACAATAGCCATTGAGGACTACTACTGCTGCTGTGGACGATGAACGTGAAAGAATTCGATCATCGGCGCGGCATTGTCAGATTGTAGAGAGTATTCCACAACAGAAACACTTGCATGCGGACTCGGATATGTTTCCCGATCTAAAAGTCGTCAACTTCGAAAAGAAATTCATATCATATTCGACGTTGATAAATACGCCTCTTTCAACTGTTTATTTTATCGGTTCCAGGGGAATTTAAAATAAAAAACGATCCATTCAAATTCTGTTTTGTATTTTATGTCGAAATAACCTCGAGATTGTTCGGTGTCGTTCCCAGTAGGTGATTTGTTAAAATCGATCTCCCTCGGCACGACAATAGCCATTGAGGACTACTGCTGCTGCTGTGAACTATGAACATCAACGAATCAGATGATCGGCGCGGCATTCTCAGATTGTGGCGATTATTTCACAACAGAAACATTTGCATGCGGACTCGGATTCGTTTCCGATCTAAAAGTCGTCGACTCGAAAAGAAATTCACATGATATACGACGTTGATAAATACTCCTGTTTCAACCGTTGATTTTATCGGTTCCAGGGGAATCCAAAATAAAAAACGATCCATTCAATTTCCGTTGGGTATTTTATGTCGGAATAACCTTGAGATTGTTCGGTGTCGTTCCCAGTAGTTGATTTTTTCAAATCGATCTCCCTCGGCACGACAATATTCATTGAGGACTACTACTGCTACTGTGGACTGTGAACGTGAACGAATGCGATTATCAGCGCGGCGTTCTGAGATTGTAGGGATTATTTCCCAACAGAAACACTTGCATGCGGCCTCGGATTCGTTTTCCGACCTAAAAGTCATCGACTCGAAAAGAACGTCACATGCGATCCGACGTTGATAAATACGCCTGTTTCAACGGTGTCATTTATCGGAGCAAGAGGAATCCCAAATGAAAAACGGTCCATTTAAATTTTGTTTTAGGTTTCATTATCTAAATAGCCTCGAGATTGCTTAGTTTCGGTCCCAGTAGGTGATTTTAAAAAATCTATCATCCTCGGCACGAACATTGAGGATTACTACTGCTGCTGTGGAAATTGAACGTGAACGAATCCGATGATGGTGGGGCATCCTTAGATTGCAGGGATTATTCCGTAACAGAAACGCTTGCAGGCGGACTCGGATTCGTTTCCCGATCTAAAAGTCGTCGACACGAAAAGAAATTCACGTGAGATTCCACGTTGATATATACGCCTGTTTCGATCGTTTATTTTATCGGTTCGAGAGGAATCCAAAATAAAAAACGATCCATTCAAATCCTGTGTTGTATTTTATGTCGAAATAACGTCGAGATTGTTTGGTTTCGGTCCCAGTAGGTGATTTTTAAAAATCTATCAACCTCGGCACGAAAGTAGCCATCGAGGACTACTACTGCTGCGGTGGAAGATGAACGTGAATGAATCCGATGCTGGCGGGGCATCCTGTGACGTCCGCGTTTTTATTTTAGATAAAAATAAATAAATAAACCCCTTGAAAGCGAAATTCGCGATTTCGGTTACGAGATTGAATTTACGTTGATTGTTTAATTAATGCAATTTTTCTTCGTTTTACAGAATCGGACGTCAGCCTTGAGATCCTGCCTTTAGTCGGAAATGTGCCCAACAGGGATGAGGATCGAGCCACAGTTTGATCGGTAACTAAGAATCACTCGCGGGGATAGGGCAGTCGGTAAAGAAGATAGTGAGTGGTAACGTGAACATGCGACTTACCCTACGAGCGGCGGTGCGTAGCGGGGTTATCGACGGATGATCTGGTACCCGGAGAGTGGTCCTTCCGTCGGTAATGACGATCTCTAGGTGAACGACGATTTCAACGATAGACGGTGAGGTAGTAGGTTTTCTTATTCTTCGACGAGCATCCACCCATCGATGTACTGATTCGTTGCAGGTAAGAACGGCTTCCTGTTGGCCGACCGCGGGGTCGAATTCGTGGAGTGGATCGAAACGACGTTGACGACTGGAGTATTAGTCGACGATGACAATCTCCAGTCGTGTATCGTGTACAATCTGCCGGTGTATCGAGTCACTGTACGGATGTACCCACGGGGGTCGATAAGGAAGACTTTTTCACAGAACGGACCGTTCGACACAATTTTCGGTCCAATTTTCACCGAATGTTCTTTTACAGCGTCACGAATAATTTGGTTGAACAAACATGAGTTGTTTCCATGAGATGCCGGCCGTGGCTTTTGGGCGGCTATCGCGTTTGCACGACGGAGAAGAAATTTAGAACCACCACGTCTTCTTGGCATTTATGAATTTGAATAAATACAGATGGATATTTTTTGGAAAATCAATTGACCGTTAATTGGGTAAATGAGAGAATGAGTAAGATTATCATGTAGCAGGGGTTCGAGATACGAATTAATCGACGTGCAGTAGTGGGCAGCACAATCGGTAGATTCAGTCTCGAAATTTAAGCGAGGTCAGAATTGACGACGTGCAGTAATAATTAGCACAACCGACAATTCTTCGGAAAATGAAGGGAGAATGGGTGAAGGGTTAATTTAATTAACGGACGGTTTATTTCTACACATGATATGCAAAATTGTGAAATGAAATATATTCGATTAACTGAAATGCCAAGGAAACGATGGTGAGCGAATGTTGACTCAAATGCATTCGCGAGAGGTGACTGAATGAATTAAACGACACAAAACACGTTTGAGCGAATGTGTTAGACGAGGGATAAGGGTCGCGAAATAACTTTCACTGAGTCTAAAATGTACACGTATCTATAATTTGGTACAAACTTGAAAAATAAGTATAATTACACAAAGCTCTTCGATATTCGACACGATGAAATTTCCACGGAAAAATCAGACTCAGACTTGGAGTTACAATGACGAAAAAAGAGATATTAAGGAAATTTTAGTTTTAAGGCTTTCACGGCTCTTTATGTAATGAGAAGAGTTTGTGGCTTTCGGATGGAGGCCGTGTTGAGGATCAGCGTTGTGCCGACGTTTCGCAAACGTTACAGTCTGCATCATCAGGGCTGAGAGCTCCGATACTGAAGCTCTCGTGTCTCAGGTATTCCTTATATAGTTGCAGTCATCGTTCCGGATCGCTGCGCCAGCCAATCAGATGTTTTAATTGATCAGCTGGTCAATTAAAAACCGGGAGGACGGTGTGCCAAATAGGATTGACGTGATATCCTCCATCTCTGTTTAGGTTGTCCGGATGTTTTCGGATTTCCAAGCCTTCTCGGTGTTTCCTGGAAAAATAGCTGTTTGATGGGGCCAGACTTTGGGCTTTGTCGAACTGGATGGCATGACCAGTCTCCATCCAATGTTCGGCCAGCGCTGATTGTGTAATATGGCCATATTTGATACACCGTTGATGTTCTTTGATCCGTGTACTGATCTTCCTCCCGGTTTCTCCTATGTACACTTTACCGCATGAGCAGGGTATCTTGTATACTCCTGGTGCACTTAATGGTGGTCTTTGGTCTTTTGCACTCGGAATCACTTGTGCTAGTTTCTTCTGAGGTTTGAAGATGATTTTGAAGATGAGGTTTGAAGAAGATTTTTAATTGACCAGCTGATCAATTAAAACATCTGATTGGCTGGCGCAGCGATCCGGAACGATGACTGCAACTATATAAGGAATACCTGAGACACGAGAGCTTCAGTATCGGAGCTCTCAGCCCTGATGATGCAGACTGTAACGTTTGCGAAACGTCGGCACAACGCTGATCCTCAACACGGCCTCCATCCGGAAGCCACAAACTCTTCTCATTACATAAAGAGCCGTGAAAGCCTTAAAACTAAAATCAGACGCCTACACGGAGAGGCTATTTTGGGTTCTGTTAACACCTTTTCCAAACTCAGGAAAACTCTGCACATCCAACTGTGCTCGTTAACATTCCTAAAAAGGTGCCGCGACCATCAAGTGGTACCAAAATGTTTTCAATTGAAAAACCCCTTTCCATCAAAACAAGCCAAAACTATCCTCCACCAGGCCTCGGTGAGACTGGTGAAAGAGAGAATATCTGTCACCAAAAAACTTTTGGACCAAAATTCCCAAAAACTCCTTAAACTTCACCTACTTCTATCTGACTCTTTGGAACCACAGCTGTGGGAAGATCTTGACCGTGTCACTCACGAACAAGCCCTCCACTGTGCAGACCTAAGATCCAAGAATCAAATAGAAAAATTCAGGAAACCATGTCCGCAATCGAAGCAGCCCATCCTAACCCACACAGTTAAAAACCTAAGTAACCACACACTCTCCGCAGCTGAAACATCAGTCCTCGCAAAAGGGCACAATTTCGCCATTACACCGACAGAAATTCCAACCAGAGAAATCATCAGCCAGGTGGAAACGGCCATCTATCGTCTCCCACTGGATACTGGCAACGACATCAGGAAACGGATAAGCAATTTTCTACATAAGGCAAAACCTCCGCAGCAGAATATCACGAAGGAAGAACACCTTGCTCTTCACAATTTGAAGAAGAACAAGGATATCTTAATACTACCAGCTGACAAAGGGAATGCAACTGTCATCATGGATAAAACGGACTACTGCAGTAAAATTTTGAACCTGCTCGAGGACACCAACACGTACAAGAAATTATCACGTGACCCCACATCGAGTGTAGAAAAGAAAACAACAACACTTCTAAAGAAGGCTGGTCTATCAGAAAACCTAACCAAAGCCCTAACACCCAAGGAATCCCTACCACCCAGGCTTTACAGTCTGCCAAAAATACACAAAAACAACATCCCACTAAGGCCCATTGTTAGCAACATAGGCAGTCCTACATATCATTTGGCACGTTTTCTCTGCAAACCTTTGCAGGAACTCGTAGGCCTCAACAACTCCCATATCCAAAACTCCCGGGATTTTGTGAACAAGATCCAGACTATCAAGGTACAACCAGAAGACATTTTAGTGAGTTTCGATGTTGTATCCCTGTTTACGAACGTCCCAACCAATGAAACCCTAAGCATAGTTAAAAATTCCAAAAAAGTTGCCCCTAACCTACTGCCCCTCATAGAACATTGCCTAAACTCTACATATTTCCAATTTCAATCCCAATTTTATGAACAAACTTCAGGCGCAGCCATGGGTTCCCCTATTTCTCCTATCATCGCCAACACCTTTATGGAGAACTTCGAGAACAGAATTCTTCAAGAAGCTTCCCTCAAACCCTCCACCTGGTTCCGATATGTCGATGACACCTTCGTCATTTGGAGTCACGGCAAAGAAAACCTCAATCATTTCTTAACCTTCCTCAACTCCCAGCACCCCAATATTCAATTCACCATGGAGATAGGACCGGAAAATCAAATTCCTTTTCTGGATGTACTGGTTCAACGGAAAAGCGATGGCACTTTGGGCCATAAAGTTTACCGGAAGCCAACGCATACGGATAGATACCTCCATGCTACGTCCCACCACGACCCTTCCCAAAAACAGTCGGTCTTAAGCTCTCTGGTCTACAGAGCTCTAGCGATCTCCGAACCAGACTCCTTGGAGGTTGAACTAGAACACCTACGAAAAGCTTTAGGAGACAATGGCTACAAGCCAGGCAACATCGAAAGAACGATAAAAAATCTAAAAAGAAAAATAGCTGATCCGAAAACGGTTACAGCACCTGATAGGGAGAATGAAGGACAAATAACCGTAACAACTTCCCTTCCATACCTTCAGGGCATAACCGATCGCATAGGGAGGGTCCTTGGAAAACATAACGTGCGAGTCATCTTCAAACCTCAGAAGAAACTAGCACAAGTGATTCCGAGTGCAAAAGACCAAAGACCACCATTAAGTGCACCAGGAGTATACAAGATACCCTGCTCATGCGGTAAAGTGTACATAGGAGAAACCGGGAGGAAGATCAGTACACGGATCAAAGAACATCAACGGTGTATCAAATATGGCCATATTACACAATCAGCGCTGGCCGAACATTGGATGGAGACTGGTCATGCCATCCAGTTCGACAAAGCCCAAAGTCTGGCCCCATCAAACAGCTATTTTTCCAGGAAACACCGAGAAGGCTTGGAAATCCGAAAACATCCGGACAACCTAAACAGAGATGGAGGATATCACGTCAATCCTATTTGGCACACCGTCCTCCCGGTTTTTAATTGACCAGCTGATCAATTAAAACATCTGATTGGCTGGCGCAGCGATCCGGAACGATGACTGCAACTATATAAGGAATACCTGAGACACGAGAGCTTCAGTATCGGAGCTCTCAGCCCTGATGATGCAGACTGTAACGTTTGCGAAACGTCGGCACAACGCTGATCCTCAACACGGCCTCCATCCGGAAGCCACAAACTCTTCTCATATTAAGGAAATGTTAGAGAATATTAAAAAATTATTCCAATTTTCCAGCGAGCGGGTCCGACACGAACGCGGCGAGCGGAGAAGCGCAACTGACTGGTGGAGAGACCGGAGAACTGACGAGCAGCGGAGGACTCGGCTTTTTATTGTTGCGGCGGTGGAGCGGTGTGGTGCGCATACGCCGCGGAAAGGAGACGCCGACGCCGATGTTCCTTCTCGCTCGCTCCTATGGCGTTAAACGGAGGATTCGACGATAAATTAATTATTTAATTTAAATGTTATAACAAATAATTACGTCGGTTTGTCATGGTTGGACTGACGATAAGTTAATATTTTTAATTTATCGTTAGTCTTACAATTTGTTACAATAATATTCGCTTATGAATAAAGGGACGTGGTTTTATATAATTTTTGGTTGTTATTGTTATTCTATTCTTTTGCGTGCGTGCGAAACAGATTTGATGTTGTACTATGAGGATAGGTTATTGTAATTTGCAAAATACGGCGGTTAAATGAGAGAATAATAATTACGATGCGAAATATACGATTTGCATATAATAATTATAAATGTGTAAAAATAGAGCGCACTATTATTTGTGCGAAAGTAATCGTATTTAATATGCGGCTTTAGTCGAGGAATCACACATTTTATTCGTATGTCCGCGAGAAATAAAAATGTTCATAATGGCTAATTGTTTCTTTTTTTAGCTATGTTAATAGGGCGTGAGATAATTATTATACTGATAATACTGGATTATAACGATTATCGCTTAACGAAATGGTTAAAATAGCGTTTATAATTCATTTGTCGCGTGAAACATTTATTATAAGTATTAATAATATTGTAAGTCGCATTGTGACGGCGTTAATTATTATTTGAACAATTTCTTTATTAATTAGAGCGTGTATGAAATTGTTCTAGAATATTCTGCACGTGGAAATAATAATAATGATATAGGGTTGGAAACAAAGGAGACAAAGAGGCGATACGTGATATTGGTGTTGGAGCGGATGTTTAGTATACAAGTTATGCAGTGATAGCGATTTGTTTATCTCTTAAATAGTTCTTAGGATTCGGCATGATGTGATATTGTTTAAATTATTATTTCGTAGAAGCCTACGTGCAACACGTGACTTGAATCATGGCGGCGCGTCCGAGGGAGACTCGACGAGTGCGAGAGATAAAGATATATACATGCGCTGGGAACGTTCGGGAAAAGTCTAGCTAATGTCTTCTATTATGTGCTCGGAAAATAGGAAAGCGTACAAAATGGTTCTTATACTGTAAAAAGAGCGTTTACTCGTTCTCGAGAGGCAATAAATTAATTGAAGTGTTCTCTGGAAAATATCTCGAGGCGAAGCGCTCGCTCGACTCGAGCGGCAATAAAGCAATTTAGGGAAAGTCACGTAGCGTCTGTTTGTCATGAGTAAGAGAGAGAAAGAGTTAGGCCGGGTGAGGGTGCGAGAGAGCGAGACTCTATATACGAGGCGAGTCGCGGTGTCGCGAGTACATCGCGAGTCCGCGGATTACGCAATTTCCCGGTTTTTCGCGAGTACGTGAAATAGGGATGAGCGGATTAATAGTCGTGATCCGTGGGTCGCGAATTATATCGCGGATCCGCGGAAAACGAGATTCGCGGTAAAGGAAGAATGTTTTTGTGATACGGGTTACATGAGCATGAAGGAGGTACGCAGGTAACCCGAAGAAGAAGCATGGAAGATGAGAAAGAATACGTAGCGGATGATGGAGTTCGATTGAGCGCGCGAAGTATCATGCGAGCAGGAGGAGTACGTTTGTCTCCTTGCGGTGTGCTAGAGAGAGACGGAGCTAGGGCGCGCGGGTGCGAGCGAGGGTTAAGGAGAGACGAGGATAGCGAGTGAGTGCGCGCGGGCACTGAAGAGGGACAAGGATAGCGAGTGAGTGCGCGCGAGCGTTGAGCTCGGCGCGCTAGCGAGGCGCGTTCAGCGAGAGTAGGTGCATGCTAGTGTTACGTCCGAGATTTTATTTTAGATAAAAAAAATAAATACACACCTCTGAAAGAGAAATACGCGATTTCGGTTACGAGATTGAATTTACGTTGATTATTTAATAAATGCAATTTTCCTTTGTTTTACAGAAACGGACGCCAGCCTTGAGATCCTGCCTTTAGTCGGGAATGTGCCCAACAGTGATGAGGATCGAGCCACAGTTTGATCAGTAACTAAGAATCACTCGCGGGGATATGGCAGTCGGTAAAGAAGCTAGTGAGTGGTAACGTGAACATGCGACTTACCCTACGAGCTACTTACCCTACCCTAAACTCAAACTTCGAGTTACAATTCGATAAAATAAAAAATAAAGAAATGTTAAAGGAATGTTCCGATTTTCCAGCGTGCGGGTCCGACATGAACGCGGCAAGCAGAGAAGCGCAACTGACTGGTGGAGAGACCGGAGAACTGACGAGCAGCGGAGGACTCAGCTTTTTATTGGTGCGGCGGTGGAGCGGTGTGGTGCGCATGCGCCGCGGAAAGGAGACCCCGATGCCGATGTTACTTCTCGCTCGCTCTTATGGCGTTAAACGGAGGATTCGACGATAAATCAGTTATTTAATTTGAATGTTATAACAAATAACTATGTCGGTTTGTCATGGTTGGACTAACGGTAATTTAATATTTTTAATTTATCGTTAGTCTCACAATTTGTTACAACAATATTCGCTTATGAATAAAGGGATGTGCTTTATTCGAATTGTTTTTTTAGCTATGTTAATAGCACGTGAGATATTTGTTATACCGATAATACTGAATTATAATGATTATCGCTTAACTAAGTGATTAAAATAGCGTTTATAATTCATTTGTCGCGTGAAACACTTATTGTAATTTCTAATAATATTGTAAGTCGCATTGTGACGGCGTTAATTATTATTTGAATAATGTCTTTATTAATTAGAGCGTGTATGAAATTGTTCTAGAATATTCTGCACGTAGAAATAATAATACTGATATAGGGTCGGAAACAAAGGAGACAATGAGGCGATACTTGATGAAAGAATCCGATCATCGGCGCGGCATTCTCAAATTGTAGAGAGTATTCTACAACAGAAACACTTGCATTCGGACTCGGATATGTTTCCCGATCTAAGTCATCGGCTCGAATAGACAGTCACATCAGATTCAACGTTGATAAAAACGCCTGTTTCAACCGTTTCATTATCGGTTTGAGAGGAATTCAAAATAAAAAAACGATCCATTCAAATTCTGTTTTGTATTTTATATTGAAAAACCCGAGATTGTTCGGTTTCGGTCCTACTAGGTGATTTTTACAAATCTATCAACCTCGGCACGAAAATAGAGGAGTACTACTGCTGCTGTTTAAGTTGATCGTGAACGAATCCGATGATGGCGGCGCATCCTCAGATTGTAGGGATTACTCCGTAACAGAAACACTTGCATGCGGACTCAGATATGTTTCCCGATCTAAAAGTCACCGACTCGAAAGGAAAGTCACATCAGATTCAACGTTGATAAATACGCATGTTTCAACCATTTATATTATCGGTTCGAGAGGAATCCTAAATACAAAACAATCCATTCGAATTCTGTGTGCTATTTTATGTCGAAATAACCTCGAGCTTGTTCGGTTTTGGTCCCAGTAGGTGATTTTTCAAAATCTATCAACCTCGGCACGAAAATATCTATTAAAGACTACTATTGCAGCTGTGAAAGATGAACGTGAACGAATCCGATGATGGCAGGGCATCCTCAGATTGTAGGGATTATTCCGTAACAAAAACACTAGCATGCGGACTCGGATTCGTTTCCCGATCTAAAAGTCGTTGACTCGAAAAGAAATTCACGTGAGATTCGACGTTGATAAATACGCCTGTTTCAATAGTGTCTTTCATCGGATCAAGAGGAATCCCAAATGAAAAACGGTCCATTTAAATTTTGTTTTGGGTTTCATTATCGAAATAATCTCGAGATTGTTTGGTTTCGTTCCCAGTAGGTGATTTTCTAAAATCGACCTGCTTCGGCAAAACAATAGCCATTGAGGACTACTACTAGTTGCTGTGGACTACGAACATGAACGAATCAGATGACCGGCGCGGCATTCTCAGATCGTGGCGATTATTCCACAACCGGAACACCTCCATGCGGACTCGGATTCGATTCCCGATCTAAAAGTCGTCGACTCGAAAAGAAATGCACACAACATTCGACGTTGATAAATACGCCTATTTCAACCGTTTATTTCATCGGTTCCAGGGGAATCCAAAATAAAAAACGATCCATTCAAATTCTGTTTTGTATTTTATGTCGAAATAACCTCGAGATTGTTCGGTTTCGGTGCCAGTAGGTGATTTAAAAAAATCTATTAACCTCGGCACTACAATAGCCATTGAGGACTACTACTGCTGCTGGGGACTATGAACGTGAACGAATCCGATGATCGGCGCGGCGTTCTCAGATTGTAGGGATTATTTCACATCGGACACTTGCATGCGGACTCGGATTCGTTTCCCGAACTAAAAGTCATCGACTCGAAAAGAACGTCACATGCGATTCGACGTTGATAAGTATGCCTGTTTCAACCGTTTCTTTATCGGTTCGAGAGGAAATAAAAAAAAAATCGATCCATTCAAATTCTGCTTTGTATTTTATGTCGAAAAACCCGATATTGTTCGGTTTCTGTCCCAGTAGGTGATTTATAAAAATCTATCAACTTCAGCACGAACATAAGGACTACTACTGCTGCTGTGGAAGATGAACGTGAACGTGCGATGATGGCGGGGCATCCTCAGATTGTAGGGATTATTCCGTAACAGAAGCACTTGCATGCGGACTCGAATTCGTTCCCCGATCTTCGTTTACCGTTAATTGGGTAAATGAGAAAATGGGTAAGATTATCATGCAGCAGGGGTTCGAGACACGAATTAATCGACGTGCAGTAGTAGGTAGCACAATCGGTAGATTCTCTCTAGAAATTTAAGCGAGGTAAGAATTGAGGACGTGCAGTAGTAAATAGCACAACCGACAATTCTTCGGAAAATGAAGGGAGCATGGGTGAAGGGTTAATTTAATTAACGGACGATTGATTTCTACACATGATATGCAAAATTGCGAAATGAAATATATTCGATTAACTGAAATGCCAAGGAAACGATGGTGTGTTACGTCCTGGCGATCTTGCCCTCCATTCTCCATATACATATGCATATATACATGTACCGATCTCGTCGTTTATTATATATACATATATGTATATATGTATATACATACATATATACTTATACGCATACATACGTTACCTATAGATATATATATAGTTATACATACGTGTGTACAAATTTATAATCTACAATACAAGAATTTTTTTTTTCGTTAACTCTAACTCATATTGTGACGAGCGCATCTATTTTTCATCATTTCTTATTTTGTCTGTGCACATTCGACTCCCCCTAGCATGCACGTACTCCCGCTGAACGCGCCTAGCTAGCGCGCCGAGCTCAACGCTCGCGCGCACTCACTCGCTATCCTTGTCGCTCTTCAGCGCCCGCGTGCACTCACTCGCTATCTTTGTCTCTCTTCAGCGCCCGCGCGCACTCACTCGCTATCCTCGTCTCTCCTTAACGCTCGCGCACCCGCGCGCCCTCGCTCCGTCTCTCTCTAGCGCTCCGCTAGGAGACCAACGTACTGCTCCTGCTCGCCTGATACTTCGCGCGCTCAATCGAACTCTCCATCATCCGCTACGTCTCTTTCGATATCTTTATCACCTTCCTCATCATATCATCATATCCTCACGATAATCTTTCTCATCTTCCATCCTTCTTCTTCGGTTACCCGCATCCTTCATGCTCATGTAACCCGTATCACAAAAACCTTCTTCCTTAACCGCGAATCCGCGAAACCGCGAATTTCACGTACTCGCGAAAAACCGCGACATTGCGTAATCCTCAGACTCGCGATATACTCGCGACCAGTGCAGCCAGATCGCGCGTAAAAGTTACCCCCTCTCTAGTCTCTTACGAGCCCATCACACAATCATAGTAGCGCGTGTTCGTGAGCGAGCGTCGCTCGGACGTCTTCGGAAGGAGCCGAGCACGGTCGAAGATTCCCGACCGCGCCTTCGGCAGCTACACCAACACATGGACGCTGAGCACGTTCATGTGCGGCCTAGCCGAAACGAAGGCTTCGAGGGAAAAAGAAATCTGAGCACGACTCGCGCGTGACGTCACCCGACGGCGCGCGGGAGGCTTTTAGATGATTTCAATGCTTATTTAGCTCTTGATTCTCTGCGTTACTAATGTATACAAAAAAATGTATCGCGCACTCTGATCGCTTATTTTTTAGTTTATACGTTAATTTAAATACAATAATAAATCACTCACACCCGTCCTTATGCCAAACAAATTATAATTTAAAAAGTTACCGGAAATATATTTATATTCGTATTATTATATTAATTCTCATACTTCCGTCAAGCGATAAAACATTATCCCCAAAAAGAAGCCAATCATCCATCCGGCCGCGAATCGTAAGTACCAGAAAGTGCACATATTCTATAAGCGATGAGATGGTCCGTTGGTAGCGTTCCTGGCTTCGGTCCGCAGGGGCCCCTAGTGCAATTTTTTCTGCAAATATTTTCATATTTTCTCATATTTTAGTCGTATTTGAGATTTTCGGAAAAAAAATGATTTAAAACAGATTCAAGTTCTGGTCTATTTCCCAAAACACATTTTTTTTTACTGAAAATTCATGATTCCTCATTTTTTCCTGGAAATTTCTCTTTTTCCTATGACCTGAGTGGACGGCTGCGGACATATTCGGAGAAAAGGTAAAGATGAAAAGAAATGAGATTTTCGTAAAAAAAAAACTTATTATTATTATTTTTTTCGGAAATTTTCCTTTTTCTTATTACCTGGGTGAATGGCTGCGAAAATATTCGGACAAAATTTAGAGATGAAAAAAATGAGATTTTCGTAAAAAAAACTTGTTACAATTTTTTTTTCCGGAACTTTTTCTTTTTCCTATTGAGTGAACGGCTGCGGAGATATTCGGAGAAAAGTTATAGATGAAAAAAATTAGATTTTCGCAAAAAAAAACTTACATTCTTTATCCCTCATAATTCTGAGAAATAATGAATTTCCGAAATGTTTGCAAACATGATTTTCCTTAAGGGGTAACACCACTGTAACGGCCTGCCACGAAGTGTTTTAGACAAATAATACTTGGGGTAATTATTAAGCATATATTGAAGTATATTGCAAAAAAATTTTATGGGAAAATATTAGAAAATGACGACACTGCAGCAAATTCTTCCGAGGCATTTTGAACTTATGGTGCTATGCGGCACGTAGTATAA
Source organism: Ophion obscuratus (assembly GCA_964007375.1). Taxonomy (NCBI): domain Eukaryota; kingdom Metazoa; phylum Arthropoda; class Insecta; order Hymenoptera; family Ichneumonidae; genus Ophion; species Ophion obscuratus. The sequence goes on along the minus strand of OZ023315.1, from coordinate 42,202,058 downwards.
CTTGTGCCAATTTTAATCTGGACAAAATATTTTTTTTTTAAATCTAGATGAGTGTAGCTAGTGAACCACGTAGGGGATTTTAGAAATATTGATTTTTGAGTAATTGCCGAGTATTTGACTAAAAATGTTCATCTAGACCTAATAAAACAAAATTCTTTTTTTATATTAAAATTGGCACAGTTATACTGCGTGCCGCAGAGTTTCGACATGCTTCGGAAGAATTGCTGCAGTGTCGCTATTTTGTAATATTTTCGGATAAAAATTTCTAGCAATATACTTAAATATGTGCTCACTAAATGCCGCAAGTATTATTTTTTTATCACATGTTCTTCCGCCAAAAAAAAATATCACAAAATACGCTTCCTGTAATGCCGTTACAGTGGTGTTACCCCTTAAAGCCTTCATATAATTTCCGACATTTTCCCGTGGTCGTAATTAAAATGATGAAATATTCGGAAAAATTCGAAAAAATTGGGAGAATCTCGGATGTTTGCGTAAAAATAATTGTCCGCAAAACTCCGAACTCTTCATAATTGTTCCAATTCATAGAAAAATTCGGAAAAATCGGAATTTTTCAGAAAAAAATGTGCACTAGGGGCGCGGGATCGTTCCCAGCGCTCAGTGCTTTTTTTTATAATTATTATTACTATTAATTCTTATTTGATTAGTTATTTTTATTAGTTATCATTATTATTTTAATTAGTTATCTTTTAGTGTCGAAAAATTTATCGCGCACTCTGACCGCTTATATTATTAGTTTGTACGTTAATTCTAATATAATAATAAATCTGAATTACAACTCATCTTCTAAAAAATTGTTTGCGCTTTACTCACACCCGTCCCTATGCCAAATAAATTGTAATTCATAAAAGTAAGTGGAAGTATATTTATATTCGTATTATTATATTCATTCTCATATACTTTCATCAAGCGATAAAGCATTATCATAATGCTTTATCGCTTGATGAAAGTATATGAGAATGAATATAATAATATGAATAAAAGTATATTTCCGCTTACTTTTATGAATTACAATTTATTTGGCATAGGGACGGGTGTGAATAAAGCGCAAACATTTTTTTAGAAGATAAATAAGTTGTAATTTAGATTTATTATTATATTTAAAATAACGTACAAACTAATAAAATAAGCGGTCAGAGTGCGCGATAAATTTTTCGACACTAAAAGAAAACTAATTAAAATAATAATGATAACTAATAAAAATAACTAATCAAATAAGAATTAATAGTAATAATAATTATAAAAAAAAGCATTGAGCGCTGGGAACGATTCCGCGCCCCTAGTGCACATTTTTTGGAGTTTCTCCCAATTTCTCCGAATTTTTTCGAATTTTTCCGAATATTTCATCATTTTAGTTACGATCACGGGAAAATGTCGGAAATTATATGAAGGCTTTAAGGGGTAACACCACTGTACCGGCCTTACAGGAAGCGTATTTTGTGATATTTTTTTTGGCGGAAGAAAATGTGATAAAAAAATAATACTTGCGGCATTTAGTGAGCATATATTTAAGTATATTGCTAGAAACTTTTATCCGAAAATATTACAAAATGGCGACACTGCAGCAATTCTTCCGAAGCATGTCGAAACTCTGCGGCACGCAGTATAACTGTGCCAATTTTAATATAAAAAAAGAATTTTGTTTTATTAGTTCTAGATGAATATTTTTAGTCAAATACTCGGCAATTACTCAAAAATCAATATTTCTAAAATCCCCTACGTGGTTCACTAGCTACACTCATCTAGATTTAAAAAAAATATTTTGTCCATATTAAAATTGGCACAAGTTATACTACGTGCTGCATAGCACCTTAAGTTCAACATGCCTCGGAAGAATTTGCTGCAGTGCCGTCATTTTGTAATATTTTCCCAAAAAAATTGTTTGCAATATACTTCAATATATGCTTAATAATTACCCCAATTATTATTTGTCTAAACCACTTCGTGGCAGGCCGTTACAGTGGTGTTAGCCCTTAAGAAAAATAATGTTTGCAAACATTTCGGAAATTCATTATTTCTCAGAATTATGAGGGATAAAAAATGTAAGTTTTTTTTGCGAAAATCTAATTTTTTTCATCTATAACTTTTCTCCGAATATCTCCGCAGCCGTTCACTCACAAGGAAAAAGAAAAAGTTCCGGAAAAAAAATTATAACAAGTTTTTTTTACGAAAATCTCATTTTTGTCATCTCTAAATTTTCTCCGAATATGTCCGCAGACGTTCACTCAGGTCATAGGAAAAAGAGAAATTTCCGGGAAAAAATGAGGAATCATGAATTTTCAGTAAAAAAAATGTGTTTTTGAGAAATAGACCAGAACTTGAATCTGTTTTAAATCATTTTTTCTCCGAAAATCTCAAATACGACTAAAATATGAGAAATTATGAAAAATTTGGAGAAAAAATTGCACTAAGGGCCCCTGCGGACCGAAGCCTGGAACGCTACCAGCGGACCATCTCATCGCTTGTAGAATATGTGCACTTTCTGATACTTACGATTCGCGGCCGGATGGATGATTGGATTCTTTTTGGGGATAATGCTTTATCGGTTCATGAAAGTATGAGAATTAATATAATAATACGAATATAAATATATTTCCGGTAACTTTTTTAATTATAATTTATTTGGCATAAGGACGGGTGTAAGTGATTTATTTTTATATTTAAATTAACGTATAAACTAAAAAATAAGCGATCAGAGTGCGCGATACATTTTTTTGTATACATTAGTAACGCAGAGAATCAAGAGCTAAATAAGCATTGAAATCATCTAAAAGCCTCCCGCGCGCCGTCGGGTGACGTCACGCACGAGTCGTGCTCAGATTGCTTTTTCCCTCGAAGCCTTCGTTTCGGCTAGGCCGCACATGAACGTGCTCAGCGTCCATGTGTTGGTGTAGCTGCCGAAGGCGCGGTCGGGAATCTTCGACCGTGCTCGGCTCTTTCCGAAGACGCCCGAGCGTCGCTCGCTCACAGACACGCGCTACTATGATTGTCTGATGGGCGCATAAGAGACTAGAGAGGGGGTAACTTTTACGCGCGATCTGGCTGCACTCCTCGCGACCCCGCGACTCGCCTCGTATATAGTCTCTCTCTCTCTCGCACCCTCACCCGGCCTAACTCTTTCTCTCTCTTACTTATGGCAAACAGACGCTACGTGACTTTCCCTAAATTGCTTTATTGCCCCTCGAGTCGAGCGAGCGCTTCGCCTCGAGATATTTTTCAGAGAACACTTGAATTACTTTATTGCCTCTCGAGAACGAGCAAACGCTCTTTTTACCGTATAAGAACCTTTTTGTACGCTTTCCTATTTTCCGAGCACATAATAGAAGACATTAGCCAGACTTTTCCCGAACTTTCCCAGCGCATGTATATCTCTTTCTCTCTCGCACTCGTCGCGTCTCTATCGGACGCGCCGCCATGATGCAAGCCACGTGTCGCACGTAGGCTTCTACGAACTAATAATTTAAACCATATCACATCATGCCGAATCCTAAGAACTAATTAAGAGATAAACAAATCGCTATCACTTCGTACCTTGTAGACTAAACATCCGCTCCAACACCAATATCACGTATCGCCTCTTTGTCTCCTTTGTTTCCAACCCTATATCATTATTATTATTTCCACGTGCAGAATATTCTAGAACAATTTCATACACGCTCTAATTAATAAAGAAATTATTGAAATAATAATTAACGCCGTCACAATGCGACTTACAATATTATTAATAATTATAATAAATGTTTAATAAAAAGTATTATTCCTCGACTAAAGCCGAATATTAAATACGATTACTTTCGCATAAATAATAGTGCGCTCTACTTTATTCATTAAGAATTACACATTTTCTAATTATTCTATGCAACTCGTATATTTCGCATCGTAATTATTATTCTTTCATTTAGCCGCCGTATTTTGCAAATTACACTAACCTATCCTCATAGTACTACATCAAATCTGTTTCGCACGTTCGCAAAAGAATAAAATAACAATAATAACCAAAAATTATATAAAAGCACGTCCCTTCATTCACAAGCGAATATTATTGTAACAAATTGTGAGACTAACGATAAATTAAAAGTATTAACTTATCGTCAGTTCAACCATGACAAACCGACATAATTATTTGTTTTAGCATTTAAATTAAATAATTGATTTATCGTCGAATCCTCCGTTTAACGCCATAAGAGCGAGCGAGAAGGAACATCGGCTTCGGCGTCTCCTTTCCGCGGCGTATGCGCACCACGCCGTTCCACCGCCGCACCAATAAAAATCCGAGTCCTCCGCTGCTCGTTAGTTCTCCGGTTTCTCCACCAGTCAGTTGCGCTTCTTCGCTCGCCGCGTATGTGTCGGACCCGCACGCTGGAAAATCGGAACATTTCTTTATTTTTTATTTTATCGAATTGTAACTCGAAGTTTGAGTTTTAATTGCGCTTAAATCTCATCGCATTCAACATCGCAGCGTTGTGTGTAATTATATTTATGTCCAAGTTTGTAACTATATATATATATATATTGTAATATAGGCTGGGAATTTTTGCCTTTTTCCTTTCCCACGGTCCTCAAATTTCATCACCTCCGTCTCATCCACCGACATTCCGACGAAAACTCCTACACAAACATTAGAAGGATCCTAACATTTTTCCCGTGTACATCTTTGTCACCACCGCTCGATGCAGCTGCATTCGGACAATCGTCGGGGCTTCTCCAAATTAATGTCTTCCGCCCAATCGAGGTCCCGAATGCAATAGTCAAATACTGGTTTTCTGAATTCTCAGAAAACCCTCTCATAGCCTCATCCCTCTGGAAGATTCCCGAATAACGCCCCAAACCTCACGTAGGCCCTTCCTCCCACTATTCTCGATTTCCCACGCTCCAGCCCTATAAGTTGCCTCCGTTCTAGGCTAAGCGGGTAGTAAGCAACCAAATTTGTAAGACGCCGAATCTCTGTCAGTTGAATAAACGTAGTTCAAGTAGCTCAACTTCGTGTACACCGAGTTGATTCATCCTACAACCGTGTTCTGTAGCGAGTCAGTCACTCATTTTAATTAAAAAATCGACAATCTTCCCCAAACCGACATTACAATTGGTGCTAAGTGTGGGGTGTGCTGACTAACCAACGCTGGGAACATAGGACCGATCGACGACACGCCGAGTCTACGAGAGTCTACGAACAGAACTGGATCCACGGAAGGAATCGGTGAGTAAAGATTCATTCACTCTTTACCGCGAGTCATAAATCATAACGACCGATTCTGAGACTGACTCTGTGGATTCGAACAATATGTCGCTATCAAACGTGAACGCGGCAATTAAAAGCGCTTTGAATAAAATTAACGATTCGAGCGTGGGACCAGAAATAAAGTATGACACTGCACGTCCACCAAGTATCTCATCAGAAGATGATATCGAAGAACTTCAACCAAAAGAAGCACTCGAACTAATTCGGGAATTTGATGGAAAAAATATCGGAGTCGAAACTTTTATCAGCTCCATCGAAGAAGTCAGGCCACAAGTACTAAGACCGGATTATTTTCGACGACTCGTAATTGCAAAAACAATAATCAGGGATGCAGCCAGAGAGATTCAAGAGTACGAAACGAACTCATATGATAAACTTTATGAATGTTTACGGATACTTTTTGGAAGCGTTCAACCGGCTAGCGTCTGGCGCGACAAAAGGTCACGGATGTTTCAGCAAAAAAATGAGAGCGTAACAAAATTTACAAATAGATTCCTCGAAGTGCAAAATCAACTCCTGTCTGTGCTGGCCAACTCAACCGCAGACGAGGTACAGCGACGATTTATAATAGAGTATGAACGCCAACAAGGGCTGGACCAATACCTGTTAGGATTGAAAAAAGAGATCTCCACGGAAGTGCGTGCACAAAAACCAGAAAACATTTGTGCAGCGATAGCCCGAGCACAAGCTGCAGAGGCATACGACTACACCCGAGAAATGATGACACGCAGCCTTAACCTAAGCGACAAAAGCACAGGTAGCTCAGAGACTCGTAAGCCGCCCTATCATACATCTCCTGGAAATCCGTCAAGCGCACCGTTCTCGTCGATCGTTTGCCGCTATTGTAACCGCGCAGGTCACTCCGAACGCTACTGTCGTAAAAGAGCATACGACTTACAAAATACGAACAGGAACATAGCCAAACAATCGGTTTTTCACAACAGACAATCCCAGAATCACCAACCAATGCGAACAGCAGTCAATCACATACCGGAGGAAGAAGCAACCACTACGACACAAGACGAAATTCCCCAAGTCAATGCCATCGGATCCCCTAAACGAGTGGTCAAACTTCCCACCCGAACAGCCAGCAGAATAGGCAGTTTTCTCCTCGATACCGGTTCAGCAATAAATTTACTTAAAATCAGCATGTTGACAAAAGGATCGCAGATCAATCAAAACATTAAGACACCGTTCTCCATGGGCAATGAACAACATGAGTCGTTATTTGCTGCTAGGCAAGAATTTCAAGGAAAGATTCACATCTTTCACGTCGTTCCCAATGACTTCCCATTAGACGAGGATGGGTTGATCGGCATTCCGTTCATGGAAAAGTACCAAACGAAAATCGGTATCGGAACAGAAAATTATTTAATGTTCGACGATCAATGATTTGAATTCGAGAAAGTTTCTGTCACCATCCCGCCACAAACGATCTATTTTATTACGGTTCGTACGAATATTGAAAACGGAACAGCCGTCACGGACGAGGACAATCCAGGAGCAATAGTGCCTTGCATCTTCGAAGCCAAGGATTACGAAACCCGAGTACGATTTTTGAATGACTCGGAAGAACCGATGACGGTTACAATTGACCAGCTACAGGGCATTCCTTTCTGTGAAGCCGCCCGTTCGCCTGAGGAGGAGCGCCAAGACGCACCGAAGGATGTAGCTCGTGTCAATGCTATAGAGATGACGAATACTGCCGAACGTATTCACACATTAAAAGAAAACGTTCGACTCGAGCATGTCCCACCAGATCAAGCAGAAAAGGTTTGGGACATCGTCTCCAGCTTTCCAGATGTATTTGCCCTACCTGGTGATCCACTCCCAGGCACAAAAATGGTCAAGCATCGGATCATCACGAGTGATGATACACCCGTGAACACCAAACAATACAGGTACCCACCGGTTCACAAGGAAGAAATCGACAGGCAGGTAAACGAAATGCTGGAGAAAGAATTAATAGAGCCGAGTGACTCACCATACAACTCGCCTATTTGGGTGGTACCTAAGAAATCGGATGCTTCAGGAAAACAGAAGTGGAGGATCGTCATTGATTTTCGGAAATTGAACGAAAAAACGACACACGACGCCTATCCTCTCCCATGCATCGACGAAATTTTGGATCAATTAGGTCGAGCAAAATATTTTACCGCATTCGATCTAGCGTCGGGATTTCATCAAATCCCAATAGACGAACGAGACAAGCAGAAGACAGCGTTTTCCACACCATCAGGCCACTATCATTACAACAGAATGCCGTTTGGATTGAAGAACGCACCCGCGACATTCCAACGCATGATGAATAATGCGTTGAGGGGATTGATCGGAAATACATGCTTCGTTTACTTGGACGACATTATTATTTACGGACAAACCCTCGACGAGCACAATAAGAAATTAATTGACGTGCTGACCCGTCTTCGCGAGTCAGACTTGAAGTTGCAGCCCGACAAGTGCGAATTTCTACGGCCAGAATTGGAATTTTTGGGACATGTAATCTCGGAAGAAGGAGTAAAACCCAATCCAAAGAAAACAAAAGCAGTACAGAATTTTCCAAGGCCAAGTGACCAGAAGCAGATTAAACAGTTCTTAGGACTCGCTGGATATTACCGAAAATTCATAAAAGATTTCAGCAAATTAGCGAAACCACTTACAGAACTCCTGAAGAAGGATGCACCATGGTCTTGGACAGACAAACAAGAACAATCATTCAGCTTATTACGAGCAGCGCTGACGACATCTCCGGTCCTCCAATATCCGGATTTCAAGAGATCTTTCGTGCTCACAACCGACGCGAGCAACCACGCCATAGGTGCAGTGCTATCGCAGGGACCCATCGGTAAAGATTGTCCCATCGCTTACGCATCACGCACTCTTAATAAAGCCGAACAACGATATTCGACGACGGAAAAAGAGATGTTGGCAATAGTCTGGGCTGTCAAGCACTTCCGCCAATATCTGTTTGGAAAGAAATTTCAAATTGTTACGGATCACAAGCCGCTAATCTGGATCCTCAAAACCTCGAATCCTCCAACGAATAGTCGCCTAATGAGGCTCTGGTTAAAACTAGAGGAATACGAATACGAGGCCGTTTATAAAAAAGGAACGCTGAATACAAACGCTGACGCCCTATCACGGATATACCCCGTAACTACCCGTCAAGGAAAGCACAACGGCGCTCCGAATGAGGGGACCGAAAAGCAAGAAGTATCAGATATCGTCATCGAAGAAAAAAGCGACAACGCGGCAGACACCGAAAACAGAGTGGAAAAAGAAAATGATCGAGAAGAAATGGAAAATGAAAATTTTCCCCTTTACATGGAGTTCGAACTATCGAAAGAAAGTCCACAGGTTCCTGAAATTTTGGAGGAAGCACCACCCAGGAACACACCGCGGATCAAAATAACCGACCAACTTGAAAACAGTGAAGATGAATTGCACCTCGATTTCTCAAGAGATGAAATCGAGTGGTATAACGTGTTAGCCGAAATACTGTCGGTTACCAATGAACCTACCAAGATTTATTTAGGTTGTAAATACCTGAATGAAAATCCAGTTATAAAAATGAGAATTAAGCAGATGATCTCGTTTATTTGGTCAAGGAAAACAGAACGACCCTTTCTTTATCTTTACGACATGGAACTGTACGAGCCAGGTACAGAAGGGGAACGGATAGACATCATAAAGCAATACCACGGGACAAGCGCCACAGGTCATTTCGGAGTAGCAAAGACCCTCGATCGGGTGAAGACTGTTGCTACCTGGCCCAACCTGCAAAGAGACATCGAAGATTACATCCGTAGATGGGACACGTGCCAGAGGGTGAAGCTCGTGTGAACACAACCACGAGCAGAAGCAATAATTACTGACACACCGGAGAAACCCAACGAAAAAATTGCATTAGACCTTGTGGGCCCACTACCTGAAACGTACGAGGGTCATAAATACATTCTTTCTGTACAAGACCAGCTCACAAAATACATTACACTGATTCCATTAAAATCACAGGATGCCCAATCAACAGTGACAGCACTGGTTGAAAACTTTATTTACATTCACGGAGCTCCGAAAATCATCTTAACCGATGGCGGACGAAACTTCATCAGCCAAACGTTCAAGCATTTAGAAAAGCTCTTTAAGATCTCCCACATGACAACGACAACGTTTCATCCTCCATCAGGGAGCCTCGAGCGAGCACACGGACCGATAAAAGAACAAATTAAAGCATTGATATATGACCATCAAGAAGATTGGGACAAGAAATTAAAGTTCGTCTCTATGGCTTATAACACAGCCAAACACGAAGGGACAGGACTAACTCCATTCGAAATGCAGTTCGGAAGAAAACCCAATATTCCAAATAATTTGCCAGCTCAAAGGACTAATACGACGATTGACGAATACTTCGAAGGAATACGTGCGGATCATGAATGCATCGTCAAACGAGGACGCGATAATTTGATCGCAGCTAAAGAAAGATACAAGGCAGTCCACGATGCTCACATACATCGCACTATACCCGTCTTCGCAAAAGGCGACGAGGTCCTCGTTGTTCAAGAGCGAGACAAGACCCCACTGGCCCCGAAGTGGGAAGGACCAGCTATCATTTTAGAACAAACATCGGACGTAAACTACGAGATATTGCTAAACAATAGGAGAAAAATAATCCATGTTAACAAGTTAAAACTTTATCATAGACACTAATCAAACATTCTGTGCAGGCATTATGTTGCTGTTACTCCTTCTCCTTCCCCTGACTTGGGTTACAACCAACGAATTAAGGGTGGAACCACTCGAAGGCGCTATATATATGGAAAACCTAGGAAACGCCGTGATCTATCACCAAACCTGGACAGTAGTCAACTACGTCGACCTCACCGAAATAAATCTACATCGGGACGAACTGATACAAGCTTCACTGGGGTTGGCCACGGTTTGCAATGGAGACAACGAAAGGAAGAACTGCTCGGAGTTTGCATCGATCGAGATCCTTCAGCAGAGGTTAAATAGAATAGATGCCAAAAGATCTAGATTAATGAACATCATCGATTATAAACCCCAATTTAAACGAGGCGTATTTAACTTTATTGGCGACATAAGCAAAATCCTGTTTGGAACTTTAGGAAATTCCGATGCCGAATATTATAATAATGAGATCGATAAACTTCACGCTGATAATGAGAAAATGAGTACCCTAATTCGAAACCAAACAGCAATAGTTAAGGGCATGGCCTCTACACTTTTCAAAGCCATAGAAGAATTACGCACTGAAAATCAACGACTTTTTAAGTCCTATGCGAAAGTCAATTTTGCTATAGCTGATAATACTAGAGATATTAAGATTACCGCACAAGTGACCCTTCTAGAGACTCTTATAGACGAATACAGCGAATGCCTGAATAATGTCTTGAATGCAGTCAATGATGGAAAACAAGGGATTATTCACCCTCAGATCCTTAATCCTGCCGACTTAATCGGAGCTCTAAAAACTATTCGAGAGCAAACAGCGACTAGTAACGTTCCACCTGTACCTCTAGAAGAATCTGCTTTTGCGGCAATTATAGGAATTAGTGATATAAGCGTCATGTTAAAAGATAATCGTTTTACGTATATAATTAAGGTGCCAGTTATAGAAAATAGTTTGCTTGATGTGTTCCGTATCATCCCTATCCCTAAACGGAAGGGAACCTCAAGTACATTTTTCTACGTGAACCCTCCTGATACATTAATAATGACCAATGTGGCCAGAACAATATTTACTCCAAGTGCTGAAGAAGACCTCGATCACTGTAAGGAAATAGGACCACGACGCCTGTGTAAACGTACAAACCCTGACTACTTTGTACACGATCCCAATAGTTGCGAAGCAGTGATCATCCAAAAGCCGATAGACATATCCGACTCGCAATGTCAAATACTCTACATAAATATGGTTAAATCTTTGTGGATTCAATTAAAATCAGGAAATTCGTGGATCGTGACGTCCCCGCATGACGAGACGTTACATGTGAATTGTGATGACCATAAAATACACCAGGCACTACTGCGCGGTACCAACAAAATAACCATAACAGGCGACTGCGTTGGGCATACTGAACACATCTTCGTAAGACCGAGTTATGATAAAAGTATTACACAAGCCACTGACATTCTTCTCAACAAAACTCTCAAAGTTCCAAAACTCGAAGAAATGCTTCGAAATCATTCAGTTTCTTTAGACGACATTCAGCTAACGACTTTAGGACGACCTACACACGTTGACCTTACTCAGCTCAAAGCTCTTGGACAGACTTTAGACGAAATCTCAGAAGAGGCCGAGAAAATTGGACAACGTAAACGGACCAAGACGTTTTTCGAGACTACTTACGAAGGTATCAGGTATCTCGGCTACAGTTGTACTGGCGTTGTTCTCTTGTATATCATGTTCAGATGCGGATTATGTGGCTGTTTGTCCAATATGTTCACTAGACTATTCAAAGCAACCTTCTCCCCTTGTATCAACGTGTACAACAATTGTTTTCACCAGAATAACGAACATGTAGACTACCGTGTAAACTCCGATGGAGAGGAATGTTCCATGTTGGAAATCGCCGGAAATCGTAATGCTCATAATATTGCGAAACAAGTGGGTCGCCGTCGGTCCACTAGTCTTAAAGCTTAAAGAAAATTCATTTTTTTTTGTGTGAATTTTCTTAAATTAGGGGGGAGGTGTAATATAGGCTGGGAATTTTTTCCTTTTTCCTTTCCCACGGTCCTCGAATTTCATCACCTCCGTCTCATCCACCGACATTCCGACGAAAACTCCTACACAAACATTAGAAGGATCCTAACATTTTTCCCGTGTACATCTTTGTCACCACCGCTCGATGCAGCTGCATTCGGACAATCGTCGGGGCTTCTCCAAATTAATGTCTTCCGCCCAATCGAGGTCCCGAATGCAATAGTCAAATACTGGTTTTCTGAATTCTCAGAAAACCCTCTCATAGCCTCATCCCTCTGGAAGATTCCCGAATAACGCCCCAAACCTCACGTAGGCCCTTCCTCCCACTATTCTCGATTTCCCACGCTCCAGCCCTATAAGTTGCCTCCGTTCTAGGCTAAGCGGGTAGTAAGCAACCAAATTTGTAAGACGCCGAATCTCTGTCAGTTGAATAAACGTAGTTCAAGTAGCTCAACTTCGTGTACACCGAGTTGATTCATCCTACAACCGTGTTCTGTAGCGAGTCAGTCACTCCTTTTAATTAAAAAATCGACAATCTTCCCCAAACCGACATTACAATATATATATACATACGTGTACATTTCTAGAATCAGTGAATAATTATTTTGCGACCCTTTATCCCTCGGCGAATATATTCTTTCGAACGTATCATTCGTCTTTTACAAAATCCGTCTGAATCAACAGTAATCCGCCGTCATTTTCGTGGCATTTCGTTTAATCGAAAATATTTCATTTTACAACTTTTTTTATAATTGTGTGTAAATCAATTGTCCGTTACACAAACCAACCTATCATCCATTTTTCCGTGTTTTCCGAAGAATTGTCGGTTGTGCTACTTACTACTGCAACTCGACAATTCCTTAGCTCGCTTAATTTCAAGACTCGATCCACCGATTGTGCTACTTACTACTGCACGTCGATTAATTCTTGTCTTGAATCCACGTTTGCATGTCAATCCTACCTCTTCTCTCATTTTCCCTAGCCAACGGGCAATTGATTTTTCAATAAAATATTTATCAGTACTTATTTAATTGCATAAATGCCAAGATGATGAGGTGGTTCCAAGATTCATCTCCGCCGCGCAAACGCGATAGCCGCGCAAAAGCCACGGCCGGCATCTCGTGGAAACTCATCTCTATTCAAACGAATTGTTCGCGACGCCATAAAGGAACACTCAGTGAAAATCGGACTGACAGTAGTGTCGAACGTTCCACTTCGCGCGAAAATCTTCATCATTGACCCCCGTGGGTAAATTCGCGCAGTGACCCGTCCAACCGTCAGCGTCGCTTCAGACGCGTCCGCCGTCGTTGCATCATCGGACATCGAGATTTCCATAGTTGGCTAATTTTCTCTCGTCGCCAACGACGCTTCCTTTCGCTCGACGAGTTCGTCGCCGCGGTCGGCTAACAGGAGTTCCTCTTCATCGGCATACGTGTCGGTACACCTATGGGTGGATGGTCATCAAAGAATAGGACCTCCCAACCGACTGTCGTCAAAATCGTCGTTCAACTTGAAATCATCATTACCGACGGAAAGCCCTCTCCCCGGGTACCAGACCATCTGTCGATAAACCCGCTACGTACCGTTGCTCGTAGGGTAAGTCGCATGTTCACATTACCATTGACCATCTTCTTTACCAACTGCCCTATCCCCGCGAGTGATTCTTAGTTACCGACCAAACTGTGGCTCGATCCACATCCCTGTTGGGTACATTCCCGACTAAAGACAGGATCTTAAGGCTGGCGTCCGTTTCTGGAAGACAAAATGAAAATTGCATTAATTAAACAATCAACGTAAATTCAATCTCATAACCGAAATCACGTATTTTTCTTTCGAAGGTTTTTATTTATTTTTATCTAAACTAAATTCCCGGACGTAACAGGTGAGAGAGTGTTGACTCAAATGAATTCGCGAGAGAAGACTGAATGAATTAATCGACACAAAACACGTTTGAGCGAATGTGTTCGACGAGGGATAAGGGTCGCGAAATAACTGTCACTGACTCTAAAATGTACATGTATTGTATTGTTATAATATATATTGTTACAAACTTGAAAAATAAGTATAATTACACAAAGCTCTTCGATGTTCGACACGATGAGATTTCGACGCAAAAATCAGGCTCAGACTTGGAGTTACAATGACGAAAAAAGAGATATTAAAGAAATGTTAAAGAATATTAAAGAATTATTCCGATTTTCCAGCCAGCGGGTCTGACACGAACGCCGCGAGCGGAGAAGCACAACTGACTGGTGGAGAGGCCTGAGAACTGACTAGCAGCGGAGGACTCGGCTTTTTATTGTTGCGGCGGTGGAACGGTGTGGTGCGCATGCGCCGCGGCAAGGAGACGCCGACGCCGATGTTCCTTCTCGCTCGCTCTTATGGCGTTAAACGGAGGAGTCGACGATAAATGAATTATTTAATTTAAATGTTGAAAAAAATAATTATGTCGGTTTGCCATGGTTGAACTGACGATAAGTTAATATTTTTAATTTATCGTTAGTCTCACAATTTGTTACAATAATATTCGCTTGTGAATAAAGGGACGTGCTTTTATATAATTTTTGGTTGTTACTGTTATTTTATTCTTCGAAACAGCGTGCGAAACAGATTTGATGTACTACTATTGGGATAGGTTATTGTAATTTGCAAAATACGGCGGTTAAATGAGAGAATAATAATTACGACGCGAAAGATACGAGTTGCATATAATAATTATAAATGTGTAATTCATAATGAATAAAGTAGAGTGCACTATTATTTATGCGAAAGTAATCGTATTTAATATTCGGCTTTAGTCGAGGAATAATACTTTTTATTCGTATGTACGCGAAAAATATAAATGTTCATAATGGCTAATTGTTTTTTTAGCTATGTATTAGCGCGTGAGATATTTGTTATACTGATAATACTGAATTATAACGATTATCGCTTAACTAAATGATTAAAATAGCGTTTATAATTCATTTGTCGCGTGAAACATTTGTTATAACTATTAATAATATTGTAAGTCGCATTGTGACGGCGTTAATTATTATTTGAATAATTTCTTTATTAATTAGAGCGTGTATGAAGTTGTTGTAGAATATACTGCACGTGGAGATAATAATAATGATATAGGGTTGCAAACAAAGGAGACAAAGAGGTGATACGTGATATTCGTGTTGGAGCGGATGTTTAGTTTACAAGGTATGGAGTGTTAGCGATTTGTTTATCTCTTAATTAGTTCTTAGGATTCGGCATGATGTGATATTGTTTAAATTATTATTTCGTAGAAGCCTACGTGCAACACGTGCATCATGGCGGCGCGTCCGAAAGAGACGCGACGAGTGCGAGAGAGAAAGTTCGAGAAATGTCTGGCTAATGTCTTCTATTATGTGCGCGGGAAATAGGAAAGCGTACAAAAAGGTTCTTATACTGTAAACAGAGCATTTGCTCGTTCTGGAGAGGCAATAAAGTAATTCAAGTCTTCTCTGAAAAATATCTCGAGGCGAAGCGCTCGCTCGACTCGAGGGGCAATAAAGCAATTTAGGAAAAGTCACGTAGCGTCTGTTTGCCATGAGTAAGAGAGAGAAAGAGTTAGCCGGGTGAGGGTGCGAGAGAGAGAGAGAGACTCTATATACGAGGCGAGTCGCGGGGTCGCGAGTATATCGCGAGTCTGCGGATTACGCAATCTCGCGGTTTTTCGCGAGTACGTGAAATAGGGATGAGCGGGTTAATAGTCGTGGTCCATGGGTCGCGAATTATATCGCGGATCCGCGGAAAACAAGATTCGCGGTTAAGGAAGAAGGTTTTTGTGATACGGGTTACAGGAGCATGAAGGAGGTACGTGGGTAACCCGAAGAAGAAGGATGGAAGATGAGAAAGATTACGTAGCGGATGATGGAGAGTTCGATTGAGCGCGCGAAGTATCAGGGAGAGCAGGAGGAGTACGTTTGTCTCCTAGCGGTGCGCTAGTGAGAGACGGAGCGGAGGGGTGCGCGGGGTGCGCGCGAGTTAAGGAGAGACGAGGATAGCGAGTGAGTGCGCGCGGGCGCTGAAGAGAGACAAGAATAGCGAGGTGAGTGCGCGCCGGGGCGCTGAAGAGGGACAAGGATAGCGAGTGAGTGGGCGCGAGCGTTGAGCTCGGCGCGCTTGCTAGGCGCATTCAGCGGGAGTAGGTGCATGCTAGGGGGAGTCGAATGTCCACAGGACATAATAAGAAATGAT
>OZ023315.1:41964816-42185662 GCA_964007375.1 Ophion obscuratus | reverse complement strand
ATTCGTACATCATAATCTTTCAGTGACATTTTCGCTTCTCCACATTGGATTCCTTCTATGTCAAATGTTCTTAAGCAAATCTGTTCTTGCAGGCATATTTGTTTCTCGTTTCGGGGGATTTTTACAATAAGTTTTTGGTCCAAATTTTAGAATATGTTTTTCCATGTCCTATTTACTTTTAAATTGCTGCAACATATCAAGTCTCATTAAGCCATCTTCTCTCATTGGCAAATTAGATGGAATTACATGGAGTGTGACTGGTTGGGAGAAAAGTTTGGTTTCAAATGTTCCTTTTGTACTCAAAATATCGCTTGCAATGGTGTTAATTTTCTTATTTTTGGGAAGAATTAATGTTGGATTATCGATGAGGTTTTCATTAATTAGAGATAGGGTTGAACCTGGATCAATTAGGAAAATTCCTTGTTTTATATTTTCAAATTTCAGAAAAACGTGAGCGAGTTTTCATTCCTAGGTCTCTGATGTTCCTGATGCTATAGATTCTTCAGAAATTTCTTCGATATGATTGTTTTTGATTTTGAGGTGGATCCTTTATGGGTTGAGGGGCATTGCGAAAATCCCGTTTGTAAAATTGTCGATTTTGATCACTGAATTGTTTTTTTCTACATTCTGAAATGATGTGCCCTGGTTTTTTGCAATAGTTACATATTTTTTGAAAGTTTCTTTGGGATGGTTTTTGATTTTCATTTTTATTTTTCATTTTAAAACTTGAGCTTGAATGCGGTTTTCACACCAATTATTCATTGAACGAGTTTTGAATGTGATTTCGGCCTTCATAGGATGTTCAATTTTTACATCTAGACGAATTTCTCTTTCAAGTCCCTCTAGAAAATCTATTAGCCCTCTTTTTTTCTTCTTCAATGAGAATTGATTTATGCGCTTGTGGTATTGAGGTTTTATTCAAAATTTATTTCCTTTCCAAATCGTGGATTTCCATGAATCTCTGGGAAGAATTATGTATCGATTCTCTCTGTCTTTATTTACAATTCATTCTTTGAATTTGGAAAATGGTAACATCATCGTGACTACCATACTTAATTCGTAGCATGTTTTTTAATTCATTGAAGTCCTCGATATTGTCAACTCTAATATCAACGTTTGCTCTTCCTTTTAATTTGGATCCTAGTATCATTAGTAACAAGAGGCTTTGTTTGTCTCTATCTGTGTTTTTTCTCGCGTTTTCAATTTGATGAATGAATGTTTCAACTGGCATATTTTCTCCATCAAATTCAGATATTGTGATTAGTAATTCTTTGAGTGAAACTTTTGAATCGTTTTCATTTTCATCTTCGGAAATTTCGATTTCATCATTCTCTAATCTATTCTGAATTTTGAGTTCTATATTTTCTAAGCGTTTGAAATGATTTTGAAGAAGTTGCTCGATATTTTCCATTTTCTTACCGGATTTGTAATATCGATCGACGTATAAAATGCCTGGAAGGTTGCGATGCTCTGATGACGATATTGATGACGAAGATTTGAAGAGTTGACTATTGCTGTTGAGCCACTAGGAATTTCTCGTGCACGGATTGCTGATGCGTTCGGTCCTGATGTAGAAGGTTCTCGACGATTGATCTTGATCAATAGAAGATGGGTCGTTCCTTGATGTAGCCCGGAAGTCGAAGATTCTCGAAGATTGATCTCGAATGATAGAAGATGGGTCGTTTCTTGACGTAGCCCGGATGTCGAATAATGATAAAGTCGATGAGGCACCAATCACTCCGAATTGTACCCAGATTTCGTGTTAGCACAGCAATGTGTTATCGTTTGAATAGGCTTCAATCACTATGTATTGATCCCGAATTTGGATAGACGACTTCCCAGAATGTGGTAGTACGTTCGAGTTGTTTTCCTGAGAAAGATCCTCCCGGATCCTCGTTGGTATTCCACGTAAATTGGATTATTTCGAATCCCTTGATGAATCGGTGTCTTGAATGTCGAGTAGCCTTTGGATATCCCTCAGGTATAATCCGTTGACTGTTCTCGTTTTTTGAAGAAAAGACCCTTGGTGCTTGAGTCTTGATGAAATTGACCACCGATTGAGTTCGTCGTGCTCTTTATTTTTTGAGCACCAGTCTCTTCGGAGGCGTGGGTTCGAATCCCACCGCTGCCACCAATTTATAATGTTACACCGCTCGCGGCGAACACTATATTTTTAAAAACTCCGACGACACTAATTGTGCAGATTATTTATTTATTTAATGGTTAATTACAATCTTGAGATCCTCTTAGAATGTTGTCGAATGTTCGATAGACCGAAGACTTTGTTGACTGTCTCGAGAAACGTCGGTTGTTAGAAAATGGAATATCGAGCAACAGAGTGACGGTGGTCTGGTTGGTTGCTGATGAGTGACTGACTGTGTCTGACCAAACATGGCTTTATATACTATTGTGATTGCGTCTTTAAGAACGTACAAGATCTTGATTGCGCATATTGAAATACTTGGTCATTTCGCTTGGTGTTCGAGAAAGAGCAAGTTGTTTGCGAGGAGTTCTTATATCAAGGCTAGAGGTGTCAAATTTCACCGTTACAATGTATATATGAGACATTATGATATGGTACTCCGGGGACCCATGTGCGTGTTCCAGAAGTATACAGGCAAACAGATATGTACGTGTATATGAGGCTATTTGTAAAGTTAATCCGAGCACCCATGTGCTCGTCTCTGAAGTTACGGGTAAGCTCAGCGGTAAAGTTATTATGGGAACTGTTTGTCCCTAAAGCATACCGGTAGATATACGCGAATATTTTATATAACGGGGTTTCCGAGTGAAATCGACCATATATGGGTCGTTCTAGTTAATATGTACCCCAAGAAAACATAAATGAGCGCGTTTAGCGCGAGGAAAAAATCTTAATAATTATTACAATTCGTACCAGATATGTAGATTTGGAGGGCGAGAGAGCTAGGACGTAACAATGGTACCGCTTCGCCCCACATCCAATAGAAGTTCCACCTCCGCAAATATTGCGCCCAATGACTACACCTACATGAGGTTACACACCGGTTGGAAACCTCGCAACGAGTGGAATTTATACAAATGAAGAAATGGAACAACTACGCGATCGGATCATGTTTTCCGCCGAAAGACCAGCGCTACTAAATAATTTGGCTCGTGGATCAGCTGGATACACTATCCCACCAGGAGCCGTATCTCTGAAAAATCTTTTGGACGAAAGCACCTTGGAGCCCATCGCAGCCAACGCTTTCGAAAACATGTGGAACGGTTTCGAGAAATTCGGAATTGTCAGCGCAGGATTCCTTGGAATCATGGCTAGTTATTCAATCATCAAATTAGCCATCGCTACCATTATCCATGGATACACACTGCATTCGTTATACAGATGCAGCTTCGCATTATTGGGGGCCATTTGGAATTCCGTCACCAACCTACTCGTGACCAGGGCCCATAGAAAGAATATGAAGGATGAAGGACCCGATTCTGAACTATCCCCTAGGGAATTGGTCTTTCCAACCAACGAACCGGAGCTTAAACTTTCTACATCGACCAGGAGATTGTTGGGCATCGACGCCGTCCTACTCGAGCGCCTTTGCGCTGGGCCTCAGCCATCCAGTAGGATGTCTTCGGCTTAAAGGTGGGAGGTGTTGCGTCCTGGCAATCTTGCCCTTCACAATATATATATATATATATTGTTACGTCCCAGGCTTGTGCTTTTGACTTAGACACAGGATGTAACCTCGTTTTAACGAGTGATAATGATTGCTCCCTTTTTGGGCCCGTGGGCACGGGCCGGGGATCGGAGCACTCTGTGCTGGCGACCTTCTATTGAATTTTGGACGTTTAATAACAAACTCCACTTACCTTTTCGCTGTCTATTGTCGAATAGATTGTGGTTCTCCTTTATATTCCCCGGAGCGTCGACGGGCCGCCTTCCGTCGTTTGGTCGTGGTCGCCCTGATCGCGGCTTCGGAGGTGTGCTGTCGCGCAGGTTGGGGAATCGTCGGAAATGAACTTCACTCCGTCAGGTTTTTAGGTTTTAACAATTAAACTTGTATTTACGATTACTGGTATGTTCACAATAAAATTTAGGTTTGACGATAAACTTGTATTTACGATTAGTGGTAAGTTCACAATAAAATTTGGGTTTGACGATCGAAAGTGCCGGGTCTCCCTTTGAGGAGACTCCGGTGAGAGAGAGAAACTAGAAGAGTTCTCTAGAGCCGCGCACTAAAGACTGAAGATCAGGGACTCTTAGTCCCTTTTAATTGTTCGTTTGCGGGTGAGGCAAATCGCTGACGTTCTTGGAATATGCTTTGTTAACGCGTTCCCACAGGCGCGATCCTGCTGACGCTCCTTACTCGGAAGGCCTCCGCTGCCCGGGACTTCGGTAACGCATACATCCGATAGCCCGGGTCTCTGGTGGCCCGCGAATCTCGCGATAACGATACAGTTTCTGCGCTCGCTTGATATAATATTTAATGTTCGTTAAAGATTTAATATACCGGGTTGAGCCGGGACGTGACAATATAATATTTAATGTTCGTTAAAGATTTAATATACCGGGTTGAGCCAGGACGTGACACCTCCCCGTTTTAGACGGATGCAGTGCCGAGGCTCTGCATGCGAGAGGCGTAAAGCCGCGCTGAGAGTTCTGGATCGACTCCCGTCAGGCTGCTTGTTGATTTCGCCGGTGGAAGTTCGGGGTAAATAATCCGAGGTGCGGGCGCCCGTGACGTGGACTCGACGCAGATTTCTTCCAGCTGTTGGGTTGGTTGTTCGTCCTTTTCGCTTCCCCCCTTTTTTTTATGTGCTAGGGCGAGGAGGAGGCCAGTTAATGAACTCCATAGGGCTCCGAGAAGGTGTACACTCCACCCGTACAATGCGTGGAGGGTATATCTGTGAATGCACGTATCCGTGACGAATTTGAGGGCTATTAGTATCACGAGGACGCCAACGAATCCACCACTAGCTGATCCGAACGTCATGAAACCATTCCAGAACTTTGCTGCTGCGTTGTCGGCTATGTGGTTGAGCGTTTCCTCGTCGAGCAATCCACGTATTGATACCGTGCCAGGCGGGATCTGGTAACCGATGGTTCCCCGCGCGATGTTGTTAAGCAGCGCTGGTTTCTCGGCCGGAAACATTATTCGTTCGCGTAATTTGTTAATATCCGTTTCCGAGTAAAGGCCGCTTCTAGCAAGGTTCCCAGGTGACGCGTATTTCCAGGTTGGCTTCGATAGCGGTTCCAGCGACTGGGGTGTCCGGATTTCGAACGGCTCTGGAGAGAATCGATACCATACCCCCTCGATTTGATATTGCGCTGGCACCACAGGATCGCAGTTTATTTGCGTACCAGATTGAACGAGCATTCGCGATGTTGGTGATAAGAAAAATGATTCGTTTCTGTATGTAACCGGGAGTTCTTGAAAGCATGCCTCCGTTCGCCTTATCTTACATTCTACCGGTACGCACTTTATAATGTGGGCGACCTCACCAGCAATGACGGACATGTAACCGGGCCCCCTCATGACAGTACGTGCGAATCTCTCGGGCAAGAGTGCTGCTGTGGATAGTGCACCTTGTAAAATTTGTCTTTCGAGGTTGCACCTCTGCGATACTACGTTCCGGTAGAGGTTCTTCATTTGTTTCCTGACGTGTTTCTCCACATATATGAACTTCGAGTTTATGTAGGAGAACATGTCGACATTGTTGACCGAGATTTTCTTCTTGGTGGCGAACGATTGTCCCTTTTGAGTTTCCAAGATGAATAACTTGGGGTGCTCGGTTCTTATTAGTCGATAGCCACAGACAAGGTACTCCGATTTTTTTGCTAAAGCAAACGTTGTTTCCTCCGTTACCAGGGTGTATACGTCGGGCAGTCGCGATCCGTCCCCGTTGTTGACGAATTTGGAGGCGATGCCTTCGTAGAGGACGTCATACATATTGAAGTTGCATGAGTCAGCTGGTGTTGGCTTCCAGAACACGTTGTTCCCCTCGACGTCGATGCAGGTGCCGTCGCCTAGTTGACATTGGGTTCCTGACGGTAGGACTACCTTTCCCGTTTGTAGGTTGACCGCGGCTTGGTAGTTGAACAACGAAATCTTCAATGATGCTTGTACGACCACATCGTTCCAAGTACCGAATGGGTCGCTGTATTGAGTTCCTTGGCATTGGCCACTCATGGTTATTGACCCAGCTAGCGTTATGCTCCTAGATGTGGTGTCGTTGCGGCGAAGTCCGTGAACCTCAGCCGCGTAGCCAATTCGGATGACCCCTGTCTCGTGTACACGGCGACAGGATGTCTCATCCAGTTCGTGGAGATATTCTTGGAATCCATTGTGTACCAGTGAGCTGTGTGAGTGCATCCCGCAGTGCGTGATGATGCGGGAAATCTCGATTTTGCACTGGACTATCGCGGTGTCTGAGAACTCGGACAGTTGGAGCAGCTGCATGAACGTCGGTATCGGCTCCGGGTCGGTCGAGGGGATGTCGCACTCCTTTACATCGTTCAAGGACAAGGTGGTAACGTTTAGCGTTGATCCTCCACAATCGTATCCAACGAGAGCCGTAACTTGATGCACTCTGCCTATAAGCGAGAAGGTGGCGACCAAGCCGAACATGGCGCGGAACATCCTGTCGACCCGTCCGAGTTTCGACATGTCCTGAAAATAGGGTTCATTGTAGTTTTGTCGCCCGTAACTTATTTGCATGGACAACTTTTGGCCTGCCCCTCAGCTTAATTTTTATGTTGCTATTGGGGAGGATTTCGAGAACTTCACAGGGACCCGTATATTGTTCATAGAATTTTCCCGTTTTGGGTTCCTTTAATAAGAGAACCCTATCCCCGACCTCGAATTTTTGGACGTTTTGTTTTTCGTCGTAATACACTTTCGATTTGGTTTTAGCTCTGCGTAGTTTTTCGGCGGCTAATTCTTGAAGACCGTGGATCCTCGTGAACAGTCCGCGGAGATATTGTGCATACGTCGGCTCCTGATGTTCTTCGATCCTGTCGCTTTTTGCTGGTTGCCTTGCAATTTTTCCAAACACAAGCTCGTGAGGCGTGAACCCTGTTCCCTCGTGGCGACTGGTATTATATGAGAACATAGCCATTTCCAAGAATTCGTCCCACTCGTGTTCTTGATCGACGTAGTGTTTCAAATATTCTACGAGAACATGGTGAGAACGTTCTATGGATCCATTAGATTGAGGGTGGAACGACGTAGTTTTGTACTGTTTGATCCTGAATTTGGTTGCGAATCCCTTCATCAGGCTGCTACAAAAGTTTGTACCCTGGTCTGTCAAGATTGCTTTGGGTGCCCCGAACCGCGTAATGAAATGTTTGACGACAGCGTCGACTATATCTGATGCTGTCGTGCGCTGCATTGGAATCGCTAGCGAGTACTTTGTCAAGAGGTCCTGTATCGTTAGGATGCTTGTGTTGCCTTTTCGAGTGACAGGAAACGGGCCCACGATGTCCATTGCTATTTTGTCGAAAGCGTTGCCCGGGGTGTCCGTGATCATCATCGGCTGTCTTGTTTTAACCCTCACGAGTTTTTTCAGCTGGCAGCTGCGACAATGCTCGATATATTCTTGAACCTCGGTCTTCATATTTGCCCAGAAGTAGTTTTCCCGAATTCGATTGTAGGTTTTCGTGACGCCCTTGTGGCCCCCGACTAACGACTCGTGGCACTCTTCCATGATGGCTCTTCGTTCTTCTGCGGCAGGAACGCGTACTAGTTATTTACATATCGTAAGTTGTATTGGTAAATCTTTGAGGTGATTTCGGACCATCGCTAGCGTTTGATCCCAAGGGATATTATCGATAGTCTCAGTTCGCGCGACACTCACAGATTTTAACCTTAGTTCGACTATAACGTCTCGGAGTGACTCCATTGATTCGTTTAAGTCTTCCTTTGCGACATTGGCACGTAAATCATTTTTTACAGGTAAGCCGATTAATACTCGGTTTCCGACGCGCGTGACTCCCGCTCGCAAAAGGTTTAGGTCTCTATATATTGGCAAAATTAGTGCAGACGCCAAGTCTTTAGCTCCTTCGTCTACAGCCTGATTCTTTGTTGTGATTATGAAAGCTAGATTGTCTTTTCTCATGGAAAGTTTGTCCCTAGTTTCGGTAACATTGAATGTTTCACATTCTACGGGTGAAGCTGACCTGCTAGAGTCGGTAGAAGAATCGGCTCCGCTGGCGGGCATGTCGTCCGTTGTCTCGGAACTCGTGCTACCGCATGTTTCGGCCTGAATTGAATCGTTGTCGTTATTAGAGCCTACTACCGATGGTTCGGTCTGTGTTACCTCTTTACTGCCTCCCTGTCCGCAGTCAGCCGATTCTTCTTGGCCGACCTTTCGTTTTTTGGATCTCCTAAACGTTATGGTATCTTCATCGTCGGATACATCGAGATGCGCTCGCGTGCGGACTGGGGTCACGACAAAAATAGATGTGTTACATTCAGGAGGGTTTCGAGACAATGCATCGGCATTACTATTTGCCCTCCCAGGCTTATAAACAATTTTGTATTGATAGTTTTCGAGTTTGAAACGCCACGCTACTAGCCGATTGGCGGGATCCCTCACTGAATGCAGCCAAACTAACGGTTTGTGGTCTGTTACCAGTGAGAACTCCCTACCATACACGTAAGGCCGAAAATAATTAACGCAGTAAACGATCGCAAGACATTCCTTTTCTATGACAGGGTATTTTTCCTCTGCTTTATTTAATGTTCGAGATGCGTACGCTATAGGTCGGTCGCTGCCGATCTTACCTTGACTGAGCACACCACCAATTGCAACCGCCGACGCGTCCGTCGTGATAATGAACGGCGCATTAAAATCCGGATGTTGTAGTACGGGTTCTTTACAAAGTAAATCGCGTAATTTGGCAAACGCTTCTTCCTGCGTACTGCTCCACTTAAAGACCGTTTCCTTTTTCGATAGTTGAGTTAGCGGTCTTGCGATACCCGAAAAGTTATTGATAAATCGGCGGTAGTACCCAGCCAAGCCAAGAAACTGCTTGATTTTTGTCGGGTTAGTCAGCCGCGGATAATTTTCTAGCGCTTCGAGTTTTTTCGGGTCCGGCCTGACGCCGTCTTCGCTTATAACGTGACCCAAGTATACTACTTCTTTTCGCAAGAACTCGCATTTGTCCGGCTGAAGTTTTAGATGCGCTTTTCGCAATCTTTCGCTTAGAACCTTGAATTTATCCTCGTGTTCTTTCAATGAACTCGCGTACAGTACTATATCGTCGAGGTATACAAATAGTTCTATTCCTTGTAAGCCACACAGCACACGGTCCATCAAACGTTGGAACGTGACAGGGGCATTTTTGAGCCCGAAGGGCATTCGAGAAAACTGATAATGCCCAAATGGCGTTGTGAATGCAGTTTTGTGTGCGTGTTGTGGGTGTACCGGTATTTGATGAAACCCGCTTGCTAAATCGAACACGGAGAAGTATTTTGCACTACCCAGTTGATCAAGAATTTCCGTTATATTAGGAAGTGGGTAAGCGTCCCCGACGGTCTTTTCATTTAAATTTCGGTAGTCTATTACCATCCGCCATCTAGGTTTCCCCTGTGAATCGGCCTTTTTCGGCACGATCCACAACGGTGAGCTAATGGTGAAATCGAAGGTTCGATGATTTTACCCTTCAATAGATCTCCGACTTGTTTGGTGATCTCGTCCTTATGCGCGGGCGGAAATCGATATTGCCGTACGAAAACCGGTTGATCATCCGTTGTAACGATTTTATGTTCGATTGCTCTAGTATGATCTAAAAATTCCCCGGGAATATGGAAGAGATCGTGTGCGTTCTTAATGGATCTTCCTACACTTACCCGCTCTTCCTCATTAAGGTGTTCGAGTCTAAGCAGCGACTTTATTTTTAATACCCTTGCGTTTACATCGATTTGACTTGACTTTACCGCGTGTACGCTTTGGTCGTGCGCACGACATTCGACACTTAGCCGATCCCGCGAATCTCTATCCAGGTCTGGTGATTTTTCCTTGCCTGGTGGCCCGCGTGGATTCTGACCTTTTTCTGGGTTTGGATTGTGGAGCTCGAAAGGCTCTAAAGTCACCGTCGGAACGGCGAGTTCCACATCCTCTCCAGTAGTGTTGAATGCTCTCATGTATGCCACGCCTTTACGGTTACTCACTGCGGCTTCGCCTGCGAATATTCCCTCGCCCAAATTTAAACGCGGGATATATCCTTCTTTAGCATCGATATTTCTAACGCGTACGTAGTAGACGCTGCTTGACCTACCCGGGATCATCACGGTCTCATGGGTTTTAAAAGGTACCACTTGGTCTTTCCACTTTACTACCTCTGCGTCCCAATCTATGGCTGCCCGATTAAGCCCGTAAAATTCTGCGCCTAAAATCGCGTCTTGCTTGATTGGAAACGAATTTTCCACTATATGAAACTCGGAGGGGGTCCCCAAGATATCTATTTCTGTTGACCCAATTGTGTATACGGGTACATCCGAAATTCCTTGCAGTTTTAAAATATCGTACGGATTTGGTTTTATGTTATCCTTTACTGCTCGGATTTTGATCAAATTTGGTTCTGAACCTGAATCTACTAGAAAAATGGAAATTTTTGATAGCTGTGGGCCCTCGATTTCAATAGTCGGTGTGTAAGTGTTTCTCCTTAGGCGGACGTTGACGGTACGGACTCGTCTTGTTCTTGGACTGTTTTTACAGGGCGCTCTTTCACTTTGTCCCTCCGGTTCGCACCCTGCGGAGCCGAAGGTTGTTTCCCGTTTTCCGAAAGTTTTGTATCCCTCATGCGGAAGAAGCACGTCTGTTCAGTATGGTTTGTACGATTGCAGTACGTACACATGATAGTTTGTTTGGGTTGTTCAGTACCCTTTTCATTTTTGAACTTCTGACGAATCGTTTTGTCGTTCTCGAGTTTGCTTGGCCCCTGGGGCTCCTTTTCTTGATCTTTAAACCAACAGTTCGCGTCCTGGTGGCCACGTCTTTTACAGTGACCGCACACCGACGGCTTTGGTTTTTCAGTTTTAATTTGCGGCTGCTCGTTAGTTGCGCCCTTCAGAGTTTTACTTGCTTCTTGAAATCGCGATTTATCGCGCTCCATTTCCTTTTCAATTTTTATCGCGGTTTGGTAGGCTGCGCTGAGACTAGAATACCCCTCGAATTTTAAACGGAGTCGAAAATCAGGTGGGAGGCCGCCAATAAAACATTCCATGGTTTCCTCCTCGAGAGATTCCTTTTGCATACGCGACAACCGACCTGAAGACTCGGTTTCTCCGTCGCAAATCGCGGCATGGAGATCTTTTACGCGGCTTATATAGTCGAGTACATGCTCTGTTTTACCCTTTGTGACGTTTCCCAGTTCGCCCTTATATTGGTTTACCGACTTTGATCCCCCAAAAATTTCTTTGAGATTTTCGGTAAACGCGGTAACCGTCCGAAACGTATCGTCTTCGATAGCCGTATATGCGCGACCCGTTAACTTGTTGCGTAATAGTCGCGTGAATGTTGGTTCGAGAGACGGTGTGAGCATATCTTTGGCTCTTCTACAGGCGCGAGAAAACTTTAGCACCGGGATATTACTTCCACTGAAGGTGGGGACTGATTCGAGGACGTCCTTAAATGACAAGTGCGTGTTAAAACCCCCACTATTACCTGTTTCAGGGGCGCTGTTTGGCACCTCATTTATGGTGCGTAACTTCAAGTCGTTTAATTCCTTTTTTACGCTTTCAAGTTCGACCCACAATGTTGAATTGAAATCGCCCCGGGTTTCGGGACACTCACCCGTTTGTTGGGGTGCATGCCCCACGTTTCCCTGTTTAAGTAGCGCAATTTCCCTTTCATGGACTTCTAAGAGTCGTTCCTCGAGTTCTACTTCGCGTGCCCTGCTGGCTTCTTCAAATTCGGCCAGCTCGCGCTGTTTTTTAATCAGTTGGTCCTGTAGCTTTATTAGCTCTTCCTCTGTGAAGTGGCTAGCGCGATCTGTGCCGTTTTCTTGATTTGACATTTTTGTTTTGTTTATTTTGTTTTGTTTTCAAAACAGCAATGAGGACGATCTTCTGATCTGTCCTATTGTTTATTTCTGTTTTGATTTTATTTTGTTTTGTTTTCAAAACAGCAATAAGGGCAATCTTCTGATTTGTCCTATTGTTTATTTCTGTTTTGATTTTGTTTTGTTTTGTTTTCAAAACAGCAATGAGGGCAATCTTTTGATTTGTCCTATTGTTTATTTCTGTTTTGATTTTATTTTGTTTTGTTTTCAAAACAGCAATGAGGGCAATCTTCTGATTTGTCCTATTGTTTATTTCTGTTTTTGATTTTATTTTGTTTTGTTTTCAAAACAGCAATGAGGGCAATCTTTTGATTTGTCCTATTGTTTATTTCTGTTTTGATTTTATTTTGTTTTGTTTTCAAAACAGCAATGAGGGCAATCTTTTGATTTGTCCTATTGTTTATTTCTGTTTTGATTTTATTTTGTTTTGTTTTCAAAACAGCAATGAGGGCAATCTTCTGATTTGTCCTATTGTTTATTTCTGTTTTGATTTTATTTTGTTTTGTTTTCAAAACAGCAATGAGGGCAATCTTCTGATTTGTCCTATTGTTTATTTCTGTTTTGTTTTCAAAACAGCAATGAGGGCAATCTTTTGATTTGTCCTATTGTTTATTTCTGTTTTGATTTTATTTTGTTTTGTTTTCAAAACAGCAATGAGGGCAATCTTTTGATTTGTCCTATTGTTTATTTCTGTTTTGATTTTATTTTGTTTTGTTTTCAAAACAGCAATGAGGGCAATCTTCTGATTTGTCCTATTGTTTATTTCTGTTTTGATTTTATTTTGTTTTGTTTTCAAAACAGCAATGAGGGCAATCCTTTGATTTGTCCTATTGTTTATTTCTGTTTTGATTTTATTTTGTTTTGTTTTCAAAACAGCAATGAGGGCAATCTTTTGATTTGTCCTATTGTTTATTTCTGTTGTGGTTTTATTTTGTTTTGTTTTCAAAACAGCAATGAGGGCAATCTTCTGATTTGTCCTATTGTTTATTTCTGTTTTGATTTTATTTTGTTTTGTTTTCAAAACAGCAATGAGGGCAATCTTCTGATTTGTCCTATTGTTTATTTCTGTTTTGATTTTATTTTGTTTTGTTTTCAAAACAGCAATGAGGGCAATCTTCTGATTTGTCCTATTGTTTATTTCTGTTTTGATTTTATTTTGTTTTGTTTTCAAAACAGCAATGAGGGCAATCTTTTGATTTGTCCTATTGTTTATTTCTGTTTTGATTTTATTTTGTTTTGACCGCGTGTTTTATTAGCATTTACCTTTAAACACGCGTTTTACAAAATTTATTTTTGAATAATAAATTTTTATCTTTAAGTACGCGTTTAATAAATTTTTATTTTTGAATACGCGTTCAATAACATTTATTTTTGAATACGCGTTCGATAAAATTTATTTTTGAATATTTTTGAATACGCGTTGAATAAAATTTTATTTTTGAATACGCGTTCAATAAAATTTATTTTTGAATACGCGTTGAATAAAATTTTATTTTTAAATACGCGTTGAATAAAATTTTATTTTTAAATACGCGTTTAATAAAAATTTTATTTTTGAATACGCGTTCAATAAAATGTTATTTTTAAGTACACGTTTTATAAAATTTCGTTTTTAAACACAGGTTTTATTAAATTTTATTTTTAACCTCGCGATTTAACGAATTTTATTTTAAAATACGCGCTTTATTAAATTTTTATTTTTAAACACGCGTTTTAGTAAATTTTATTTTTTAAATACGCGTTGAGTAAAATTTCATTTTTAAATACGCGTTTAATAAAAATTTTATTTTTGAATACGCGTTCAATATAATTTATTTTTGAATACGTGTTTAATAAAAATTTTATTTTTAAGTACACGTTTTATAAAATTGTTTTTAAACATAGGTTTTATTAAATTTTATTTTTAACCTCGCGATTTAACGAATTTTATTTTACAATACGCGCTTTATTAAATTTTTATTTTTAAACACGCGTTTTAGTAAATTTTATTTTTTAAATACGCGTTGTATAAAATTTTATTTTTAAATACGCGTTGAGTAAAATTTCATTTTTAAATACGCGTTTAATAAAAATTTTATTTTTGAATACGCGTTCAATAAAATTTATTTTTGAATACGTGTTTAATAAAAATTTTATTTTTAAGTACACGTTTTATAAAATTGTTTTTAAACACAGGTTTTATTAAACTTTATTTTTAACCTCGCGATTTAACGAATTTTATTTTAAAATACGCGCTTTATTAAATTTTTATTTTTAAACACGCGTTTTAGTAAATTTTATTTTTTAAATACGCGTTGTCTAAAATTTTATTTTTAAATACGCGTTGAGTAAAATTTCATTTTTAAATACGCGTTTAATAAAATGTTATTTTTAAGTACACGTTTTATAAAATTTCGTTTTTAAACACAGGTTTTATTAAATTTTATTTTTAACCTCGCGATTTAACGAATTTTATTTTAAAATACGCGCTTTATTAAATTTTTATTTTTAAACACGCGTTTTAGTAAATTTTATTTTTTAAATACGCGTTGTATAAAATTTTATTTTTAAATACGCGTTGAGTAAAATTTCATTTTTAAATACGCGTTTAATAAAAATTTTATTTTTGAATACGCGTTCAATAAAATTTATTTTTGAATACGTGTTTAATAAAAAATTTATTTTTAAGTACACGTTTTATAAAATTGTTTTTAAACACAGGTTTTATTAAATTTTATTTTTAACCTCGCGATTTAATGAATTTTATTTTAAAATACGCGCTTTATTAAAATTTTATTTTTAAACACGCGTTTAATAAAAATTTTATTTTTGAATACGCGTTCAATAAAATTTTATTTTTAAATACGCGTTGAGTAAAATTTCATTTTTAAATACGCGTTTAATAAAAATTTTATTTTTGAATACGCGTTCAATAAAATTTTATTTTTAAATACGCGTTGAGTAAAATTTCATTTTTAAATACGCGTTTAATAAAAATTTTATTTTTGAATACGCGTTCAATAAAATTTTATTTTTAAATACGCGTTTTAATGAATTTTACTTTTGATACGCGTTGTATAAAATTTTATTTTATAAATACGCGTTTTATAAAATTTCGTTTTTAGACACGGGTTTTATTAAGTTTTATTAATTTCGTTTTAACCATGCGTTTTATCACTTCTATTCAATGTTATTTTGAACACTCGTTAAAACACACAAGAAAAAACCTTTGGGAGAAGAGAGACAACAATTCCGAAGTTTGTGACCTTTATATTTTCGAATACATTAATTCTATAAAATGTCGCCAGACAGACAGATCCCACCGCTGTCACCAAAAATGTTACGTCCCAGGCTTGTGCTTTTGACTTAGACACAGGATGTAACCTCGTTTTAACGAGTGATAATGATTGCTCCCCTTTTGGGCCCGTGGGCACGGGCCGGGGATCGGAGCACTCTGTGCTGGCGACCTTCTATTGAATTTTGGACGTTTAATAACAAACTCCACTTACCTTTTCGCTGTCTATTGTCGAATAGATTGTGGTTCTCCTTTATATTCCTCGGAGCGTCGACGGGCCGCCTTCCGTCGTTTGGTCGTGGTCGCCCTGATCGCGGCTTCGGAGGTGTGCTGTCGCGCAGGTTGGGGAATCGTCGGAAATGAACTTCACTCCGTCAGGTTTTTAGGTTTTAACAATTAAACTTGTATTTACGATTACTGGTATGTTCACAATAAAATTTAGGTTTGACGATAAACTTGTATTTACGATTAGTGGTAAGTTCACAATAAAATTTGGGTTTGACGATCGAAAGTGCCGGGTCTCCCTTTGAGGGGACTCCGGTGAGAGAGAGAGACTAGAAGAGTTCTCTAGAGCCGCGCACTAAAGACTGAAGATCAGGGACTCTTAGTCCCTTTTAATTGTTCGTTTGCGGGTGGGGCAAATCGCTGACGTTCGTGGAATATGCTTTGTTAACGCGTTCCCACAGGCGCGATCCTGCTGACGCTCCTTACTCGGAAGGCCTCCGCTGCCCGGGACTTCGGTAACGCATACATCCGATAGCCCGGGTCTCTGGTGGCCCGCGAGTCTCGCGATAACGATACAGTTTCTGCGCTCGCTTGATATAATATTTAATGTTCGTTAAAGATTTAATATACCGGGTTGAGCCGGGACGTGACAATATAATATTTAATGTTCGTTAAAGATTTAATATACCGGGTTGAGCCAGGACGTGACAATATACACACATACAAACACACACACACACACACACACACACACACACACACACACACACACACACACACACACACACACACACACACACACACACACACACACACACACACACACACACACACACACACACACACACACACACACACACACACACACACACACACACACACACACACACACACACACACACACACACACACACACACACACACACACACACACACACACACACACACACACACACACACACACACACACACACACACACACACACACACACACACACACACACACACACACACACACACACACACACACACACACACACACACACACACACACACACACACACACACACACACACACACACACACACACACACACACACACACACACACACACACACACACACACACACACACACACACACACACACACACACACACACACACACACACACACACACACACACACACACACACACACACACACACACACACACACACACACACACACACACACACACACACACACACACACACACACACACACACACACACACACACACACACACACACACACACACACACACACACACACACACACACACACACACACACACACACACACACACACACACACACACACACACACACACACACACACACACACACACACACACACACACACACACACACACACACACACACACACACACACACACACACACACACACACACACACACACACACACACACACACACACACACACACACACACACACACACACACACACACACACACACACACACACACACACACACACACACACACACACACACACACACACACACACACACACACACACACACACACACACACACACACACACACACACACACACACACACACACACACACACACACACACACACACACACACACACACACACACACACACACACACACACACACACACACACACACACACACACACACACACACACACACACACACACACACACACACACACACACACACACACACACACACACACACACACACACACACACACACACACACACACACACACACACACACACACACACACACACACACACACACACACATATATCCTCCTTACAAAATATTCCGTGGCTGTTCCTCTGGTTCACACAACAGCTGTAGGCGTCGCAGACGCCTTTACCAACAACTTCATTCCACGCTTCGGCGCACCAAAGGCTATATTGATTAACCAGGGGATGAACTTTTGCAACTCACTAAAGAAAAACCTCGGAAAAAGATTTCATATAAAAACACACCAAACAACGGCATTTCATCCACAAACTAACGGATCAATTGAAAAATCCCATTATGTGTTGGCAGAATATCTCAAACAATATGTCCCCACCCAACAAGAGTGGGACAAGCTCGTCGAATTCGCAATGTTTTCATATAATACCAGCACCCATGAAGGCACCGGGTACACACCGCACGAACTAGTTTTTGGGAAACCGGCCCGTCAAGCTTCAGGTCACCTGCAAGTCGAGGAACATACGGATCCAACATATCAGGACTATTTGGAAGCATTATTTAACAAAATATACACACTGCAAAAACTAGCTTCCGAAAATCTCAACAAGGCCAAAGAAAAATCTAAGATTACGATGTGTTACGTCCGGGAATTTATTTTAGATAAAAAAATAAATACCTTCGAAAGAGAAATACGCGATTTCGGTTACGAGATTGAATTTACGTTGATTGTTTAATTTATGCAATTTTTCTTTGTTTTACAGAAACGGAAGCCAGCCTTAAAATCCTGCGTTTAGTCGGGAATGTGCCCAACAGGGATGAGGATCGAGGCACGGGTTGATCGATAATCATGAATCACTCGCGGGCATAGGGCAGTCGGTAAAGAAGATAGTCAAT
This sequence comes from Ophion obscuratus, assembly GCA_964007375.1. Classification (NCBI taxonomy): domain Eukaryota; kingdom Metazoa; phylum Arthropoda; class Insecta; order Hymenoptera; family Ichneumonidae; genus Ophion; species Ophion obscuratus. Next base: position 42,167,483 of record OZ023315.1, on the reverse strand, counting down.
GGTAACATGAACATGCGCCTTACTGTTACGTCCTGGCGATCTTGCCCTCCATTCTCCATATACATATGCATATACAGGGTGTCCCAAAACTCAACGATAATCTGAGACCGGATGAAAGGCCAAGTTATACCAGTTCTGGGAAAAATAAAATAAAAAATCCATATCACTCAGTTCAGCGATAATAGGCAGTTTTAAAAAAAGTTGAAATTCGACACCCTTGGTCGCATTTTCAAGTCCTGTGATTACCAATGTCACAATTTCGCTGTGATTTTTTTAATTTCGTGATCTTCATTAACGATGCTATCAATCGCAACTACAAATTAATGCAAAAAACATTGTTAATTTAATAAAATAAGTTAGGTTTTAGTGAGTCATGGTTCACAAAAATATTGTTAGTTAACTTTGACACTTCATTTTGAAAAAAAATGTACTACACTACCCTTGGCAAGTTGTTTCAAAAGATGGCGCATTTAATCAAGATTTCAAAATGGTGCAACACTTGCCACGTTTCTTGCCATTGAAAATTTTATTTCTTATTTTTTTCAAATTGAGCTCATTTTGAACAACTCAATATTAGGATTTTTGTTACTAAAATTTGCTATTTTTTGTTTCTGGTCTGAAATAAAATTATTATTTTTAGTAAAGAGGTAATTGAGTCAGTTAATAACCAATTTTTATTGTAATAAACATATGTTTTTTACAATAAAAATTGGTTATTAACTGACTCAATTACCTCTTTACTAAAAATAATAGTTATTTCAAAAGATGGCGCATTTAATCAAGATTTCAAAATGGTGCAACACTTGCCACTTTTCTTGCCATTAAAAATTTTATGTCTTATTTTTTTCAAATTGATCTCATTTTGGACAACTCAACATTAGGAATTTTTGTTACTAAAATTTGTTATTTTTTGTTTCTGGTCTGAAATAAAATTATTATTTTTAGTAAAGAGGTAATTGAGTCAGTTAATAACCAATTTTTATTGTAAATTTTTACAATAAAAATTGGTTATTAACTGACTCAATTACAGAATTGGTTATTAACTGACTCAATACAGAAACAAAAAATAACAAATTTTAGTAACAAAAATTCCTAATGTTGAGTTGTTGAAAATGAGCTCAATTTGAAAAAAAATAAGAAATCAAATTTTTAATGGCAAGAAAAGTGGCAAGTGTTGCACCATTTTGAAATCTTGATTAAATGCGCCATCTTTTGGAATAACTTGCCAAGGGTAGTGTAGTACATTTTTTTTCAAAATGAAGTGTCAAACTAACAATATTTTTGTGAACCATGACTCACTAAAACTTAACTTATTTTATTAAATTAACAATGTTTTTTGCATTAATTTGTAGTTGCGATTAATAGCATCGTTAATGAAGATCACGAAATTAAAAAAATCACGGCGAAATTGTGACATTGGTAATCACAGGACTTGAAAATGCGACCAAGGGTGTCGAATTTCAACTTTTTTTAAAAAATGTCTATTATCGCTGAACTGAGTGATATGGTTTTTTTTTTTATTTTTCCCAGAACTGGTATAACTTGGCCTTTCATCCGGTCTCAGATTATCGTTGAGTTTTGGGACACCCTGTCTACATACACCGATCTCGTCCTTTATTATATATATATATATGTATATATGTATATACATACATATATACATATACGCATACATATGATACCTACAGATATATATATATATATATATATTGTTATACATACGTATATACAAATTTATAATCTACAATACAAGATTATCTTTTTTTCGTTAACTCGAACTCATATTCTGACGAGCGCATTTATTTTTTATCATTTCTTATTTTGTCTGTGCACATTCGACTCCCCCTAGCATGCACCTACTCCCGCTGAACGTGCCTAGCTAGCGCGCGGAGCTCAACGGGCGCACTCAACGGGAGCACGCGCGCACTCCCTCGCTATCCTTGTCCCTCTTCAGCGCCCGCGCGCACTCACTCGCTATCCTTGTCTCTCTTCAGCGCCCGCGCGCACTCACTCGCTATCCTCGTATCTCCTTAACGCTCGCGCGCACCCGCGCGCCCTCGCTCCGTCTCTCTCTGACGGTCCGCGAGGAGACCAACGTACTCCTCCTGTTCCCCTGATACTTCGCGCGCTCAATCGAACTCTCCATTATCCGCTACGTAATCTCTCTCATCTTCCATCCTTCTTCTTCGGGTTACCCGCGTACCTCCTTCATACTCATGTAACCCGTATCACAAAAACCTTCTTCCTTAACCGCGAACCTCGTTTTCCGCGGATTCGCGATATAATTCGCGACCCACGGATCACGACTATTAACGCTCATCCCGCTCATCCCTATTTCACGTACTTACGAAAAACCGCGAGATTGCGTAATCCACGGACTCACCATATACTCGCGACCCCGCGACTCGCCTCGTATATAGAGGCTCTCTCTCTCGCACCCTCACCCGGCCTAACTCTTTCTCTCTCTTACTCATGGCAAACAGACGCTATGTGACTTTCCCTAAGATATTTTCCGAGATATTTTCCAGAGAACACTTGAATTACTCTCGAGAACGAGCAAACGCTCTTTTTACAGCATAAGAACCTTGTTGTACGCTTTCCTATTTTCCGAGCACATAATAGAAGACACTAGCCAGACTTTTCCCGAACTTTCCCAGCGCATGGGTATCTCTTTCTCTCTCGCACTCGTCGCGTTTCTCTCGGACGCGCCGCCATGATGGAAGCCACGTGTTGCAAGTAGGCTTCTACGAAATAATAATTTAAACAATATCACATCATGCCGAATCCTAAGAACTAATTAAGAGATAAACAAATCGCTATAACTCCATACCTTGTAGACGAAACATCCGCTCCAACACCAATCGCCTCTTTGTCTCCTTTGTTTCCAACCCTATATCATTATTATTATTTCCACGTGCAGAATATTCTAGAACAATTTCATACATGCTCTAATTAATAAAGAAATTATTCAAATAATAATTAACGCCGTCACAATGCGACTTACAATATTATTAATAATTATAATAAATGTTTCATGCGACAAATGAGATATAAACACTATTTTAATCATTTAGTTAAGCGATAATCGTTATAATTCAGTATTATCAGTATAACAAATATTACTTTCGCATCAATAATAGTGCGCTCTATTTTATTAATTAAAAATTACACATTTATAATTATTATATGCAACTCGTATATTTGGCATCGTAATTAATATTCTCTCAATTTAATTGCCGTATTTTGCAAATTACAATAACCTATCCTCATAGTACTACATCAAATCTGTTTCGCACGCACGCGAAAGAATAAAATAACAATCACAACCAAAAATTATATAAAATCACGTCCCTTTATTCACAAGCGAATATTATTGTAACAAATTGTGAGACTAACGATAAATTAAAAATTCTAACTTATCGTCAGTCCAACCATGACAAGCCGACATAATTATTATTATTTTTTTTATTTCAAGTTTTACTTGCACAGCCTTTTCGGCTTTTTACAAGGCTCCACTTATATGTCCACCGCTCTGCACTTGTTCTTTCTCTCCATCCTCCCCCCTCCCCATTGCGGCCGCAGCCGACTTCCCCCTCTGTATTATATTCATCATGACATTTCTGTCATGGGTATAGGGAAACTGCGGAAAACCTATACCAATACAGCCGGTCACGAGTTCGCTTCCCAGCCTCGGAGCTAGTCGCGTTTCGTCGAGAAATAGCTCACAGGCTACAGCCATACCCATCCGACACACACACGTACCGGTCCGTGTGCGCGACATCTGTGTACAACTCGAGCTACGTCACGCCTGTGTTTTTATTTCTCGACGAAACTACGAGACGGTGATTGGAACCCGCGACCTCCCGATGTGTTGATTTCAGAGGCAGGTACGCTAACCACTAGACCAACACATCGGTGAACCGACATAATTATTTGTTATAACATTTAAATTAAATAATTGATTTATCGTCGAATCCTCCGTTTAACGCCATAAGAGCGAGCGAGAAGGAAGATCGGCGTCGGCGTCTCCTCTCCGCGGCGCATGCGCACCACACCGTTCCACCGCCGCACCAATAAAAAGCCGAGTCTCTTCTTTATTTTCACATCGTTAGTTAATCGAATTGTAACTCGAAGTTTGAGTTTTAATTGCGCTTAAACCTCCTCGTATTCAACATCGCAGAGTTGTGTGTAATTATATTTATTTCCAAGTTTGTAAGAATATATACATATACGTGTACATTTCTAGAATCAGCAAATAATTATTTCGCGACCCTTTACCCGTCGTCGAATATATTCTTTCGCACGTGTTGTGTGTTGTTTAGTTCGTTCATTCGTCTTTTACAAAATCCGTCTGAATCAACAATCATCCACCGTCGTTTTCGTGGCATTTCGTTTAATCGAAAATATTTCGTTTTACAACTTTTATACTGTGCGTGTAAAACAATCGTCCGTTATACAAACCAACCTATCATCCCCTTTTTCCGTGCTTTCCGAAGAATTGTCGGTTGTGCTACTTACTACTGCACGTCGACAATGTCTCGCCTCGCTTAATTTCAAGACTCAGTTTACCGATTGTGCTACTTGTGTTACGTCCTAGCACTCTCGCCCTCCAAATATTCATATCTGGTACGAATTGTAATAATTATTAAGATTTTTTCCTCGCGCTAAACGCGCTCATTTATGTTTTTCTTGGGTAACATATTAATCAGAACGACCCATATATGGTCGATTTCACTTAGAAACCCCGTTATGTCAGATATTCGAAAATATATCTTTAAATTTAGCACGCGTATATCTACCCGTATACTTTAGGGACAAATCTTTAAATTTAGCACGCGTATATCTACCCGTATACTTTAGGGACAAACAGTTCCCATAATAACTTTACCGCTAAGCTTGCCCGTAACTTCAGAGACGAGCACATGGGTGCTCGGATTAACTTTACAAATAGCCTCATATACACGTACATATCTGTTTGCCTGTACACTTCTGGGACACGCACATGGGTCCCCGAAGTACCATATTATAATGTCTCATATATACATACATATACACGTACCTGCATGCTTTAGGGAGATATACGACAGTCCCTGGAGTACCTCCTATAATAATTCCGCATGTCTATTTCCATGTATACTTTAGGGACATAAGTCCTCGAACTAACTTCGATGCATATATATATATATATATATATATATATATATACACACACATACTCTAGGACCTCAGAGTCCCCATATACCATTCGTATACTCATATGCATACTTCGAAGGCATTAGTCCTCGGAATAACTTTAGTGAATATCTATACATGTATATATATATATATTGTAACGTGTTTTTTTTTTGGTAACACTCCGCCGCTCGGCGAGGGCGTCCTCCGGCTCGGGGCCACCATCGCCGCCACGACGCGATTCCGTAGGGTCCTGAATAGTTGTATATTATTTACTAATCCCGTCTGTTTTCTCCTTATTTTTATTATGTAATGTAAACCCGATGTCGAGGTTTCTCCCGCGGGAGGAAGGATGCGCCGTCAAGAAGGGAAACATCCGAGGCAGCGGTGACGGCAAGGTAGAACGTTCACCCTGGGCTGAAGATCGGGAAAACGCAGGAGGCCCTTAAGCGTCTGAATGATCGGAGCGGCCAAGGTTCATGCGAAAATTCCAACGTTCGCGACTCCCACATTATCCGGAGAAAATTATTTATCGGGGTCGGATCCACGCGCAGACTTTTCGTACCCCCCCCCCCCTGCGAGGTTTCTCTCAGCCCGTGTAACACGGAGGATAAAAAGGGTTGCGGTCATTGTTCCCGCCAAGACCCGAGATTCGTGAGAGCTAGCGCGCGGATTTTATTCTTTCGTTCCGGGAGTTACGAAATTCGAAATTCGCGCTAGGATCGTAGGCGAACTCCCGAAACAATCGACATGAGACTGCCCTCTCGCGCGAAGCTAGAGAAAAAGACGAGGAGCGGGGAGGGGCAGGGGTACGCGTCTCGCACGCCGGCCGGCTTGCCGGACAGCTTCTCGCGAGGTACCGAGCCGGAAGGACGTGGGACGACCAAGGCAAAAACGGCCGGTTGTTTTCTCCCGGTGAGCTTAGCGATGCCCGTTGTAGTAATTCACGTAGATCTCTGACCGTGTGGTCGATCCTCGATCTCGGGTATCTTTTTCGTGGCCACGGCCTCTGTCGCGTTTCTGTAATTTTCGAGCCCCGTCGTACGTAGCTAGCGCGTATTGTCGGGAAATTGCGTCGTGGTTGCGCGCGGGAAGCTCAATCCCGTTTTGCGACGAGCTTCGGCTCGATTAGTCTATAAAAAGTGTGAGTGAATGTGTGCCTGCGAAAATTGGGACGTGTCGTCCTTGGTGATCCCTTGGCCTGCGGCGAGGCTTGTGCAAGGGGAAAGGGGGAGAGATCGCCCTTAGGTCGGGACATCTTCACGGAGAACTAGCCTCCCGTTTATCACCGGGTCGCGGGTTCGAACCCGTGCGGACTCCCGTCTACCTTAACAGTATCTACCGGGTGCCCCTTTCCCCAGTGTGGGGATTTATCCCGGCTTCGTCGTGGGGGAGAGGTTGCTGAGCATCGACGTCCACGTAAGTAACGACCGGGGTAATTTTCCCGGGATATTTCTGTCTTTATTTTAACGCTCGGCCGGGTAACCGATTAGCGGGGGCCCGGTTTTATAATATTAGTGTGGCCGGTAGGGGAGAGAGAGGAGAGGCCAAAACGAGCTCGACGTATATTGTGTGTGTGTAGGCCCCGGTCGGAATTGGTGTGTGTGTGTGTGTGTGTGCGCGCGAGAGTAACTGTCTCGCAAGATTTCACGCGTATTGTACATATTTCGTTTTCTGATTTTTGTCCCGTGTTCCTTGCGAAGGAGGGGAATTATTAACGGCAGGTAAAATAAATTCCCTGACGATAAATTTCTCTTGCCGCGCGTGATTGACACCTGACCCATCCCCTCTACCTTATCCACGAGGCTGCAGTTTGGCCGGACACTGCGTTCCCTTTTCTCATCCCGACAAGCCGATTTTCGGCTGGCGCCCTATATAAATTGTCGGGACGGGAGGAGGGGAGTTTTGTGACTCTCTCGGTCCTTTTCCCCCAGCTCCCTCGATTTTGCGGTCACAATATATATACATATACGTACTCCATACGCTTCAGGGACATATAGCCGAGTCCCGGGGCAATAGTTAATACATATCTACTTTCATGCACACTTCGGGGACATAAGTCCTCAAAGTGACACACACAAATATACATATATATATATATATATATATATTCGGTACACTCCCGGGACATCCAAGAGAGTCTCCGGAGTACAAATGATAATATTAATATCTATGCTTACATGTGTACTTCAGGGACATTCACGAGTCCCCGAACTAGTATCCAACATATATATGTATATTCGTGTTGACCATAATACAATGGTCCTAGAAATAAGAAATATTGTTATATATACATTATGTATATATCGGGGACGCGAGAGTCCTCGAATAACCCGCGAAACTGTTCTCAAGCGGTCAGCTTCATCGCGAGTTTTCTCACAGACCTCCTCGGAGCTTGGTCACCACGCAGTCAGCACATCCTGCCGATAACGAAAAATATTCATTTCATTGCTCATGTACAACTCGAGAAAAATAACGTTATCAGTGCTAATATTCGGTTACATGGGAACCGAGCTGGAGAGCGAGGGTAATGACGCTACGCCCTTTGTCTCCGAGACAAAGACGGCGAGGATACATATTGCGCTCCTGGAGCTGGCCAGTCAGTTCCGTCCGGTCTCTCCAACAGCGCGCATCGCAGAGTCGACGCTCTGAAAACCGGTACATTTATTATATTTTATTCTTTTCGAGTTTACCCCGGTCTCTTCGTCAGTGTTACTATAAGTCTCTGTAAAACCGGCATTAATTGTTTAAATCGTAATAAAAGTAAAAGGAAATATAACAAGTCAAACACTACAACAAATAAATTTACGAAACATATATTATTGTCTTTACTGAATGTAACTACGATTATTCACGTGTAAAATACACAATTGTTTATATCACATTCGATTTCTTCGCGCTATTTAAATCACCCAAAATACGGCGACCGCGCAAAAGTGTAACATTTTCCGAGCAAATAATTAAAATACATTTGTCTCTCGTTCGTGCGTGTAAGCACGCAACGAACAAATCATCGTAGTGCATTTCTTTCTCTCTTTCTCTCTTCCTCTCGCTCACGCCATTTTCCCTAACGCACGTATTCGTCTCACTCATAAAATCATACCTGTTCAAAATTGGACAAACCTGGGAGTGCTATTTCATGAGGCTTGGGAAAGGTGACGCACGAACACGCTACATCCGCTGACTCGCCGTAATCTGGCAGGTTAGCGACTGCTACGATTTACCCGGTGCTTAATGTTCGGACGTCGATTTCCCTCGACCTTCATATTTGTATTCGCGGCTGGCCGCCAATCGCCGTAACCGGGCGGTGGTGGGCCAGACGTAGCGAGTCGGCGGTGCCGTAATCTGGCACGCAGTAGACTCGCTCAGCGTACCAAATTTTATTTCATACTAACCTGTACCTATGCGTTAGACGAATACGTTTCCCGATACATTCGCTCAACGAATAAAGAACCTCATCCGTCCAAAATCGGACGTATTAACAGGTATTTTCCGAGGAATTCGGAAGGTTTGCCGCACGAACACGCCAAACGCGCCGACCCGCCGTAATACGGTAGGTCAGCGACTGGCACGGTCACACCGGTGCTTAGTGTTCGGGCGTCGGCTTGCGTTATCCTCAACATTTGTTCTCGCGGCTGGCCGCCAATCGCCGTAACCGGGCGGAGGTGAAGCCAGACGTGGTGAGTCGACGGTGCCGAAACCTGGCACGTCTTGCACTCACCCAGCGGTTCAAATAATTATAAAATCTATACACTCATATTCATATTTCGACGCGAATGTATCCCTCATAAATTAATCCAATCCTCGTAGTCTCCGACTGCTCCCAAAAATATCGGCATCACCGGGCCATCGCATTCGGACGATCACCGGACACCCTTCTGGGCAACGACAGGTCGGGTCGAGCTGGAACACCTTTGCGATTCCTGGAAAAATTCGGTCCACGGTCGAGTAGTTTTGACCCGCTACGCACCGCCGCTCTTTCTCACCAAGGTAAGCATAATTTCACGCTACTTTCTTATTTGCTTACCTGTCGCTCATGCGTCAAGTTATACGCCAATGACTTTACCAAGCGCCTATCCCAAATGGGCACATTCCCGCTTAAACGTGGCGCTTTTCTTCTACGGCGGTAACTTACCGTCACATAAGTCATATACGACTAAATCCATTATAATCCGTACGTTCGTGGCACACTTCCCATTCGTAAATTCAAATCCTGAAAGGTAAATTGAAAGACCATTAATTATCGATTAAAAATGGGACCCACGACGTAACACTTGCACTGCACGTCGATTAATTCGTGTCTTGAATCCACGCTTGCATGTCAATGCTACCTGTTCTCTCCTTTTCCCCAGCTAACGGGTAATTGATTTTCCAATAAAATATTTATCAGTATTTATTAAATTTTATAAATGCCAAGAAGACGAGGTGGTTCCAAGTTTCATCTTCGCCGCGTAAACGCGATAGCCGCGCAAAAGCTACGACCGGCATCTCGTGGAAATAATTAATCTCTATTTAAACGGATTGTTCGCGACGCCATAAAAGAACACTCAGTAAAACTCGGACCGAAAGTAGTGTCAAACGTTCCACTTCCTGCGAAAATCTTCATCGTCGAGCCCCGTGGGTACATTCGTGCAGTGACCAGTACAACCGGCAGCGTCGCTTCAGACGCGTCCACCGTCGTTGCATCATCGGACATCGAGGTTTCCATCGTTGTCTAATTTTCTCTCGTCGCCAACGTCGTTTCCTTTCGCTCCACGAGTTCGTCGCCGCAGTCGGCTAACAGGAGCTTCCCTTCATCGGCACACGTGTCGGTACACCTATGGGTGGGTGGTCGTTGAAGAATAGGAGACCTACCTCCCAACCGACTGTCGTCAAAATCGTCGTTCATCTTGAAATCATCATTACCGACGGAAGGACTTCTCCCCGGGTACCAGACCGTCCGTCGATAAACCCGCTACGCACCGCCGCCCATAGGGTAAGTCGCATGTTCACGTTACCATTGACTATCTTCTTTACCGACTGCCCTATCCCGGCGAGTAATTCATGATTATCGATCAACCTGTGGCTCGATCCTCATCCCTGTTGGGCACATTCCCGACTAAAGGCAGGATCTTAAGGCTGGCGTCCCTTTCTGTAAGACAAAAGGAAAATTGCATTAATTAAACAATCAACGTAAATTCAATCTCATAAGCGAAATTGCGTATTTCTCTTTCGAAGGAATTTATTTATTTTGACCTAAAATAAATTCCCGGACGTAACATTACCCTACGAGCGGCGGTGCGTAGCGGGTTTATCGACGGACGGTCTGGTACCCGGGGAGAGGTCCTTCCGTCGGTAATGATGATCTCGAGTTGAACGACGATTTTGACGACAATCGGTTGGGAGCTAGGGCTCCTATTCTTCGACGACCATCCACTCATAGGTGTACCGACACGTATGCCGATAAAGAGGAGCTCCTGTTAGCCGACCGCGGCGACGAACTCGTGGAGCGAAAGGAAGCGACGTTGGCGACGAGAGAAAATTAGCCAACGATGGAAATCTCGATGTCCGACGATGCAACGACGGTGGACGCGTCTGAAGCGGCGCTGCCGGTTGAACGGGTCACTGCGCGAATGTACCCACGGGGGTCGATGATGAAGATTTTCGCACGAAATGGAACGTTTGATACTACTTTCGGTCCGATTTTCACTGAGTGTTCCTTTATGGCGTCGCGAACAATCCGTTTGAATAGAGATGAATTATTTCCACGAGATGCCGGCCGTGGCTTTTGCGCGGCTATCGCTTTTGCGCGGCGGAGATGAAACTTGGAACCACCTCGTCTTCTTGGCATTTATAAAATTAAATAAGTACTTATAAATATTTTATTGAAAAATCAATTGCCCGTTGGCTGGGGAAAATGAGAGAACAGGTAAGATTGACATGCAAGCGTGGATTCAAGACACGAATTAATCGACGTGCAGTAGTAAGTAGCACAATCGGTAAATCGAGTCTTGAAATGAAGCGAGGTAAGAAATTGTCGACGTGCAGTAGTAAGTAGCACAACCGACAATTCTTCGGAGAGTGAGGAAAAGTGGATGATAAGTTAGTTCGTGTAACGGACGATTGATTTATACACACAATATAAAAAGTTGTAAATGGAAATATTTTCGATTAAACGAAATGCCACGAAACCGACGGTGGATGATTGTTGATTCAGACGGATTTTGTAAAGGACGAATGAACGAACTAAACAACACATACCACGTTCGAAAGAATATATTTGACGAGGGATAAAGGGTCGCGAAATAATTATTCACTTATTATATAATTATTCACATTATTATTCTAGAAATGTACACGTATGTGTATATATTGTTACAAACTTGGAAATAAATATAATTACACACAACTTTGCGATGTTGAATACGATGAGATTTAAGCGCAATTTAAACTCAAACTTCGTGTTACAATTCGATAAAATAACGATGTGAAAATAAAGAAATGTTAAAGAAATGGTCCGATTTTCCAGCGTGCGGGTCCGACACGAACGCGGCGAGCGGAGAAGCGCAACTGACTGGTGGAGAGACCGGAGAACTGACGAGCAGCGGAGGACTCGGCTTTTTATTGGTGCGGCGGTGGAACGGTGTGGTGCGCATGCGCCGCGGAGAGGAGACGCCGACGCCGATGTTCCTTCTCGCTCGCTCTTATGGCGTTAAACGGAGGATTCGACGATAAAGCAATTATTTTATTTAAATGTTACAACAAATAATTATGTCGGTTTGTCGTGGTTGGACTGACGATAAGTTAATATTTTTAATTTATCGTTAGTCTCACAATTTGTTACAAGAATATTCGCTTGTGAATAAAGGGACGTAATTATATATAATTTTTGATTGTTATTGTTATTTTATTCTTTTGCGTGCGGTATGGGATCGGATAAAGATAAATTATTTAAAACTCATTGTTGCAATATAAAATATTTAAATGAGAGAATTATAACTACGGCGCGAAGTGTGCGAGTTGCGTATAATGATTGTTAATATGTAGCTCTTAATCTATCTATCTATCTTCTATTTATCTTCCATCTTCTATCTATCTATCTATCTTATCTTTGTTATTATATAAATAAAAAGAGAAGTCCTGACTGACTGACTGACTGACTGACTCATCAACGCCCAGCCCAACCCCTTGGACCTAGAAAGCTGAAATTTTGCACAAAGGTTCCCTTTATAATGTAGACAAGAAATAAGGAAGGATTTTTCGAAATTCAACCCCTAACGGAGTTAAATTGGGGGTGAAAGTTTGTTTGGGTTTGTTTGGGTTTAACCCATTAGGGGTCGAACAAACCCAAACAACCTTGACACAAATAAATTATAAAGTAAATTATAAACATTGTCACTTTTATTTTTCCTAAACTACCCCCTAAGAGGGGATTTGGGGGTATCAAAGTTTGTATGGAAGAATTTTAACGCGCAGTTCGATTAACTTGAAACTCAGTATTTATGCTTGAGAACAAAAATAAAGAACAACGTGTATCAGGGTTTTTCGAAAATCGACCCCTAACGGGTTAAAAAGGGATAGTCATTTTGACAGGGGAGGATTTTATCGCGGGGCTTATCTTCTTTGAAACATCTTCTTTGATCTTATTTGAAACTTGACACAAATGTAATAAAGTTACTATGTAATAAACTATGTAATAAAGTTTGTCATTAAGGGGTTTAGGGGGGGAGGTGGTTAACGGGGATTATTTACGTAACTATTTTTTTCTAATTCTCACAGGATAGAGAATAAAGAGGATTTAATAATTTCACTTTAAAGTTGCCTTCATATTTGGCATTTAAGTAGGTAATTTTCCGTCCCGTTATTAGGTTATATTATTAGGTTTTAGAGATTTTATCCTCCATCAATCATATATCGATCCGCGCGCCGCTCCTCGGATACTATATAAGCAGTGCGAGAAGGCGGGCCAACTCATTATAAATGCAACATTTGTCCAGATAACACGTTTAGCGCAAGCGCAGCGATCGTTTACAATACAACTGAACTGTACTTTTTAGTACAAAACTGTCTGTTAAAAACTGTGCTTTTCAGCGCATTCCTTTGATTTCCAAGTTTTCAAAATTATTTTTTATAATATTTTCTTTACCCTGACTTAGTTAAAAAAACAACAGTTACGTTTTGCTATCTATTACAATGGCTGTTGAATCATTAACAATTGATGGGATTTTGGTGCCTCATACCATAGTTCCTATAATTGGGGATGGAGCTTGTCCGTTTCGGGCCCTCTTCTATCTACTGTATGACACACAAGTGATGGCCAGGGAGGTGCGCGAGCAAATCGTTAGCCATGTGGCGGCCAACTGGGTAGAGTTTGCCATTATGTCCCACGATAGTAACGGGGACAATTTTTCCTGCGCCGCTGAATACTGCATTGACATGTCACGCTCTTTTACTTATGGTAGTTTATGTGAACTGGAGGCGGCAGGCCAACTCTTTCCGTGGGTCTTTGAAGTTTACCGTAACGGTGAACTGTATACAAGTTTTGGTACTGCAGGTAACCCCGTGGGACGGCTACGCTTTTCTCATGATCTGTCACTTTGAACCTATAATGTAGTATATAAAGAGGTACTTTAAGTATAAATAAAAAATGGTCCTAACCCCCTGAGAATAACAATGTAAGTAAAAGCTTAATTTGAATTATTAAGGGAACTCTTTACCTTAACTTTAACTTTTTTTTTGGTAGGATTTAAATTTCCGTTTTACAGTTGCCTTCAAATTTGGCATTCAAGTAGGTAATTTTCCGTTTCGTTATGTTTTCCGTTACTATTGTAAGATTTCGGATTTGTTACCCTCCAGCAATCAAATATCAATCCGCGCGCCGCACCTCGGATACTATAATAAGCAATGTGAGAAGACATTGTTTACCTAGATTAACAAATGGGGTACTTTTAATCACGGTAGTATATTCCCGTGGGATATTTTCCGACATCCACGCGGGCGAAGCCGCGGGCAAAAGCTAGTTAATTATAAATAGAGCGCAACATTATTTATTTGGAGTTGGTGTGAAGGAAGTTGTATTCAATATTTAACTTATTCGTGAAGTAATAATTTTATTCGTATATGCGTAAAAATAAAAATGTATATGGTAGTTGATTATTTAATAACTACGTTAGTAGCGCATGAGATATCTTGTAGTATCCGAAATTATAACAATTATCGCTTAACGTATATAACTAAGATAATGTTTATATTTTGTTTTTTGCGTGGAATATTTACTCTGATTATTTAATAATATTGTTAGTTGCATTGTGACGGCGCTAATTACTTATTGAATAATCCTTTTTATGAATTAGAGCGTTTATGAATTTATTCTCGAATATTCTGCAAGTGGAAATAATAATAATGCTATTCGATAGGAGACAAAGAGGACAAAGAAGCGATACGTGATACTTGCATTGGAGCGGATGTTTAGTCTATGAGGTATAGAATGATAGCGATTTGTTTATCTTTTAATTAGTTCTTGGGATTTGGCATGATGCGATATTATTTAAATTATTATTTCGTAGAAGCCTACGTGCAACACGTGGCTTGCATTATGGCGGCGCGTCGGAAAGAGACGCGACGAGTGCGAGATAGAAAGAGATATACATGCCCTGGGAAAGTTCGGGAAAAATATCTGCTTAACGTCTTCTAATATATACTTGAAAATGGGAAAGCGTACGAGAAGAGACTTATACTGTAAAAAGAGCGCTTGCTCGTTTCAAGAGGCAATAAAGCAATTCAAGTATTTTCTGGAAAATATCTTGAAGGGAAGTGTTCGCTCGACTCGAGGGGCAATAAAGTAATTTGGAAAAAAGTCACGTAGCGTCTATTTGCCATAGTAGCCATGAGTAAGAGAGAGAGAGAGGGTTAGGCCGGGTGAGAGTAAGAGAGAGACCGACTCTATGTACGAGGCGAGTCGCGGGGTCGCGAGTATATCCCGAGTCCGTGGATTACATAATCTCGTGGTTTTTCGCGAGTACGCGAAATACGGGTGAGAGGGTTGATATTTGTGATTCGCGGGTCGCGAATTATATCGCGGAACTGCGGAAATTGAGGTTCGCGGTTGAAGAAGAAGGTTTTTGTGATACGGGTTACATAAGTATGAAGGGGGTACGTGGGTAACCCGGAGAGAGAAGGATGGAAGATGTGGAGGATGATGAAGAGCTTGATTGAGCGCGCGAAATATCGGGAGAACAGGAGGCTCATGTTGGTCTCGTAGCGGAGCGCTAGAGAGAAACGAAGCGAGGGCGCGTGTGTGCGCGCGAGTGTTAGGGAGAGACACGGATAGAGAGTGAGTGCGCGCGGGCGCTGAGCTCGGCGCGCTAGCTAGGCGCGTTCAGTGGGAGTAGGTGCATACTAGGGGAAGTCGAATGTGCACAGACAAAATAAGGGACGATGAAAAATAAATGCGCTCGTCACGATATGAATTAAAGTTAACGGAAAAAATATTCTTGTATTAAAGTCCATACGAATAAAGTGGTATATATATATATATATATATATATATATATATATATTGAAACGTTTCGCGATTATTGCGAAAGCTTTTCGTTTCCTTTTCGGGCCGTCGTTTACGCGGACTATGAGGAAACGTGGTTGAGCGGCGGATATTCTGCCGACGGATTGTTTTTGGGGTTCCCGTAGCCTCCCGAAGGGCGATGTACGTTACGTGTGCCGGAATTGATGATTGGGATTTTGAGAGGTTTTTTGGAGATGCCTCAGTGGTAAGAGGGTCTCAGAGACGCCTGTCTCAATCCGTCATCATCGGCATTTGATGTGTCGGATTGTCGTATTTGATATGAATAGGTGGAAGAACAATTAAGCTTGTTAGTGCGTTCGTTCGGTGATTCTAAAGAGATTAGTTCGGTGTAGCGACGTTTACAGGGATCTGGAACGGTTGGCGAGAAGCGCAGTCGTGTTGGAAAGACAAGGACAGGAAGAGTCGGGCGAGGTGTTACGCGCCCGCGGTTCACGGACGCGATCTCTCTTTTCTTCGTTCACTCTCTCGCTCGCACTCGCACAGTCCGCGAGCGTCGTCGTATACGCGTAACGCCGGTTTCGGGGTCGCTTCTGTAAAAAGAATGCGATGGCCCTTGAATTTACTGTTAATCGGTCTATGTGGCGATACTATCGGTTGGCACTGTTGCAAAGTGCAACCAAGCACACGGTTGCCAAGCCGTGTAGCTCACGCGCGAGAAAAGCTAGCGTTGATAATACGCGTGCTCGAGGCCGGGTTTTCCAGCGTACCCCGAGTGCGTATAGCGGGCCGTCCGAGAGGGACGGCGGGCCTCCTCGGTGCCAAGCAAGGAGGGCCAAAACCAGTGAAGCTGGTTAAGAATAATCCCCGTTGTGCAGCGAAGCGCGATCGGCAGTTCACGGACTGCACACTCCGAGTATTTGTGCGTGAAATGCGTAGTATAGCGATTGATCGTCCTAAGGACGATCGATCGGATGTTATTTTAGAGTTCCCTAACTAGCAATCACCACGACGACTCTATTTCCGAGGTCGGACATCCAACGCAGTGCTGTGGCTCGCCAAGGAAATAGAGTATCTAACCCGAAGCTGGGTATATTCTTGGATGGGACCAAGGGTCAGGCCGCGAGGCCTCCATCCGGCGATCCGAGATATCGGATAACAGTTGACTCCACGTGTAATGATGAGTATTTTGCGAAGAGTGCCGCTCCGGTTCGTGCACGCCTTTAAATAGCCTCAGGCCCGTCAGGAGAAATTCCATTTCTCTTGCGAATCTGGAGGACTAGGTAGGGAATAACGCCGCCAAGGAACACTCCGTTGGTGGGGTGACAGCGTTGGTGGTTTTGAGGACATTCGCGTACTATAGCCATTTCGAGGGACAAAGTATATCCGATTGTTCCTCTCTTTGATATTAGGCGCACATTAGGTGTGAAGAGGCGTCGTGATGTATTTGGGGCGCACTCTTGTCTGATGGGAGTGATCGTATCGCGAGACTCGAGAGATGTTAGACAAGGGGCGGGGACTCCTGCGGCTTGTCCTGCTCCTTGCGATGGGCGGAGCTCCTTGCGAGGTGTCGCGGACTTGCCCCGTATGCTTAGGGCAAGCGTCCTGCCCCACCGGCGGCATGGCCGGTTGGTCTGACTATAGGCCATCGAACGCAATTATCTCGGAATTGGTGTGATACTTGCGTGCCAAATGTGACGGATGCCCACCTGGGCAAGCGAACCGTTACAATACACACACACACACACACACACACACACACACACACACACACACACACACACACACACACACACACACACACACACACACACACACACACACACACACACACACACACACACACACACACACACACACACACACACACACACACACACACACACACACACACACACACACACACACACACACACACACACACACACACACACACACACACACACACACACACACACACACACACACACACACACACACACACACACACACACACACACACACACACACACACACACACACACACACACACACACACACACACACACACACACACACACACACACACACACACACACACACACACACACACACACACACACACACACACACACACACACACACACACACACACACACACACACACACACACACACACACACACACACACACACACACACACACACACACACACACACACACACACACACACACACACACACACACACACACACACACACACACACACACACACACACACACACACACACACACACACACACACACACACACACACACACACACACACACACACACACACACACACACACACACACACACACACACACACACACACACACACACACACACACACACACACACACACACACACACACACACACACACACACACACACACACACACACACACACACACACACACACACACACACACACACACACACACACACACACACACACACACACACACACACACACACACACACACACACACACACACACACACACACACACACACACACACACACACACACACACACACACACACACACACACACACACACACACACACACACACACACACACACACACACACACACACACACACACACACACACACACACACACACACACACACACACACACACACACACACACACACACACACACACACACACACACACACACACACACACACACACACACACACACACACACACACACACACACACACACACACACACACACACACACACACACACACACACACACACACACACACACACACACACACACACACACACACACACACACACACACACACACACACACACACACACACACACACACACACACACACACACACACACACACACACACACACACACACACACACACACACACACACACACACACACACACACACACACACACACACACACACACACACACACACACACACACACACACACACACACACACACACACACACACACACACACACACACACACACACACACACACACACACACACACATATAGCTATATGGAGTGGAGGGCGATATCGCCAGGACGTAACATATGACAAGAAAACTAACCCACAAACATTCGGTGTGGGCGACCATGTCCTTATGCTAAAGGAGCCGCATACTGGGAAATACGCTGACCAATGTTACGTCCGGGAATTTATTTTAGATAAAAAGGGTATATTTAAAGAAAAGAAATATACGATTTTGATTATGAGGTTGAGTTTGCGTGACTGTCAAATTAATGCAATTTTACTTGTTTTACAGAAATGGACGCCAGCCTTAAGATCCTGCCTTTAGTCGGGAATGTGCCCCACAGGGATGAGGATCGAGCCACAGTTTGATCGGTAACTAAGAATCACGCGCGAGAATAGCATAGTCGGTAAGGAAAATAATGAATGGTAACGTGAAGATGCAACTTACCCTACGAGCGGCGGTGCGTAGCGGGTTTATCGACGGTTGATCAAGTACCCGAGTGCAGGTTCTTCCGTCGGTAATGATGATTTCGAGATGAAGGGTGATTTCGACGATGGTTGGCTGAGGGGTAGATCTCCTATGTTTTGATGACGATCCACCCATCGATGTACCAACTGGAGGTGACTAGTCGAGACTGATGATCTCGATTTCCACAGGGATGGGACCTAGTTGTGTGCGGACTCAATGACAGATGGAGAATCAGCAACAGGAGAGTCCGTGGCGTCAGGACTGATTTCCGGTTCGACGACGATAGAGCAGGATTCGACGTCGAATGAAATAAGCGGAAATGTTACTTCGTGTTCAGGTGATGCAACGACCGTGGATGCGTCTGAGTCGCTGACAGGTGACGGCGGAAATACGCGACGGATCGAACGATCTTCCAAGATATACACTCGCGAATGGAGAAGAGTATTTGAAATAATGCCCCACCTTGCGCTAAGCGGCAATTGATTGAACCGTTGTTCTAGAGTTCGGCTATTACCGAGGGAATGTCGACCTGATGTTTCGCCTCGGCTAGACTGAGCGCGACGCCGTTGAAAGTGCGCACCTGCACGTCTTCTTGGCATTTAGAGAAAAAGTAAGTTAACTAATTAATTCGAAATAATTGTTTCAGGTATTGTTCCAGTTTCCAAATTATGGCACGGGTGCTTGGCCTCTAGGCAGCACACTCGTGACACTGAAAAGGATATGAATTCGTGCAAATGTAGTAGCACTGAATTCAAATTTATTTGAGGAAATGAGATTGCACGGTAAATTGTGGTGACCGTGTCTGGCCACTAGGCAGCACGAAAGATCACCTAATCACCGGAAAAGGATGTGGACGTTTCGTGCTCAGCTAAGGAGCACTAAAACACAAGGCGAAAGAAGTAGAGAAACTTTGGATGAACTGGCACAATTCCTTTGACAAGTATTTTTTGAATATACTAGGATTTTCTGAATAAAAGATGCCGAAGAAAACGATGAGTGACACTTTTGATTAAATCGAAGAATTCTGGTTTAATACGATAAATTAACACAAAACGATGATCACTTTTGGAAATTATCGATATATTGTTACAACTTTAAAAATGAAATAAATCATGGAGAATAGATAGTATATAATAAAAATAAACGTACGAAATGAATATTCATATAATAATCAAAAAGGGTATAATTGTTATCCGAAAAGAATCGAAGAATTAAAAATTACAATAGCCGATTTTCCAGCGTGCGGGTCCCACGAACGGAGAAGCGCGACTGACTGGTGGAGAAACCGGAGCACTGTGGAGGAGCGCTGGACCACAGCTCTTATAGGCGGTTCCCCCGGTTGGTAGGCTGGACCGATGGAGGGGGAAGCTGCGTGAGATGATATAGCTTTCACGCTCGCTCTTACAGGTATGTATGGAGGACTAATAATAAATTAATTTAGTTAACTTATTACTAGTTTACAATTTTATATTATACATTGTTTCGAATTTCGTATATAATAATTCCGTAGAAAGATCGGTATTTTACATTCGTAACGTTTGTAATTGTTTATTGTTATTATAATGAGTGGAAATAACTGTTTACGGTATACAATATAATTTTGTGTGTTAAATTGTGTTTGGTAACAATAGTCGGTATGTGATAATAATTCGTAGATCGTTCATGTCGCTGTTAAATGAGATTTTGTATGTAATTATTTATAATAATTGTTGTTACGCACTGTCATTCTATTTGTGATTACTTATAGTCGTACGTTGTGCAATTTCCTGTATAACTGTGTCGAAATGTCCCATTTTATAATAATTAATTATTACAGAATTTAATAAATGTTTATAAGTTTTTAAAGTATTTATTACGGGTTGAAAGAATAATGCCTTTTACTGTTCCGCATTTTATTACGCAACCGTTGCGATATTATTGCTTGTTGTAAATGTATTGTTGCATTTATTATATTTAATGTATGTAAATGTTTTTCACGACGAACGTTGCATAATTCATAAGGATTATTATAGCATTTGTAATATAACAAAAGAAGTATGAAATTGTTAACTATCGCTAGTTCATGGTATTAATTAATAATTATATTTTACGCATTGCTGGCGCGATAGGAGTGATACGTGATATGCTGGTGACGGGATTATCGGATGAGGATGTTTAGTCTCGGGGTGATAGGTGATATTCGACAGGATGTTTATTCAATTTATTATTAACAATGATTTCTCAGTATGTACGTGCGCCTCGTGGCGACTGTCATGGCGGCAATGGCGCGACACGGCGGCGGCGTACAACGTGGGAAATGCATGGTTTGGAAAAGATGCACGTGAGCATTTCGGTAAACGTGGGCACTTAAGTGCATTAGGGCACTTGAGTGCATTAGGGAGACTAATGGATTTCAAGCGGTTTTCTACTTTTCTGGATTTTTTCCAGCTCAGCTATGTATGGAAACGGGGTTTCGTGAATCCACGTGTTCTTGCATCGTGAGAATATATATTATTTTGGAAAAAACGAAATTTGGAGTTCACTAGGGTTCACTAGTTCATATAGGGATAGGAGGAAACGTAGGAGGTATCCGTGGAGACTGAGAAAGAGAGAGAAAGAGATAGAATCGTGACTCTATAGTATCAGGATACGAGGAAGGTGTAGGAGAAGCGCGTATGCATACCTATACTATAGCGAATTCGTATATGTATACAGTGATGTAGTGTAGTGGGTTATATGTATCTATATGTTGTAACGGGTTACCCCTAATTACATTACATTTATTTGGGTTCGGGACTCGATTAGGGAGCAAATTAGTAGAGACCTTTTTCGCATAAAATAATCGTAGATTTATTGATGAATTTCTTCTTAACGTTTGTACAATTCGTTGCGAATCAACCTGTACGTTTAAAATTCGTCGCTGGTTGCTTCGCTTGCCCGATACTCTGCTTATTTGTGTGTGTGTATGTGCAGAGTCTCGCTCAACTCACGCTGCATCATATGTTTGACTGCGTGTGTGTATGTTTGTGTATCTTCGCTTCGTGTGTCTGTGCTTGTGTCGCTCGCAGATCTTGCATGTGGGTGTGTGTGTGTGTGTTCGTGTTCGCTCGCAGATATTGTGTGTGTGTGTGGGTTCGTGTAGTGAGCCGCTGTGTTTAAATGTGCATTTGTGTTGGTGTGGGCTTGTATATGTGTGTCGCTCGCGGATCCGTCTTTTTCGATAGCTCGGCCTTCCGCGGCCACTGCCCATGTGTTGTTTGTTTCTCTCTCTCTCTATCTCTCGGTGCGAGACGGCTTTTCTCTTCCTCTATTTATTTCCTAGCTCTGACGTTTTCTGACTATCGTCAGCTGGATTTATTTTGAATCTTGGTGGCTTTAAATTTCTCTATTCCTCTTTATCTCTTTTCTTTTTATTGTTTTCTGAGACTTTCGTCTTCATTTCCCTCTTTATCGCAGCATTTTTGTTAATCGGGCGCATTCACCTCTCCCTTTCGCTACTTGCGTTAATTGGCATGTTCCTTAATCGGGTATCCGTTAGGACTCCCTTTCGCTACTTGCGCCTAATCACACGTTCCTTAATCGGGATTATTGAACGCTGCCTTTTCACTATTAATGCCACAATGAGCACTGAAATGTCAACCAATAATGTCTCTTTTATTTCGCTCCTTTTCCTTCCTCTTTCCCCTGACGCTTTCCTTACTCTGATATCTTCCTCGCTTTGCAGCTCGTACCGATACCTTCTTTCGCTACTTGCGTCAGGGTTGGAGATTGAAAACAGAAGACCTTTTTGTGGAACTAGAACGGCTCTTTTATACTCATCGTTTGCCGCGTTTTTGTTCCCCTTCCCCCGTTGATGTTGTGTATGTGTGTGTTTGTCGAGTTTTCTCGAATCTTTTTTCCCCCACTTGACTCTTTTCGATTCCCAATATGCCCACCGAGAGATCGATGATCGCACGAAGGCAGTGACCGCCCGCAATAACATTGCTGGCCTTCGCGTTTCGGGAGCGCTCGCACCTGAGACGTACCTATACGTCTCATTGTCCCCCAAATCTTCGAATATTTCGCGAGGTTCTTATAAGACTCGCGAAAGCTTCGATGATTTCCTTGAATCTCTATTTCTTTTTAGTTTATTCTGTTATTTTTTTTATTTTATTTTTTTGAAATAAAGTAATGCATGTGAACGGGTCTAGAGAGTTTTTATATCCCATGCTATCTAGGATTCTTGGTAAGCGCCGTATATAATTTTCGGTAATATAATTTTTCTCCCCGCGGATAACGTCGCGGCTACCCACTTTCGTATGTGCGTCGTGTCCTTTCTTTTCGCAACCAAAACAGAATTTTTATTTGGCAGCGGCACCTCTGCTCTCATTCTTGAACAAAAGAAAATTCTCTCGCATATCCTTCCTTTCCATTTGTCTCTTTCGCACGGCAATAAAAAAAAACATTTCTTTGGCTACGGCTTTGCCGTTTTTCACACAAAAAAAATATAACATAACCTTTCTCTCGCAAAAAAAATCGCTCTTTGACAATGGTCTTGCTGTTTTTCATACACAAAAAAAAACATAAAATTTCACTCGCATACCACACAACAAAAAATCTCTTTGAAAAAGGTCTTGCTGTTTTTCACACAAAAAAAATATATAAAATTTCACTCGCATACCACACATTTTTTTTTTTTTTTTTTTTTTTTTTTTTATATTGACGATATTGATGCTTCGTCATTACTATCATCTTCTTGGTCCACGTCTCCGTCCTCCTCGCTCTCCCCGCTGTAGCAGGAATCGGAGACCGATTCCTCGTCCACTTCCCCTTGGCCTTCCTCGTCCCGTTCGTCTGTCGTGCCGGCTCGCTCGTCCATTCCAGTGCCCATCTCCGTCCCCTGAGTCGTTGTTCTGCTCCCTCTCGACTGGCGTTCGCTCATTTTTTCCCCCACGTCTGTCCAGCCAAAACTTTCGGGTTGACTGTTTGGAGTCACCCATCCTCTCGAGAGTAGCATCTGGCTGAGCTGCTCTTTTTTTTATTTTGGCTTCCTTCCAGGGTCAGGCTGACCCAGAGCCCTCCCCTTGTTGCTTCGACCTCGAGTACTTCCATCGTCCATTTTTTTTTGTCCAGGAATTGTGATATTTTTGCTTCTTCCTCCTCGGTCCATAACTCCTTTACGGGCCGTACATCCCTCAGGGCGCAGGCAATCGCCTGGTACGGTATGTGGAGTAGTCCGCGGGTGGTTGTATAACATTCATCCTGATGAACTCTTGAAATCATTCCCCAGTCCCCGAGCCACACTTCGTATTTCCTGCCGACCTTCCTCACCACAGTTGCTCGTGAGAGCTCGTCCCCCTGGGTGACGAGGATATTTGCACCCTCAAACAGCTCCTCCTCCACCACCGGGTGAATTTCCGGGTGGTTTTTTTGAGTCTCCTCCATCCTTCTAATGAGGTCGTTTGCTCCTGGCAGTTGAACGTGGTAGTGGGTGATGTCGCGTATTGCTACGATTTCCACGCCTCGGCAAACTGCTGCCGAATTTCTTCCCGGAAAATTTCGGTAATAATGGTTCGACATTCCGTGCTTTTCGTTTGACGATTTGTTTGGAACTGCTGATTGTCGTGCGGATGGTCGCCTCGTTTCCTCCTTGAAAGCCGATTGTTATGATTATGATTGTTTTTTTTTATATCCCTAGTGCCTTGCCCGGATACCATCCGATAATGTTTCTGTCCGTCACCTCGAACAGTTCTTCAGTTTCACTTTTGTGTTCCTCTTTTTTTCTTCCTTTACCGCGCTCCGTCTTCTATATCGTTTGATATATTTCTTCCATTTTCCTTTTCTCGATTCTATTTTCGGTGTGTCCACTCTTATAAGTTGCCATCTGATTTGGCCTTCGACTTTTACTTCTTGTTTTTCTTCCGGATTTCTTGTGACTTATTTCATTTTGTCGACTCCCGAACATTTCGCACCTCTCTTTTATACTCTTCTCCCCTACTAACTAGTTCGGCGTCTTTCTTGAATTTGGGTCGCCCTTCTTACTGTTTGTTATTTGTGCTTGTCTCCTTTTATGCTCCTCCTCCTCGGTTTCGTCCCCTTTTTGTAAATATCTCTTCAAAAGACTCGCATGAAATTTCCCTCGATCTTTTTTTGTCGCTGGATCTATCAGTAAGTATGTTGCTATCCCTACACACTTCTTGATTTTGTAGGGGCCTTCGTAGAGGGGAAGGAATTCTGCTGTGATTTGTTTTGGTGGCTCTGAAACGCTTAACGCCCGGGCCAACACGAGCTCTCCTTCACGAAATTGCGATAGTTTGTGGGTTTGGTTGAATCTTTCGGCTCGTGCCCATCCTTTTCTTTTTATCCGTTCCCTTACTAATTTTATTTTGTCTTCATGCGACATCTCCTTGTTCCCCTTGATCTCTCTTAGTCCGAAGATTATTTCTCTTCACACACGGTATGGTCTTTTCTCTTGATGTAATTCTTGTGGTGTAAATTCCATTTTTTCATGGTGCGTTTGGTTTATGCACTCCTGTACTATTGGAACCCATCTGAAACATCCTGAGTGATTGTCTGTGAGAAAAGTCCGAAAAAACCGGCCCCATTCTCTGTTGACTCTTTCGACGATGTTGCCTTGTGGGTGTCTAATTGGTGAGAATATAGCTTGTATTTTCTCCATCTTGAGTTTGCCCAACCATTTCTTCGAGGTGAATTGGGTGCCGTGGTCGAATTGAATTCTCTTTGGTTTTCCGTATTTGGGGATATAGTCCCCAAATATTTTCCGTATGGTTGTTGCCGCATCTGCCTTTTTTAAGGGGTAGAGAACCACATATTTGGCAAATGCGTCTACGGTTACCAATATGTGTTTCGTACCGGCCACTGATGTTGGTAGAGGTCCATAAAAATCGATGGAGAGCTCTTGGCCCTTCTGGAATGATTGTTTGCATCTTGGCGTGGGAATTTTGCACGGGTACCTTGTCCCTCTGGCATGTGTCACACGTTGATAAAATCTGCCGTACGCGTCTCGCGAAGTGCGGGTAGACAAAATCCTCGTCCAACATGCGGAAGATTTTTCTTGCCCCTTGATGTCCATATACTTCGTGGCTCTCCTTTATCAGCTTTTCCGCTAGTCTTTCCGGCAGTATTACCTTCCATAATCCATTTCTTGTTCGTTTTTGCAGGCAATCCTTCTGGACGCGGTACCTTCCTTCTTCTTTTTCGTCTCTATATTTTTCCCATAGCCCTTTTAAATTTTCTTGCTCTTTTTGTAGGTTCCCCACCGCTTTTAATTATTGTATTAATCTTTCTGACGGTTGCTTTGCTAACACAGTCATTAATATGTTGTTTTCCTCTGTGCTTAGGTCCATTCCCTCTGGTGGTCGACTTAAGGCGTCAGCCACTTTGTTCTTTGTTCCGGGGCGATGCTCTACTTCTAGATCGTAATCTTGTAGAAGGAGAGCCCATCTTAATAAACGTTCCCCTGTAAATCGACAGGTTTTGAGAAACGTCAGAGCTTTATGATTCGTTATTATCCGAATCTTTGCTCCCAACAGGTAGGTTCAAAATTTATTGAGTGCCCAAACGATGGCCAGCAATTCTTTTTCAGTGGTCATGTATCCTATTTCCGCCCCTTTCAGGGTTCTGCTCGCGAACATGATTACTTCTTCTTGTTCCTGGCTGTTGTTTTGGCTCAGGGTTGCTTCGAGTGCATAATCACTCGCATCTGTTGTTAGCAAGTAGGGCCTGTTTAAGTCGGGATGTTTGAGCATGACTCATTCCAGGAACAAATTTTTTATTCGTATCATTGCCCTTTCTTTATTCTCGCTCCATTGCCAAATTTGTCCCTTCTTTAACAGCCCTAACAATGGTATTGTTTCCTTGGCGTGTTGACTGGAGAATTTCGTATAGAAGTTGACGAGACCCAGGAATGCTCGGAGTTGTTTGAGGTTTTTTGGCCTGGGGAAGTCCTTAATAGCCGTTACCTTATCCGGATGTGGTTTTATGCCTTCCGTGTTCAAAATATGCCCCAGGAAGGTCACTTCTTTTTTAAAAAATGCTGATTTCCTGAAGTTCAGTGTCATGCCATGCTGATTCATTCTCTCGAATATTTTTTCTAAATGTTGCAAATGTTGCCAAAGATCCTTTGATAGGCATAGTAAGTCGTCCACAAAATTTATCACGGACTCCCCTAGTCCTTGTAGTACGATGTCTAACCCTTTTATCAGGCTTGCCGTGCTTGTCTTAAGTCCAAAAGATGTGACGGTGGCATTTCCCTTCGTGGAGGAACGCGGTGTACTTCCTTGAATCTTCATGGAGTGGAATCTGCCAGAAGCTACTCGTCATGTCTAAACTGGACATTACTTTTATCCCACCACATTGTTGAAAAATGTCCTCTGTGGGCGGTGCAGTATCGTGATCCTCAACTAAGTATTTGTTGAGTTGTCTGGCATCTGGGCATAACCTGACTGATCTATCTTTCTTTATTACTGTTACCAAGGGATTTATGTACCGGCTCGTGGTTCGTTCGATCACGCCGTATTGCATCATTTTGTTTATTTCTTCGTTCACCTTGTTTCGGTACATCATAGGTACCGGATATGATTTGTGAACGTATGGTTCTGCCTTTCGTAATTCCACGTGATGGACATATTCCTTCATGCGCCCGGGCCGCCTATCGAATACGTGTTGGTATTTTCTGATCAGCTCCTTGAATTGTCTTCGGATTTCTTCTGGGATATCCAAGCATTCTTTTAATGTTTCATCTACTTCTTGCTCCGTCAGTTCAGTCGTTGGTCCATCGTCCTGGGGCTTCTCCTCTGTTATTGCTGCGCATTCTATTTCTCTGTTTTCTAGCCATCGACCGTTGTCGTAGACTGCGACCGTCGTATCCCCGACCCGAATCTCTCTGAGCATGGTATCTACTATTATTTCGAGTTCCATCATGCCGTCGATACCCAAAATTGCTTCCCTTTGAAGTGTTGGCACCACAAATATTTGTAGTGTTCCTTTTTGTCCATGCACTTCGGCTTCGATCATTATTTGAAATCCCACTTTTCCGGCATTTCCGCCAAATGCCCCTTTTAAATTGGTCTTTAATACTGGTAAGATTGGGAATTTGTTAAAATTCTCTTTGTATTTTTCGTATTTTTCTCGCGAGATAAACGTAGCCTCACTTCCGCTATCAATAAGAGTCGGTATTTCTTGGCCTTCCATTTTAATTATTAATTCGGCACACTTGGGTTAGATTTTCCCAATTGCGACTCGACTCTTACTCTCCTCTCGTAGAAACTCCCGGGGGATCTAAAAAATGTCACTCTCCTTTTTCTTGATTTGGTTCTTATTTTCTTCGGGAATTTCTTGATTCTCCCTTGGGGTATGTCGGGGCGGTAATGTCGCGGTCGTCTCTTGGACTGACCTTTCCGCTATTCTCCCCAAATTTGGGTCCTCGGCTTTTCTTCGTTTCTTCTTTTGTTTGGCTTCGTGTGCCGATTTCGATAGTCCCTATCTCTGTTTCTTCTGGTCGGGGTGTTACATTTTTCTTTTTCTTCTTTTCTCTTTTTTTTAATTCTTTCGCCGCCTCTTCCTTTCTTCCTCAAAAACTTCATTAATTTCCTCCTCGTCACTGGTTGCGCCTCGTGGTAATCCCTCCATGGAATTAACCATTACGGGCGCAACCATCAATCGTTTCCCGGGGTTGATTTTTCTGTGGTGACTTCTGGTGGGTTTCGTTGTTCAGACCCTGTTCGAGGCTCCGCCCATGTTTGTCCTGAATTTTTCCAGACAGCTGCATTTGGGTTAAGTGGCGTGTTTTGCTGGTTGGCTTGGTTCTGCCGTGGCGGGGGTCCTTGCCATTTCGGTTGGTACCGTTCACCTGGTTTTTCCCAAGGCCGTCCATGAGTGATCGTTTCTCTACTCCCGTTGTTCCGATTTTGATCCCACCTTGGACCGCTGTGTTGGAATTTTTTCAGTGTTGCCCCTCCTACCTTTGGGAACATTCGTTTCCCATTAAGGGGGCTATCTCCATCTGTTCTCTCCAGTAATTCCAAAAAATCTTCGAAGTTTTTCGTTCCGCTAACCCTGACTGCCATCCGTATTTGTTCGTCAAAGTGTTTCGCGAGTCTCTTTATAATTTGTTCGTCTCCGATTTTCTCCGTGAGATCCTTCGCGTTGCCGAAGATTCGGGTAGCATATTCTGCCCGGGTCGTTTTGTGGCCATCCCACTCATAGGCCCCGGATTCCAAATTTCGACGGACTTTATCCTGTATTTCCTGGCTCCAGTATCTCCCCTTAAATTTTGTGGCGAATTCTTCGATCGTCTGAACTCCTTCACCCATCACACACCACCAATCTTTGGCGGCTTCTCGAAGGGATTGACTTATCATATAGTGAAGGTCTCCTTCTCCAGTGAATCGCCACAATTCCTCGAATTCCTTGAGAAATCTCATCGGTCTTTCCTTGCCATCGCCGTTGAATATCAGTGGTTTTTGTTTGGCGGCATACATTTGACTCGTATTTAGTCCCCCGCTCCATGTAATGTTTTGGATGGATTCGTTTCCTCGTTGTTTCAGTGCGTCCTTGCATTCGTGAATTCTTCGAGTGTTCTCATTGATTGCACTCCCCATGCTCTGTGAAGACTGCGTGAACGAGCTCAGACCGTCCATAGCGCGTTTGAAAGGCTTATCAATTTTTTTTCACTCCTCCTCGCTCTTCTTCTTCAATTCATCGTGGCTTTTCTCCATCAGCTTTTGCGAAATTACGATTTTCCTTTCAGTTCGTGTTTCTGCTTGCTTTATTTCTTCCTGAAATGCTTTTTTTATTTCTTCTTGCGTCCGTAGGTTTCTTCCAGCACATACATCGTCATGTGCTTTTATCTCTTCTTGTGTTGTGGATCTCTCCTGTCGTTGTTCCTCTCTTAATTTATTTATTCCTATTATGATTGATTTCAACGTGGCATCCACCTCCTTCATGATTTCGGTGGTGTTCGGCCTAACGTTGAAAGTGCCGTCGTTTTGGGCATTTTCATCTGTAATTGGTGCGATCTCTGATAGTCGCCCGATATTCTCACGGGCTCTTACTCTTTCGGCTCCTAGTAATCCGTCCGCCGTTGTCGATTCCCAATGGAGTGAAATTTCCTCCTCTGGCTGCGACATTTTTGCAATCGGTCTTTCTTTACTATAATCGAGCCCCACGTTGGGCGCCAAATGTAACGGATTACCCCTAATTACATTAAATTTATTTGGGTTCGGGACTCGATTAGGGAGCAAATTAGTAGAGACCTTTTTCGCATAAAATGATCGTAGATTTATTGATGAATTTCTTCTTAACGTTTGTACAATTCGTTGTGAATCAACCTGTACGTTTAAAATTCGTCGCTGGTTGCTTCGCTTACCCGATACTCTGCTTATTTGTGTGTGTGTATGTGTAGAGTCTCGCTCAACTCACGCTGCGTCATATGTTTGACTGCGTGTGTGCATGTTTGTGTATCTTTGCTTCGTGTGTGTGTGCTTGTGTCGCTCGCAGATCTTGCATGCGGGTGTGTGTGTGTGTTGGTGTTTGCTCGCAGTAGATATTGTGTATGTGTGTGTTTGTGTGTTCGCTCGCAGATATTGCATATGTGTGTGTGTGTGTGTTCGTGTAGTGAGCCGCTGTGTTTAAATGTGCATTTGTGTTGGTGTGGGCTTGTATATGTGTTCCGCTCGCGGATCCGTCATTTTCGACAGCTCGGCCTTTCGCGGCCACTGCCCATGTGTTGTTCGTTTCTCTCTCTCTATCTTTCGGTGCGAGACGGCTTTTCTCTTCCTCTATTTATTTCCTAGCTCTGACGTTTTCTGACTATCGTCAGCTGGATTTATTTTGAATCTTGGTGGCTTTAAATTTCAGTATTCCTCTTTATCTCTTTTCTTTTTATTGTTTTCTGAGACTTTCGTCTTCATTTCCCTCTTTGTCGCAGCATTTTCATTAATCGGGCGCATTCACCTCTCCCTTTCGCTACTTGCGTTAATTGGCACGTTCCTTAATCGGGTATCCGTTAGGACTCCCTTTCGCTACTTATCACACGTTCCTTAATCGGCATTATTGAACGCTGCCTTTTCACTATTAATGCCGCAATGAGCAGTGAAATGTCAACCAATAATGTCTCTTTTATTTCGCTCCCTTTCCTTCCTCTTTCCCCTGACGCTTTCCTTACTCCGATATCTTCCTCGCTTTGCAGCTCGTACCGATACCTTCTTTCGCTACTTGCGTCAGGGTTGGAGGTTGAAAACAGAAGACTTTTTTGTGGCCCTAGAACTGCTCTTTTATACTCATCTTTTGCCGCGTTTTTGTTCCCCTTCCCCCGTTGATATTGTGTATGTGTGTGTTTGTCGAGTTTTCTCGAATCTTTTTTCCCCTACTTGACTCTTTTCGATTCCCAATATGCCCACCGAAAGATCGAGGATCGCACGGAGGCAATGACCGCCCGCAATAACATTGCTGGCCTTCGCGTTTCGGGAGCGCTCGCACCTGAGACGTACCTATACGTCTCAATGTATATAACTATGTATCTATATATACGTATATATATCAGGTTGATAAAAAAGTATTGGCGCAATAATTTCAATACAATTTATTTATTTATATATATTTTACAAAACATTTCTAATCAACTGTTACGTCGTGGGTCCCATTTTTAATCGATAATTAATCGTCTTTTAATTTACCTTTCAGAAGTTGAATTTACGAATGGGAAGTGTGCCACGAACGTACGGATTATAATGGATTTAGTCGTATATGACTTATGTGACGGTAAGTTACCGTCGTAGAAGAAAAGCGCCACGTTTAAGCGGGAATGTGCCCACATGGGATAGGCGCTTGGAAAAGTCGTTGGTGTATAACTTGACGCATGAGCGACAGGTAAGCAAATAAGAAAGTAGCGTGAAATTATGCTTACCTTGGTGAGAAAGAGCGGCGGTGCGTAGCGGGTCAAAACTACTCGACCGTGTGACCGAATTTGTCCAGGAATCGCAAAGGTGTTCCAGCTCGACCCGACCTGTCGTTCCCCAGACTGGTGCCCGGTGATCGTCCGAATGCGATGGCCCGGTGATGCCGATGTTTTTGGGAGCAGTCGGAGACTACGAGGACTGGATTAATTTATGAGGGATACATTCGCATCGAAATATGAATATAAGTGTATAGATTTTATAATTATTTGAACCGGGAGTGCAAGACGTGCCAGGTTTCGGCACCGTCGACTCACCACGTCTGGCTCCACCTCCGCCCAGTTACGGCGATTGGCGGCCAGCCGCGAGAACAAATGTTGAGGATAACGGAAGCCGACGCCCGAACACTAAGCACCGGTGTGACCGTTCCAGTCGCTGACCTAGCGTATTATGGCGGGTCAGCGCGTGTGGCGTGTTCGTGCGGCAAACTTTCCGAATTCCTCGGAAAATACCTGTTAATACGTCCGATTTTGGACGGATGAGGTTCTTTATTCGTTGAGCGAATGTATCGGGAAACGTATTCGTCTAACGCATAGGTACAGGTTAGTATGAAATAAAATTTGGTACGCTGAGCGAGTCTACTGCGTGCCAGATTACGGCACCGCCGACTCGCTACGTCTGGCCCACCTCCGCCCGGTTACGGCGATCGGCGGCCAGCCGCGAATACAAATATGAAGGTCGAGGGAAATCGACGTCCGAACACTAAGCACCGGGTTAACCGTGCCAGTCGCTAGCCTGCCAGATTACGGCGAGTCAGCGGATGTAGCGTGTTCGTGCGTCACCTTTCCCAAGCCTCATGAAATAGCACTCCCAGATTTGTCCAATTTTGGACAGGTATGATTTTATGAGTGAGACGAATACGTGCGTTAGGGAAAATGGCGTGAGCGAGAGGAAGAGAGAAAGAGAGAAACAAATGCACTACGATGATTTGTTCGTTGCGTGTTTACACGCACGAACGAGAGACAAATGTATTTTAATTATTTGCTCGGAAAATGTTACACTTTTGCGCAGTCGCCGTATTTTGGGTGATTTAAATAGCGCGAAGAAATCGAATGTGATATAAACAATTGTGTATTTTACACGTGAATAATCGTAGTTACATTCAATAAAGACAATAATATATGTTTCGTAAATTTATTTGTTGCAGTGTTTGACTTG
This sequence comes from Ophion obscuratus, assembly GCA_964007375.1. Taxonomy (NCBI): domain Eukaryota; kingdom Metazoa; phylum Arthropoda; class Insecta; order Hymenoptera; family Ichneumonidae; genus Ophion; species Ophion obscuratus. Next base: position 42,134,230 of record OZ023315.1, on the reverse strand, counting down.
TTATGTTTCCTTTTACTTTTTTTACGATTTAAACAATGAACACCGGTTTTACAGAGACTTATAGTTACTCTGACGAAGAGACCGGGGTAAACTCGAAAAGAATAAAGTATAGATATAGAAAGAATTCAATTCAAATTAAAAAAGAATAAAATATAAATATAGAAAAGAATAAAAGAATAGAATAAATGTACCGGTTTTCAGAGCGTCGACTCTGCGATGCGCGCTGTTGGAGAAACCGGACGGAACTGACTGGCCAGCTCCCGGAGCGCAATATGTATCCTCGCCCTCTTTGGGCGAGGATACATATACTACTTTTGGGGGACAAAGGGCTTAGCGTCATTACCCTCGCTCTCGAGCTCGGTCCCCATGTAACCGAATATTAGCACTGATAACGTTATTTTTCTCGAGTTGTACATGTGCAATGAAATGAATATTTTTCGTTATCGGCAGGATGTGCTGACTACGTGGTGACCAAGCTCCGAGGAGGTCTGTGAGAAAACTCGCGATGAAGCTGACCGCTTGAGAACAGTTTCGCGGGTTATTCGAGGACTCTCGCGTCCCCGATATATACATAATATAGATATAACAATATTTCTTATTTCTGGGACCATTGTATTATGGTCAACACGAATATACATATATATGTTGGATACTAGTTCGGGGACTCGTGAATGTCCCTGAAGTATACATGTAAGCATAGATATTAATATTATTATTTGTACTCCGGAGACTCTCTTGGATGTCCCGGGAGTGTACCGAATATATATATATGTATATTTGTGTGTGTCACTTTGAGGACTTATGTCCCCGAAGTGTGCATGAAAGTAGATATGTATTAATTATTGCCCCGGGACTCGGCTATATGTCCCTGAAGCGTATGGAGTACGTATATTGTAACGGGTCGGAATTCGTTACAATTAATTTTCTTTGTTCGGGACTCGATCTGGGCTGAAATTAATTTAAACTCTTTGTTTTGGAGGTATTTGTTAATAAAATGGCATTTATTCAATATTTTGACTCGATATAATATTAAAAGATTTCGGTGTACAAGTGTTGTGTGTTGTTGTATTTTGTGTATTTCAATGTATCGCTGGAGTATATTTTGTGTGTTTTAATGTGTCGCTGGAGTGTATTTTGTGTATGTTAATGTGTCGCTGGAGTGTGTTTTGTGTGTTTTAATGTGTCGCTGGAGGGTATTTTGTGTGTTTTAATGTGTCGCTGGAGTGTATTTTGTGTGTTTTAATGTGTCGCTTCGCGGTCGGTACAATACTCGAATAGCGGACTCGCCCGGATGGTAAGTGTGTTCGAGCGCGATTGCTTTACCGTGGGTCGATGATCTTCTCCCCCTTCTCCTACACGTATTGGCGCTCGCGGCGTGCGTGAGTTACGGCGCGCTCTCGCCTACGGCGCGCGGAGTCTACTGAGCGCCTTTCCCTAGGTTACGCGTGGCGCTGTCTGCCGCGGTCCACTTTCCTTAGCGGTATCGATCGCAGCGCGCTCAATCTCGATACGGCGCCCTCCCCCCTCTCTTCCTACCGTCGCTCGTTGCGCACGGTGCCGAGCGCGCTCTCGTGCTAACCGCCCTCCCTGTGTCCCCCCACTCTAGTGAGTCACGACGCGGTGGATCTCGGTGCGCCTTCGACTTACGCGCTATGGCGCGCTTTCTCGTAATTACTCCCCGTGAGCGTAACCGATTATCGCGCGTCGGTAATCGATTACTCTAACCGTGTTTTGACTCCGTCGGATGGCGCCACGTGCCCGCTTATGCTGACAATACCGCTCGTTACGTGTATTGTGTCGGTGTGGTGTTTGAAATTTGTGATGCCTCCTTGACCTTCAGGTTCTCCTGCTATTTTCGGGAGCCCCTGCAGATCTTTCACGATTTACAGTTGTATGTGTGTGTGTGTGTATTGGCGCCTGGTATTTCGGATACCTCCTCGCATTTTCTATTCTCCTCATACTAATTTTCTATCTCTCCTTTTGTAATTTATTCTTCCTTCGTTTGTTTTAATATTTTTTAGTACTACTTTTTCTTATTCTTCTCCCCGTCTTTGTTTCCACCCTTATTGACTAAAAAAATGTATATTATAATTCTTCCTTTTTAAGTTTCTTAAGGTTCCCTTTCTCAGCTTTCCGCCCTTACCGGGGTACTTTTCTGAGTGGTACTTTTTAATCAACATAAAAAGTCAGATTTTCTTAAGGTGCCTTCTTCCTTCTCTCGTTTTTTCAATGTTTTCCCCCTCTCAGCTTTCCACCCTTACCGCGGTACTTTCCTGAGCGGTACTTACTGATCCCCGAAGGAAAAAGAAGTGCTGTTCCTCCAACTTTCCTCCTCTTTTATACCCACTTTTCATTGTTTATTGTTCCCCTTCCCTTACGAATTACCCATCATTCCCTTTATTGTTAACCTTTTTTCGTGTTTTAAATAAATTTATTCTTCCTTTCTTTGTTTTCTTTCCAACGACTTTTCCCCTTCCCTTACTTTTACCTGTCTACTGTTTTTGTTTATTTTCTGTTTTTCTTTTTCTCTCTAACTTTTTATAACTTCGACTGTTTTTGTTCTTTTCTGTTTTTTCCCTTCTCACTCGTCCTTCCTTCCGTTTATTGTTTTGTGACCTTGAAGGTCGTACCTGCCCATATGACTTTTTATTATTCCCCCTCCCCTAATCCCCAATGGGTCGGTTTCTTTGAATTTGTGGTGGGGGGTATCACCCTGAGACGGACCTATACGTCTCAATATTTATATATATATATATATATATATATATATATATATATATATATATATATATATACACACACATGTATAGATATTCACTAAAGTTATTCCGAGGACGTTATGCCTTCGAAGTATGCATATGAGTATACGAATGGTATATGGGGACTCTGATGTCCTAGAGTATGTATATATATATATATATATATGCATCGAAGTTAGTTCGAGGACTTATGTCCCTAAAGTATGCATGGAAATAGACATGCGGAATTATTATAGGAGGTACTCCAGGGACTCTCGTATATGTCCCTAAAGCATGCAGGTACGTGTATATGTATGTATATATGAGACATTATAATATGGTACTCCGGGGACCCATGTGCGTGTCCCAGAAGTGTACAGGCAAACAGATATGTACGTGTATATGAGGCTATTTGTAAAGTTAATCCGAGCACCCATGTGCTCGTCCCTGAAGTTACGGGTAAGCTTAGCGGTAAAGTTATTATGAGAAGTTTGTCCCTAAAGTATATGGGTAGATATACGCGTGCTAAATTTAAAGATATATTTACGAATATTTGACATAACGGGGTTTCTAAGTAAAATCGACCATATATGGGTCGTTCTGATTAATATGTTACCCAAGAAAACCATAAATGAGCGCGTTCAGCGCGAGGAAAAAATCTTAATAATTATTACAATTCGTACCAGATATGAATATTTGGAGGGCGAGAGTGCTAGGACGTAACACAACAATATATTCGCCATCGGTTTCTATGACACTCGACCATCTAGTTGGCAACTCATTTATTCCCTTTGCCCAAAACTGCGGCGGCTGGAACTCAAAGAAATTTGAAATATCCCTTCTGAGATCGTCGAGGTTTTTGAAAATTTTGTTTCTCAAATATGCCTTCAAATGTCTGAACAAATGGTAGTCAGATGGCGCGATGTCCGGAGAGTATGGTGGATAAGGAACGGTATTCAAATGAAGCCCAGTGATTGTTTTGTGGGTTTCCTTTTCGACATGGGGTCTCGCGTTCTCATAGAGAAGGTGCACAGTCGCGCGGCTTGGTCTTTTTTTTCTTATAGCTTTTGTCAATTCCTGGAGATTCTCGATGTATCGTGTAGAGGAGATCGTCTTACCTACAGGGAGAAAATTGTGAAACAGCATTCCCTTTGCGTCCCAGAAACAGCACAACAAAACCTTTTGTGAGTGACGATCAGATTTCGTTTGGTGTGGCGGTTTTTCTCCGATAGGAAGCCAGTAGGCTAAACGCGTTCTGTTATCATACAAGACCCAGCTTTCATCTCCCGTCACAAGATCTTCTAAAAACTCCTTGTGATGGTGGCGAAGCAGGAGAGACTGGCAGATGGTCACGCGACAGTTCTTATTGTCGTCGGTGCGACGGTGGTGGTATCCATTGAGCTAGAACCTTCCTGTATCCCAGGTTGGGTAAGTGATTGACTATTGACGGTTGGGTGCAGCCCAAGTTCTCTTGCTAGCTCGTGCGTACTTGCTTCCGGTTTTTCTTTGATGCAGCGGAGTAATGCTTCATCATCGATGGTCGACGGTCGTTCAGAACGTTCCTTCTCTTCAAGGCTTGTATCTCCAGATTTAAAACGATTGAAGCAACGCTGGACTGTTCGATGAGAAACTACGTTCTCGCTGAATGCATCCTGTATATTTTTAACAGTTATGCTTGCATTCGTGCCGCTCCGCCACTCGTAAAAAATGATCGCTCGAAGTTGCTCCTGCGAGATCGAAGCCATTTCTGTCCACTAGAACGCGCGCTCGCCCTTTTATACCCTGTCACGCGGAAGAGTAGAAAACTTTCTAGAATATTCTCGACATAGCTCTATGTCATATTGCGTCAATACGTAAAAAGACTTTTTTAAAATGTTTGCGCTAAAACTTTTTGATCAACCTGATATATATGTGTCTACCTGATATATATGTATCGCATTCCCCACGAGCGCGAGGCGAGCACCGCGACAGTCGCGCCGCGAATGCGAACACGAGAGACCCGTAGCAGTCGCTCGATACCGAGTCGGGAACGAGGGAGTGTAAGGGGAGATCAGGCGCACCGCGAGTCATAGCGTTCGAGCTATTATATTACAATAAATATCTCGTTTATGTACATTTGAATATTAAGTGGAATAAATGTTGTTAAACCAACTTGGCGTATCCTGATTATTCCGAACCCCGTTCGAGTCCAGTGACCCGATCCCCGGCGCTCAGTGAATAATCCAAGTGTGGCCAGAAGGGAGGGGGGGGGGGCACAGTTAATATTGCGAAACCGTCGCATTTGGCGCCCGAACAGGGACTCGAACGCGGGCGCAGGGAATACTCGAGGATACAACGGAAAAGAGTGAAGAATCGGAAGACAGGGTGTACAAAATGGCGAGTGATAAAAACCCACGATGGAGCGTGGGGGAACCCGGCGTAGCCTTGGATTGGGAGTCAACTACGGCGGACTCACTGCTAGAGGAGATGCGGAAGAACGACCGGCAGCGCATCTAGGGCATATCAGTCATCCAGCCCGAACAAAATGCAGACCTACCAGAACAGACGATAGTGGAGATGAATCCGGACGAGTCAAGGTTGGACCGACTCGAGCGGCAATGTCGAGAAGAGACTCAGCGGGCAGAGAAAAACCGGTTGGAAATGGTACAACTTTTCAAATTGAACGACGCCACGATGGAGCAAATGCGCCAGCGAATGACGCACAGCGACGAGTGTCAGAACCAAATTATGACGTTCGTGAGCGAACACGCCCGGCAGATATAAAAAATCTACGAAGCACTGAAGGAGGTCACAATTGAATGCAGGAAGGCTTCCTACCCAAACGCGCCGGAGGTCATGCCACCGGCCGAGGCCACACAGATGGGACTCTCGTATCTGGGAGGAACAACGATGCCGCCATTGGAAATTAGTTGAGCGTACGCTCTGACTCAGAAGCCACCGATTTTCCGCGGGGACGGCGTGGAATACCCAATACGGTTCCTGGACGATTTTATCGACCATTGCAGAGTCACCTGCAATAATGATATCCGGTTCGCAGCGAGTCAGTCACTAAAAGGTCCAGCAAATGATTGGTGGCAGGTTGTTCGGCAGGATGTCAGGGACATGGAGGAGTTCGGCAGGAAGTTCAGATCCCGGTAGTGAAACAAAGAAATCCAAAATAAGATTAGACGCAATCTGGAATTCGGCTCGTTCTATAACTCAGATCGAAAGAGCAGTCGAGCGGATTACGCGACTCGGGTGATCGGTAACGCCAGGGATCTCGACGAACGGATGCCCGACAAAGATATCATCGCCAAGCTGGCAAATCACTATGATCAGGAGGTCCGCAGCGCCACCATAATCCACTCCACGAGCGAGGTGGACAAATTTCTCCAATAACTGGAGCGACTAGAGCCATTGGGACCCTTAAATAAGAAACAACAATATTCTCGAACAGAAGGGTCGTCCGGCAGCGCGAGCACCAAGAAGACGACCCAGGGTGAGGATAACGCGGCAACCAGGACGGGGAAACCAGCCGGACAAGCTAGTCCCAAGCAGGAGGAAGCAAGGAAGATAGAACCGAATCTACCAAGACAAAATACGCTGCCTCGGGAAACCAGTAATCGTTGCGTCAAATCTCACAACAAAAACCGGGCCTAGGAAGGGAGCAACGAAGAAAGGAATGGAGCGGGGAAAGGAAGGGGAGCAATCAAAGGTAATCAGGGTGGTCACGCGTCATCAACTTTTCGAAGACCCAAGGGAGTTCCTGAATGAGGAGATGGAAGGGCTGACGCCTTGGTGAAGGAAGGGCAACCCGATGTCCAGGGGTAAGGGTGGAGAGGTAGAAGGAGTACCGATGCCAGTTCTGATCGACACCGGAAGTGAAGTATCCTGTGTCTCTGAGGAGACCTTCAAGCGACACCAGGTCAACCTGAGGGACTTTCCGGTGTTGCCGGTCGTCGAAGTAGAAGTCCAAGGGGCTTGCGGCGGAAAGGCGGGACGGGTCAAGAAACAAATCTTGACCACCATCACTCTCAAGAAAACGATCAAGGAGATTCCGATGTTGATTGATCGTACCGAACTTGGCCCTTCCGGTGATACTAGGTTTTGACGGAATGAGGGCCCTGGGGTTGAAAGTCGACGCCGCCACGAATATAGTCACCATCACCCGATTTCTGGCCACCAGAAAACGTGGCCAGTCTCGTTCAGGGCCGGTGGAAGATGGAAGAGGAGAAGAACGACCCTGAACCCTCGCCAGGGACATCGGGTCAGAAATTGATAGCCTGTTTAGGTGCTATCGAACGGATCGGCGAGGAAGAAGGAGAAACGATGACCCTGGAGGCAATTTAAGGAAAATTCGAGAAGAGTGTAGAGATGCCGCAATCAATCAAGAGGAAGGTGGTCCAGTTTATTCACGACTACCGGGGAATTTTCAACAAACGGCCTGGACGGATGAAAAATTACCAAAATAGGTTGGAGTTGACTCACATAGAACCATACATCCACCGGTCGTACCCGGTGCCCATGAAATACAGGGAAAAAGTGCAGCAGGAAATAGGACGGATGCTGGAGCAGGGAGTGATCCAACGATCAACCAGCCAATACATCAATCCACTGGTCACGGTCATCAAGAAAGATGGGACGGTCCGCCTGTGCCTGGATGCACGTCAGCTAAACCAGTACCTAGTGGGAAACCACGACACGACACAGTACACGGAGGAAATCTTCCAGCAATGCTCGGGAGCGAAGGTCATGTCCAGCTTGGATCTCACCAGTAGTTTTTGGCAGATCCCACTTCATCCCGCTTCTAGGAAGTATAGGGCATACCAACATGAGGGTAAATGCTATGAATTCGTTGTAACACCCTTTGGCCTGAAAACGAGTACGGCCAGCCTTATAAAAGGAATGGAGGTGGTTCTCCAAGGACTCAAGAAAAACGTGCTAAACTTTGTAGATGACTTATTGTGCATAGCCGAAACCCATGAAGACCACCTGGAAAACTTAGAGAAACTATTTAAGAGGGTGGCAGAACACGGGCTGACCCTGAATTTTTAAAAGTCGCATTTTTTTCGAAGGGAAATCACCTTCCTGGGCCACATTTTGACAACCGAAGGCCTCTGACCACAGCCCGAGAAGTTGCAGGTCATCGAAGGGTTTCCGCAGCCCCGCAACGTAAAGGAGTTGCGCGGATTCCTGGGACTGGTCAATTATTACACCAGGTTCTCCAAGAATCACGCAGAGGCCACAATCCTTCTTCTAAAAATCCTCAAGAAAAACGAGTTCTGGGAGTGGGGGAAGGAGCAGGAAGAGGCGTTTCGGAGAACGAAGGAGTTGTTTTGCAAATCGGTAATGCTGCACCATCCGAGGATGCAGCACCCGTATGTCCTTACCACAGATGCCAGTAACCAAGTACTGGGGGCGGTGCTATCACAGCTGGACGAGGAGGGGGACGAAGGGGTCATAGCGTTCGCAAGTAGGACACTGAAGGAAGCCGAACTAAATTACACAACGACCGAAAAGGAATTACTGGCAATAGTGTGGGCCCTGCAAAAATTCCGCACGTACGTGCTGGGCGCAAGAACACGGGTGATAACCGATCATAAGGCGCTTACATTCCTGAGAATATGCCGCTTCATCAATGAGCGGTTGATGAGATGGGCACTGCTTACTCAGGACCATGACCTGGATATCAGCCATCGGGAAGGAAAGAATAACCAAGCGGCCGATACATTGAGTCGCATTCCAACGGGGGAGGAATCTGCTCGAGAAAATATGGCGATAACCATCGCATCGATCAAGAAGGTATTGCCAATAGCGGTGGTCTTAAAGCTACAAACACTTGCGGACGAGCAACGGAAGGATCCGAGGCTAATCGATATTATCGATCGCCTGAGAGATCAAGGGGAGGTCGACCAGGAGGGAGACCCACCTTACCGACTGCAGGATAACATCCTTATCCGCGGCGGGAAGGCCGATAAGGAGAAAGTGGTATTGCCGATGGCTACCGCAGAGGAGCTGGTTATCGGCTGCCATGAGGGATACGGGCATCAGGGGGCTAGGAAAATCGAGCGAATGTTGAAAGAGGATTTTTACTTCCCTAGAATGCAGCAGGTGGCACAACAAATCATATCGACCTGCGACTCATGTCAACGGAACAAAATCGCGGTACAGACGTGTCACGCGAAAATGCAGACCATCGAACCCGAAGGCCCCGGGGATCTCGTATCCATCGATTTTCATAAACCTCTTCCCCCGTCCACGTGGGGAGTTTGCCACATATTAGCAACAATTGACGCATTTCCCAAGTACGTGGTGCTCTACGCAATTAAGAAAGCCAATGCGGAAACGGTTATCAAGAAAATATTTGGGAACCAGTTCACAACCACTAGCTAGATGTGAACACAGTTCACATCTAGCTAGTGGTTGGACAAATTGCAAAAGGAAGGAATCGTGGGAGTTTTCTCATCAATACGCCACCCCCAAGGGAACATCGTGGAAAGGACGAACCGAGAGCTTAGCCGTTTTTTTCGGTCTCTGTGTGGAACCAAACACACGGGATGGGCAAGGTGCATCGACGAGATACAAAGATGCACAAATGACTGTCACCACGAGATCACAGGGTTCACCCCCGTCGAATTGCAGGAGGGAAGAAAACCAGAGCGTCCATGGGGACAGTGGGTGCCGGCATTAAAGGGGAAATGCACCGAAATGTCCAAGGAACAGCGAATCGCCGTGGTGAGAAAACGAATAAGCAAGGAGGGGGCGAAGAGGGCGGAACGATTCAACTTAAGCCATAAAACCACAAGTTTCAATGAAGGGGAGATGGTCCTGGTACGCGCGCTGACCATACCAGATCCAGCGAAAAACATCACAGCAAAATTCCTGCCCTTGTTTGAAGGGCCATATCGGATCATAAAATGCGTGGGCATGGCTACGTATCTATTGGAAAATACAGCAAAACACGTAGAGAGGGGCAGATTCCACGCCAGCATGCTTAAACGGTATAAACCAACGTGGACCGGGGCAACGACCGGCGGTGAAGAAAATTAGCCGAAATCAAAACAAAGGAGCGGGGAAAAACCGGAGGAGGGTTTCCAAACACTCAGACAAAATATTGGAAAGGACGGGAGGTAACCTGAAGGCGATCGGAAGGTAGGACGGTTGGAACAGTAGCAACTCATGATGGAGCGCAAAAACAAGCATCGCGACCTCCGGAGAAATAAACAACAAATCTCGAAAATATACCGTCAGGTGTTGAACGATTTCGAACTTCGTCGGGTAACGGACGAAAACATTCGCTTGTGGTACCCGAGGATATCTATCGAGTCGTCAGTCAAAATCAAAACCGCAGTCCGAAAGGATGTATCAAAGATATCTCGCGGAAACCATCGAAGGCACGGTCGAAGAGAGGGTGAGACATGTCGTAACGCCCGACAAGATGTATCTCACGAGGAGAGAGCCAGACCCACAAGCACGAGCTGCGCTGCAGGCGGTGATGGGCAAGCACCGACAGGACCCAGGATAAGAATCGGCTATGGACTCGGCACCTACGAGGCGGAGTTCCGGTTCTGGTAATGCACGACAACCCCAGGACGTACCGGAGGACGACGGTGCTCTACCTGAGACGACAAACATGCGTTGTCTGGTGCGGAGACCTGGGCTTGGCCGGGGTCGTCCCATTTGCGGACATATACGAGGCACCACAGTGGACGTTCGCTGTACCGTTCCGGAGTATCGCCGTGGGTATTCTCGGGGTTCTCCCGGTGGGGCAAGCATGGTCATCGGCTGCCACGGCAGCAGTTAGGGAGCTGGTGAGGCAAGGACCGGCCCGAGCAACGTTTCACCTCCCGAAACACGACGAGCAGGCGGCATGGGTCCAGCTGAGGATCGGGGAGATCGACGTGACTACGACCCTGGTGAGAAATGGGCACGCGTACTGGGGCTCACTACCAGCACCTGGGCCCAATCGAGGAGGACCCGGGAATCTACGGGGATGAGATCTGGGGAAGGCTCCAGGAAGCGTATGGCGCGGCGAGACCTCCTGACGAACCGGTGGAAGAAGAGAACGACCCACTCCGTGACGAGGACAGCGAAGACGAGGAGGGAGAAGACACCGGCGATTCCGGCATCGAAAGTAGTTAGGGCGAGTAGGTTGTGATAGAGAGCAAAATACAGAAAACCTCAAAAAAATGTATCAAGTGAGTTGACAATCATTTTTCGAGCGAGTAAGTCTCTCTGTCTCGCATGTGCGAGAAGGACAGAGAGACTTAAGGGGGCTAATGCGACGTATCGCATTCCCCACGAGCGCGAGGCGAGCACCGCGACAGTCGCGCCGCAAATGCGAGCACGAGAGACCCGTAGCAGTCGCTCGACACCGAGTCGGGAACGAGGGAGTGGGAGGGGGAAAACGCCGAAGCGCTCTCGATCAGCGATCGATCGAGGCCGACTATCGGACGGCGCGCACGGCGAGGCCAGGGGTGGGCACCGATTGGCTGTCGGCAGCCAATCAGTACCAAGTAGCAAAGAATGACCCTAGGAGTGGCTGAGGATGTCGTCACTCCGACCCGCGAAAGGAGGATAGATGCGATTAGTAGGAAATGTCGTCAGGCGCCGTAATTCAAACGGATCATAGGGAAAAATCTTGCCATTGGACGAGCAAGAGTGGCGGTTTGTAGAAGACGAGTATAAAAGGGTGAGTGGAGCAAAGGCAAGGGTCTTCTTTTCTGGAGGAGCGCCCGACACCCCAATACCCTAGGGACCACTCGGTAGTCTAAACCGGAGTAATCTGGCGAAAGTCGTGAGGGTCCCGATCCGTTCATCACCAAACCTGAGTCGGAAGTCAGAACTAGGGCAACCTAGGGAAAGTCGTGGCCAGGTTTCCCCTCCTAGATCACTAAGAGAGGAAGAGAGAGAGTGAGAGAGAGAGAGAGAGAGAGAGAGAGAGAGAGAGAGAGAGAGAGAGAGAGAGAGAGAGAGAGAGAGAGAGAGAGAGAGAGAGAGAGAGAGAGAGAGAGAGAGAGAGAGAGAGAGAGAGAGAGAGAGAGAGAGAGAGAGAGAGAGAGAGAGAGAGAGAGAGAGAGAGAGAGAGAGAGAGAGAGAGAGAGAGAGAGAGAGAGAGAGAGAGAGAGAGAGAGAGAGAGAGAGAGAGAGAGAGAGAGAGAGCGAGTAAGAGGGCGGGAGGGACCGACCAGAACCGTGCCGAGCAGCATCAAGGAGGGAGACTCGGACTGCGAGTCATAGCGTTCGAGCTATTATATTAGAATAAGTATATCGTTTATGTACATTTGAATATTAAGTTGAATAAATATTATTAAACCCACTTGGCGTATCCTGACTATTCCGAACCCTGTTCAAGTCCAGTGACCCGATCCCCGGCGCTCAGTGAATAATCCAAGTGAGGCCAGAACCCCTTCTGGCCTCACTTGGATTAACTATATTAACTGTGCCCCCCCCCCCCCCGGGTACAGTTAATATAGCGAAACCGTCGAAATATATATATATATATATATATATATATATATATATATATATATATATATTGTGGAGGGCAAGATCGCCAGGACGTAACACGAGTCAATGACTTTTAGATCGGGAAACGAATCCGAGTCCGCATGCAAGTGTTTCTGTTGTGAAATATTACCTACAATCTGAGAATGCCGCGCCGATCATCGGATTCGTATGTTACCTCGTGGGTCCCATTTTTAATCGATAATTAATCGTCTTTTACTTTACCATTCATGATTTGAATTTACGAATGGGAAGTGTGCCACGAACGTACGGATGAGCGTGTTTGGAAATTGACTGACAGTGCTGCCAGTACTGGTGCTGGTTTTACTCACAAATTGCTGTCCTGTTTTACTGACAGTGCTGATTAGCGCTGGTAAATCCGAACGCTGTTTTCAGTACTTTCAGCCACTTTCAGCAGCGTCGGTTTGAGTTTTGCCAGCGGCCATTATGGTTTGTGTACATTTGTGTCATTTATGCCAAAAACCAGAAGGTCAACATCGGAGCAACAATGAATTGTACAACCCAAATCATTATTCAAGAACTCGTTAACGAATTTAATGAGGATAATGATTCTTCTGATGACGAAATGTATGTGAATCTCATGAGAATCGAATTGCGACGTCGAAAACGGTAGACGAAACCTCGAATTGAAGGTTATTCCGAAAATGTTATACCTTTATTATTGGATGAGCGCTTCGAATCGGATTTCGGTAAGGAAAAAAAGGTTTTATTGATATTTTACTAAATTTTACTCGTGAACAATGAAATTAATTAATTAATTATCACCTAACCTATGATTTATTAACAGAATGACAAGGACGACGTTTGAAATGCTTCTCAACGCTGGCTTCAACAAAGGCTCGCTATGAGTTGAGAGTCGGTCGTCATCCAACGGAACCTATGAAGCAGTTGATGGTTACAATTTGGACTCTTGCAACCCCTCATTCACACAGGTAGTTTCATGTTTGTGTTATGTATCTCTGTTTTTCCTGTATCTGCATTTTTTTTGTTAAGGTGTTACCCGCAGAAAAAAAAACCTCTTTGAGTACCGTCTGACTGCGGGTAACCTCTAATGCATGAACTTGGGAACTTATTAATTCCAAAATTATGTAAGGTGTATATAAAAAATAACAAATTTCACACGAAGGTCAATATGCGAGCGCTTCGGAATTGGAAAGGCAACTGAACTGAGCATCGTCAGACGAGTCATCAAGGCATTACTCAGTATTCGATCTGCTGTTATTAAATGGCCTAGCGTTGAAGAAGCTGCACAGTCCGCAATATATTTCAGGCAGAAATATAGTTTTCCTGGCGTAATTGGCGCAATAGATGGTACACACGTGAAAATCGATGCTCCTCATGAGAATCCAGAAGCTTACATAAACCGAAAGGGTTATTATTCAATACACTTGCAGATAAGTTTTGATTATTTTTTAGTTGATAACAAAAATAATATAAATTACATCTTTTTCATAGGTTGTATGCCAAGAAAACTCCAAATTTATACACTGCTTCGCGGGATTCCCCGGCTCTCTTCACGACAGCAGAGTTTTTAATTTGTCGGGTATGCAAGCGATTTGCAGTACAGAAACGCGCTTCCCGAATGAAGCTCATCTTCTCGGGGATGCAGCTTATGCGAATCAATCACATTTACTGGTACCCTACAAAAAAACGGTCATTTAAGTAAACGAGAGGTTAATTACAATAACAGATTTTCGTCGACGCGCATGGTCGTGGAACGAAGTATTGGTCTTTTGAGAAACCGATTTCATATCTTACTCGACAGACTTCCCGTACGACGAATAGATCTCATACCAAGCTACATTATCGCATGTTGTGTTCTGCACAACTTTTGTCTCATAAACGAAGATTATGTAGAAATGCCTTTGGTTATACCAAATCGTAACCATGATGTCAATGCCCATGTAGAGGTCAATGTTAATTTACGTAATGAGGGAAGAATGAAACGCGATATAATAAAAAACAGTTTGCCATAATTTTCGATTACATGACGTTTTGGTGCAGTTTATGTTCTGTATTTTTTTTAAATTGTTTCTCACAAATTTTGTATTTAAATTGAATAATAAATTACATAAAATTACAAATACAAAAACCAGAATTTACGTTTTGCTCATGAGTTTTACGAAAAATATACTTTTGTCAAGTCCAAGTTTTCAGGTAGTAACGAAGAAGTTTTGATTTATTTTGTTTTTTTTAATAATTATTTATTACTGACAATCGCACAATGCAAAGTGAAAAAAAATTCTACATCTTTGTTTAAATTAATAATAGCTGATTTAATAACCATATCATCTTCGTCGAGCAACGAAACTCTTCATCTATTAACGACCCTTGGCGATTAATAAAATAAACAAAAAATTACAACGGCAAATATCAAATGCATAGTTGGTTTTCTTCCTTATATCCACAGCACGTGAGCTAATCAAGGCTCGTACAAAAAATATCACATTTTTCTTTCCCCTCGGACTTAAAGCGTTTGAAATTATTTTTAAAAATGTGATAAAAATCATAAAATTAAAAAAAACCTCTTTCGATTTATAAATGTAAACTTTCTCTTGTTATCCGTAACGTTAAAGTAGAGAGTCGAATTGGTGTTCATGAAACGCACGAGACTATCGAGATGAAATTTATCGGTAATGTATAAAATAAAGAAAACAAAAAGCAATAAAAATGAGTACAGCCAATATTTTTAGTTACACCGATAATCCTTAAATAGTTTAATTTTGGGAATTTTTTTCCAAAATTTCCAGCAGCCGATCCATTCTCGGTATCTTTCCAATCTTTCGGTATGTTGGGCCGCTTGAGCCTCTCTTCGTTTCGACACCTCTTCAATGAATTTGTCGAATTTGTCCTCGACCGGCGATTTCGTACGTTTTCTTGTTGGTTCTATGATATAAGACAATACAAATAAAGGCTCATTAACAAATGTTATTTGGTTTATTTTACATGTTTAGTTATTAATAAAGAAAAGTTCGAATAAATTATACTTACGACGCTCAGATTCTTGCCCCAAATTTTCTTCAATTTCCTCATCTTCCGTTGGCTCGGAACTGCAGATGGCGACAGGCTCTATCCACGGTTTTTTTAAAATAAATGTTGTCCATCCTCTGCAAAAAAAACGTTAACAATGAACGAATAGGCTTTTTTTCGTCCGAGATTTATGCACACACTCGCGCGCGCGCACACGCACAGGCACAAACACACACACACACGCATACCCGCACGAACGCACGCACGCATGCACGTATATATGTATACATATATATAAACAAATATCGAAGTATTGCCACGTTTGGCGATTGTTCCCTGACTTCGCGTTATGTTCCTTGATCTTTTTGTAAGTGCGTTTCAGTGACTTCAGTGCGCTAACTTCGATGTTTTTTTTTTTTTCTTTAAATTTAATACGATATTTTCGGAGGCATCTTTTTGCTTTAATTTTCCTATTTCGATCAATTTTTGGAATGTTTCGAATTCGGAAATGAACGCCAATGATCCCGCCACTGCCCAAGTGTCTGAAATGTAAATATACAAATAATAATATATTCATATCGGTAGTGGGCGGCGCCTAAGGTAACCACCAGGAGGTATGAGATTAGGCGGAAAAAAATGGCAAAACATGGGTCAACCACGTATGGTGGCCAGTATCTAGGGTGAGGCGAAAAACGGACTGAACGTTGGGCAAAAGGATGGATACATGAAAACTTAAGGAGGAAGGAAGGCAGAAAGACATGAGAAAGATGCTGAAGAAGGGAGAACGGGAGAAAAGGACGAGAATAAAAAGACGAGAAAAAGAACGAAAAGGACAGATTAGCAATGGACGGATGAAGAACTAGAGGAAGGAGGATGGAGAAAAAGAGAGAATGGCAGAGAAAGATGCACAGGAAGAAGAGGGGAAAAAAGAGAGGAGAGCAGAAGAGGGTCAGAAGAAAGCAAATGATAGGAATGAAGAGGGGACAGAAAAGGATCGGAGCCTCAGAATGCAGATAAAAGGAAAGCGCGAAAACACGGTGAAAAAAAAGGAACGAGGAGAGAATTAGTATAAAAAAGAAAGCCATGGAGGGAAGAGAGAAAAGGAGAGAGGAGAAGAAGTGATGTGAATGCGAGAATGGGAGGGCTGCTATAGCAAAAAGACGGATGTACAGACAGAAGAAGTAGAAGGCGAAAAAAACATTGTAACAGAAGAAAAATTAAATGTATGATAAATGTGAATGTAAGGAGGAAGGGCGACGTAAATTGTTATTATCTGTTTTACCTGTACAATCATCGGAAGCTTCTTGAGGCTCTTCTGGAGTCTGCTGGTGCGATCCTTTACCTTCAACCAGTTTATCAGCTCTCGCCTGTGGCAACCTCTCCGAAATCATTTTAAGCAGGAACAAGGCATCTATAATTTTTTAATAATTGCGTGTTATCTTTTATATGCTGGTGATATAAAAATATTTTTTTCAGAGCGGCTACTCGTCCGGAGATTAGACAGATAAATGTAGATTAGTCATTTGGAAAGATATGGCGCATCATCATTGCCCAGCTTTATACAGTCATAATGTTTCCATCCAACGGATAATCATGAGAAACAGATAGCTTAAAAATCCACGCTTTAGTGCACCAACTGACAAATTGTCAATGGAAAAGAAATACCACAACTAATTCCAGCTATCTGTTTCTCATGGTCATCTGTTGAACGGTAACATTGTAGCTATGAATAGCTGGGCAATAATGATACGCCATATTTTGTGGAATGAGTCTACTTTCTAATGTACGAATCTATTTTTCATCTACATTTATTCATCTAATCTCCGAACGAGTAGCAACTTTGATTTTTTTAGTGCCTTTCAGCATGCCAAATGAGATAGGTTAGGAGAACTTACCGTTGTCAGCTTTGTCGTACTCCTCCTTCGTCATGGGTATTCGAAATGTATCCCCCGTTGCGTCATCCATGACCGAGACCCACATAATTTGCTTGACAGTGTCCATTTTATTAATTAAAATGTTTTTTTTCGGGTTCAGAATCGTGTCAGGGAGCAGACTAGTGATCGTGTGTTACGCGGAGCTGAAAAAGGCGGGAAGAACACCGAATGAACAATGGGAGTGGCCATATGCAATGCTGACTGTGCACTACCTCGCTGCTGGCAGTCTCAAGAGCCGGAAGTCAGTAATTCCCTAAGACCAATGTCCAACGAAATGGTGATACG
Organism: Ophion obscuratus; assembly: GCA_964007375.1. Lineage (NCBI taxonomy): Eukaryota > Metazoa > Arthropoda > Insecta > Hymenoptera > Ichneumonidae > Ophion > Ophion obscuratus. The sequence continues at coordinate 42,116,796 of OZ023315.1, read as the reverse complement.
TTTCAGTCCTGTCAGTCGTGCTGAAAAGTATTTTAGAACGGAAATCTAGTACTGACAGTACTGTCAGGCAATTTCCGAACACGCTCAATGAAGTAAGTCATATGACTTATATGACGGTAAGTTACCGTCGGAGAAGAAAAGCGCCACGTTTAAGCGGGAATGTGCCCACTTGGGATAGGCGCTTGGTAAAGTCGTTGGTGTATAATTTGATGCATGAGCGACAGGTAAGCCAATATAAAGTAGCGTGAAATTGTGCTTACCCTGGTGAGAAAGAGCGGCGGTGCGTAGCGGGTCAAAACTACTCGACCGTGTGACCGAATTTGTACAGGAATCGCCAAGATGATCCAGCTCGACCCGACCAGTCATTGCCCAGACCCGGTGCTCGTGCGAATGCGATGGCCCAGGGATGCCGATTTTTTGGGGAGCGGTCGGGGACTACGAGGACTGGATTAATTTTATGAGGGATACATTCGCTTCGAAATAAAAATATACAGGTATAGATTCTATCATTATTTGAACCGCTGAGTGAGTGCAAGACGTGCCAGGTTACGGCACCGTTGACTCAGTACGGCTGGCTCCACCTCCGCCCGGTTACGGCGATTGGCGGCCAGCGGCGAGAACAAAGGTTGGGAATAACGGAAGCCGACGCCCGAACATTAAGCACCGGTGTGACCGTGCCCGTCGCTGACCTACCGAATTACGGCGGGTCGGCGCGTGTGGCGTGTTCGCAAACCTTCCGAATTCCCGGGAAAAGACTCTGGGTATACGTCCGATTTTGGACGGATGAGGGTCTTTGATTTTTAAGCGAATGTACCCGGAAAAGTATTCGTCTAACGCATAGGTACGGATTAATATGAAATTAAATTTGGGTCGCTGAGCGAGTCTAGTGCATGCCAGATTACGGCACCGCCGACTCGCTACATCTGGCCCACCTCCGCCCGGTTACGGCGATTGGCCGCCAGCCGCGAATACAAATGTCAAGGTCGAGGGAAATCGACGTCCGAACACTAAGCACCAGGTTAACCGTGCCAGTCGCAAACCTGCCAGATTACGGCGAGTCAGCGGATGTCGCGCCTTCGTGCGTCAGCTTTCCCAAGCCTCGTAAAAAGCACTTCGAGATTTGTCCAATTTTGGACAGGTATGATTTTATGGGTGAGACGAATACGTGCGTTAGGAAATATGGCGTGAGCAAGAGGAAGAGAGAGAGAGAGAGAGGGCGAGTGAGAGAACGAAATGCACTAAGATGATTTGTTCGCTGCGTGTTTACACGCACGAACGAGAGACAAATATATTTTAATTATTTGCTCGGAAAATATTACACTTTTGCGCGGTCGCCGTATTTTGCGTAATCTTAACAGCGCGAAGAAATCAAAGGTGATACAAAGAATTGTGTATTTTACACGTAAATAACCGTAGTTACATTCAATAAAGACAATAATATATGTTTCGTAAATTTATTTGTTGCAGTGTTTGACTTGTTATGTTTCGTTTTACTTTTATTATGATTTAAATAATTAATACCGGTTTTACAGAGACTTATAGTTACACTGACGAAGAGACCGGGGTAAACTCGAAAAGAATATAAGATAAAATAAATGTACCGGTTTTCAGAGCGTCGACTCTGCGATGCGCGCTGTTGGAGAGACCGGACGGAACTTACTGGCCAGCTCCCGGAGCGCAATATGTATCCTCGCCCTCTTTGTCTTGGAGACAAAGGGCTTAGCGTCATTACCCTCGCTCTCGAGCTCGGTCCCCATGTAAACGAATATTAGCACTGATTACGTTATTTTTCTCGAGTTGGACATGAGCAATGAAATGAATATTTTTCGTTATAGGCAGGATGTACTGATTACGAGGTGACCAAGCTCCGAGTCGGTCTGTGAGAAAACTCGCGATGAAGCTGACCGCTTGGGAACAGTTTCGCGGGTTATTCGAGGACTCTCGCGTCCCTAATATATACTGTCACGTGGAAAAATTGACGAGCCCCAAAGTCACCTTAAGGCGACCCTCTCGCTCGGATTTCATCCTCGTACGGGAGCCCGAGCGTGCCGTTATCGTTTATTATTTATTTATCTTGTTGTCCCTTCATATATTTATTCATTTTATTGTATAATTATGTTCTTTTTTTTATTCGTTCATTCGATATTAATTGGTACGATGGCGCGCGGGAAATGGCGGTCGTCTCGGAAACCTCGAGATTCTTCCCACAGCAGCGGCCTCGTATCTTCCAATTCGGGGTGCGCCTCGTCGATCTTACCCTCGCTCGAGAATCCGAGACGATTCAGCAGACCCACGTTCTGTAACGCTCCTCCACCACGATCGGTGGAGTGAAGCGTTATGTGATCGGCAGGCGTTCGACTATGCAACCGTCCAGGCCACAGCAAGGTTACCTCGGTCAGAAGGTGACCAACGCCGTCATCACAGTACCCGTCTACTTCGGCGACTCGCAGCGTCAGGCGACCAAAGACACCGGGACCATCTCTGGCTCAAACGTATTGCGTATTATAAACGAACCTACGGCGGCCGGCTAGTCCCCGGTCCCCTTCAGCCGGTAACGGCGCGTCCACCCGACCTTCACACGTCACGTAACTGCCAGGGGCAGGAATCGCAGCGAGACTCGATGCGCTGGGTAAGATCGACGGGCAGAGACTGGGCCTACGTCACTTGTCAACGGTCATCGTACTCGCCATTGTCAACGTCATCGTCACCCGTCATCGTTATCGTCATCGTCATCGTACTCCTCGTCGTCATCGTACCCATCATTTTAATAAGTTCTAATTTAATTTTGGCGCGGTAACGGCCGACGCGAATGACGGAGAGGCGGGGATGAACGGCTGAGACGGAGCCCTCGAGTCAACCGTCTCGCTCGCGGAAAAGGACTTGACCACGGAAATCCGAGCGAGACGGTCGACGAGTAAAATGATTTGTTGGGGAATAATTAAGTCGGTCTGTGCAGTGCGGCCGCCCCCGGCGTAAAGGGAAAGTTTTACCGTTGAGTTAAGGCAATGTCTCCGTCATTCGCGTGTGCATCGGTTCGGGTCGCGGTGCAGGGAGGAACGTGGCTGGTCCTTTGCGTAATTTTTCGTGTCGGTGTTTATCGTTATCCCGTTGTGTGAAAAGAGTGAGAGAGAAAAGAGATAGGCCGGCCGGCGGCTTTACTTCATTTTTATATCGAGTCAATCGCCGGGAAAACATCCGGATTGAATAAAGTGTGATTCTCTCTCCAGAAGTGTTTGCAAGTGTTTATTTATTTATTTTGTTGTGTTGCATAAGTGTTTAGCCCCTGACCCCGCCACTCTACCTTAGGAAAACCTGTGCTAGTCGGACAAATCGGTCGTCTCGCCCTACCGCTCGGCGAGCCGCTAACGCGGCTGGCGTCTCGGGAAAAATCGCCGGGCGGAGGCGCGACGACCTTTTGTGACGCGAAGGGTGAACTTGGGATTTTCCGTCACAATACATAATATAGATATGACCATTTTCTTGTGTCTAGGACCACTGTATTATGGTCAACACGGATATACATATTGTAACGGTTCACTTGCCCAAGGGGGCATCCGTCACATTTGACACGCAAGTACCACACCAACTCAGCGATCATTGCGTGCGATGGCCTATGGTCGGACCAACCGGCCATGCCGCCGGTGGGGCAGGACGCTTGCCTTAAGCATACGGGGCGAGTCCGCGACACCTCGCAAGGAGCTCCGCCCATCACAAGGAGCAGGACAAGCCGCAGGAGTCCCCGCCCCTTGTCCAACATCTCTCGAGTCTCTCGATACGATCACTCCCATCAGACAAGAGTGCGCCCCGAATTTATCACGACGCCTCTTCACACCTAATGTGCGCCTAACATCAAAGAGAGGAACAATCGGATACACTTTGTCCCTCGAAATGGCTATAGTATGCGAATGTCCTCAAAACCACCAACGCTGTCACCCCACCAACGGAGTATTCCTCGGCGGCGTGATTTCCCACCTAGCTCTCCAGATTCGCGGGAGAAATGGAATTTCTCCTGACGGGCCTTAGGCTATTTAAAGGCGCGCACGAGCCGGAGCGGCACTCTGTCGCAAATTACTCATCATTTTACGTGGAGTCACCGTCATCCGATACCTCGGATCTCAGGATGGAGACCTTGCTGCCGCCGCCCTGGTCCCATCCTAGAACAACCTCAGCTTCGTGTTAGATACTCTATTTCCGTGGGAAGTCCCAGCACTGCGTTGGAAGTCCGACCTCGGAAATAGAGTCGTCGTGGTGATTGCCAGTTAGGGAACATTATTTAACATCCGATCGATTGCCATTAGGACGATCGATCGCCATACTACGCATTCATACACAAAATACTCGGAGTGTGCAGTCCGTGAAGAGCCGATCGCGCTTGGCTGCACACGAGGAAATTCTATAACCAGCTTCTCTGGTTTCTGGTCCTCCTCGCCTGGTACCGAGGAGGTCAGCCGTCCCTTCCGGACGTTCCCACTATGCGCTCTCGGGGAGAATAAATCTACCTCGAGCTCGCGCATTATTTCAACGCTAGCATATCTAGCGCGTGAGCGACACGGCGTGGCACCCGTGCGCTTTGTTGCATTTTGGCAACAGTGCCAACCGATAGCATCGCCACTTTAACCCAAGATCTGTAAATTCAAGGGCCATCGCATTCTTTTACAGAAGCGACCCCGACTCCGGCGTTACGCGTACACGACGACGCTCGCGGACTGTGCGAGTGCGAGCGAGAGAGCGTGAGAAAAAGGAGAGAGACCGCGCACGAGGAATCGCGTGCCCGCAATACCTCGCATGACACATCATTCTTGTCACTCCTATCACGGCAGCCTTCTCGCCAACCTTACCAGCTCCCCGTAAACGTCGCTTCACCCGACTAATAACCGCAAACTCATGGAATTAACACACTAACGATCTCATTGTTTATATAACCCGAAATCAATTCACAATAATCCGAAATACCAAATGCCAATGATGACGGATTATAACAGGTGTCCCTGAGACCCTCAAAACCACTGAGGCATCTCCTTAAAGCACCTTAAATCCATCCCATCATTCCTGGCACCGAAATCGTACATCGTCCTTCAGGAGGCTACGGGAACCCCTGTAACATCATACGGCGATATAGTCGCCGCTCAACGTCGTTTTCCTCAAAACCGCGTAGACGACTTAGGAAAACGAAATAAAAAGCTTTCGCTCAAAATCGCGAAACGTTTCAATATATATGTTGGATACTATTTCGGGGACTCGTGAATGTCTCTGAAATATACATGTAAGTATAGATATTAATGGTATTATTTGTACTCCGGAGACTCTCTTGGATATCCCGGGAGTTTACCGAGTATATATATATATATATATGTATATTTGTGTTTGTCACTTTGAGGACTTCTGTCCCCGAAGTGTGCATGAAAGTCTATTATCTATCTATTAATTTTTGCCCCGGGACTCGGCTATATGTCCCTGAAGCTTATGGAGTACGTGTATATATATATATATATATATATATATATATATACACACTTCGCACAAAAATTTATGGAGCAAGAAAAAAATCCAAATTTTTGGGGGTTTTTCAACAGGCTGTAACTCATACAAAAATGGTCGTACAGCAAAAACAAAAGCAAATTGTAGCTCTAAGTGTCTATTTTTCGGATCTGAGTTTGAAAATTTTTTTTTGAAAATTTTTTTCGAGTAATCATAAGAAAACCACCAAAAAAAAATGTTCGAAATTTTTTTGGTTTTTTTTTAATCTACGGACGTGGAAATTTTTTTTTCGACTTAACCTCTATATGGACCGGATAGCTTGTTTATTCAGCTTTAATTTGGTTTTTTAAAAATCTCGATACGAGCATTTCTCGATGAAATATCGGTGTTTGAATGGAAAAAGATCATTTTGTCTTTGATTACCAATATCTCAGCAGCCAATGATCGCTCAGAAATTTTGAGGTTGGTTTCAAAAACTTGAATAAATTCTCTACAAGGATTGGCAATTGAATTTTGAAAAAAAAATTTTTTTTCAATCATTACATGAATTTGAAAAAGCGACCAAGAAAGGGCTTTTTGTGGTTTTTTGGAAAATCAAGCGCCCAATCAAAAATATTGCGGAAACCACTAATGTTAAGTGTGCCTTTTACTGTTCAATATACCCACAAAAACCCTACGAAGTTTCAATTTAATCCAGCCAACCGTTTTTTTCCCACTTGATCGAATTTTTGAAAAAATTAAAGGAGCAAGAATTTCGCTCTGAAAATGTCATAATTTTTATCAAAAATGAAAAAAAAAAAAAAAAATTCATTTTTCTCTCAATTCTGTATTAGTGACTTGGAAAATTTAAGAAAAAATAAATCGAAAATTTTTGAATTTTTTTTTTTTTGATTTTTTTTTCAATTGGCCCTAAATTAACGAAATGTTGCGACTCACTTTCTCACCGATTTTCCTCTTCCGCACGTTAATTTTCCTAGTCACAAATTAATTGAATAAATTAAAAGTTGATACCCCCAAGGCAAGTCGAATATTCGTTCTACGAATATTGGGACAATAATTTTTTTGTGCGAAATTAAACAGTGTCTAAAAAAAAACAGTTTTTCTTAAAACTAACCTGCTTTCATGGTAATCGAGCCAATCAACAGTTTTTCTCAAAACTACCGTATTTTTTAATTTTTAGAAAAGCAAATTAACCGAGTTTTTGCAAGCTTTAGTTTTGTAAGGATCACGAGGATTTGTTGCACGACGACGACCTTGGCCAACTCGTCGTTGATAATCACCGGTATCCAAATACCGATTGTATGCGCGAGATACGACAGATGAACGATCCATTACGATCCCCGACTTGTCGGTAATTGTACCCTTCTTCCACTAGAGTCACTATCTGAGCGACTTGTCGCGCGGATAAATGCCGCCTAGGCATTTGACAGATGAACGGTCCATACGATCCCCGACTTGTCGGTAATTGTACCCTTCTTCCACTAGAGTCACTATCTGAGCGACTTGTCGCGCGGATAAATGCCGCCTAGGCATTATGAAAAAAAATAAAAAGAAAACTAAAGCTTGCAAAAACTCAGTTAATTTGCTTTTCTAAAAATTAAAAAATACGGTAGTTTTGAGAAAAACTGTTGATTGGCTCGATTACCAAGAAAGCAGGTTAGTTTTAAGAAAAACTGTTTTTTTTTTAGACACTGTTTAAATTCGCACAAAAAAATTATTGTCCCAATATTCGTAGAACGAATATTCGACTTGCCTTGGAAGTATCAACTTTTAATTTATTCAATTAATTTGTGACTAGGAAAATTAAAGTGCGGAAGAGAAAAATCGGTGAGAAAGTGAGTCGCTACATTTCTTTAATTTAGGGCCAATTGAAAAAAAAAAAATAATAAAAAAAATTTTGGATTTTTTTTTTAATTTTCGATTTTTTTTTTTCTTAAATTTTCCAAGTCACTAATACAGAATTGAGATAAAAATGAAATTTTTTTTTTTTTTTCATTTTTGATAAAAATTATGACATTTTCAGAGCGAAATTCTTGCTCCTTTAATTTTTTCAAAAATTCGATCAAGTGGGGAAAAAAAACGGTTCGCTGGATTAAATTGAAACTTCGTAGGGTTTTTGTGGGTATATTGAACAGTAAAAGGCACACTTAACATTAGTGGTTTCCGCAATATTTTTGATTGGGCGCTTGATTTTCCAAAAAAAACCACAAAAAGCCCTTTTTTGGTCGCTTTTTCAAATTCATGTAATGATTGAAAAAAAATTTTTTTTCAAAATTCAATTGCCAATCCTTGTAGAGAGTTTATTCAAGTTTTTGAAACCAACCTCAAAATTTCTGTGCGATCAATGGTTGCTGAGATATTGGTAATCAAAGACAAAATGATCTTTTTCCATTCAAACACCGATATCTCAGCGAGAAATGCTCGTATCGAGATTTTTAAAAAACCAAATCAAAGCTGAATAAACAAGCTATCCGGTCCATATAGAGGTTAAGTCGAATACATTTTTTCCACGTCCGTAGATTTAAAAAAAAAACCAAAAAAATTTCGAACATTTTTTTTTCGGTGGTTTTCTTATGATTACTCGAAAAATATTTTCAAAAAAATATTTTCAAACTCAGATCCGAAAACTAGACACTTGGAGCTACAATTTGCTTTTTTTTGCTGTACGACCATTTTTGTATGAGTTACAGCCTGTTGAAAATCCGCCAAAAATTTGGATTTTTTTCTTGCTCCCTAAATTTTTGTGCTAAGTGTATATATATATGTATGTATGTATGTATATGTATATGTATATAAATATATATATACACTACCGGCGGAAAGTTTCCGGAAAAGAGTTGGAAAAAGTGCCCGAACGGTTCTTTATGCCATTTCGCCGGTAGTTGGGCTGGGCCAATTTGACCAACGGCATTTTAAAGAGGGGGGATTTACCTACATTTTGGCTTATAAAAAAAAATTTTACGATTTTTTTACACTCGGCACCTAGTTTTGAAAACGACAATTTTTTGTCGTTTTTTTGTTGTTTTGTGAGTGGATCCCGTTTACAGTAAAAATATTTTTTATGCATTTCTCCTATTAAAATCATGAAAGAGGAAGCTTCAATTTCGTTTTGTAGAAAAATTTTTGCGATTTTTTTTTCCCAAAAATATTTCGTTTTTTCGATAAAAATATACAATATGAAAATTGCTCCGGAGTACGAAAACGACGAGGTTTACAACAAAACCTCAAGACGGTAAAAAGTTGCGTTACTTTTTGTTGAGTTCATGAGAATTTTTTCAGATTCTTTTTGCGAAATTTTTTCAAAATTTATTTCCAGTCGGAATTCGATTGATGTCAACACCATGATAATAATATAATTAATTTTTTTATTTACATATTATACTTTGGTCTCGTCGAAAAAACCTCCTCTCGCTGACAGCACGCTCTTAATCATCGTAATTGAAATGTTTTTTTCACGACTTTCGACAAACTGCGCTTGGATGTTTGCGGCCGTGAGTTTCCGATTCCTTTTGGACATCACAATTATTGATTAGTCTTCCGCTTTGGAAGTAACAGGAGGCCTCCCGGAACGATTTTTATCGCGGTTCGATTGTGTCTCTCTGAAACGTTTTATAGCATCCCCAACGGTTGATTTGGGTATTTTCAATCGATTTGCAATGTAGCGAATTTTGAACCCTTCATTGCAAAGTACAAGGCTTGATGCACGCTTCTTGATGCTTATATTGGGTCGACGATCCATTTTCTTCTTAAAAAAAAACGCTAATGAAGTCAAAAATTTTATTTAATTAACCGTCAATAAATGAACAGTTAAACACACTTCAAATTCAATATATTATTCGACACGATACGACGGGAAAATCTAACGCGAACGTTTTTTCGATGCTTGCCGAAGAAGTACTGAGTCGAAATAATTTTTGAATATTTTTTCATTGTAACACGTAAAGAGTGCGTGAACGTTTCTCCCACTCTTGTAGAGTAGTAAAAAAAAAATATATCTCTCACCTATGCGACAAAGCGAACGCTCGCGAACGCTCGACAATGCGAACCTCGCGAAAAAATAAACAAGGAACAAGGACAGACACTCCGTCGCAAGATTCGCTATGTTCGCTGACTACTCTACTTCGAAGACAAGAAGAAAACAAAGAGTGGGAGAAACGTCCACGCACTCTTTACCTGTTACAATGAAAAAATATTCAAAAATTATTTCGACTCAGTACTTCTTCGGCAAGCATCGAAAAAACGTTCGCGTTAGATTTTCCTGTCGTATCGTGTCGAATAATATATTGAATTTGAAGTGTGTTTAACTATTAATTTATTGACGGTTAATTAAATAAAATTTTCGACTTCTAAGAGTTAATTTTATTTTTATTTTGAAGAAAAAAATGGGTCGTCGACCCAATTTAAGCATTGAAAAGCGTGCATCGATCCTTGCTCTTTGCAATGAAGGGTTCAAAATTCGCTTCATTGAGAATCGATTGAAAATACCCAAATCAACCGTTGGGGATGCTATAAAACGCTTCAGAGAGACACAATCGAACCGCGATAAAAATCGTTCCGGGAGGCCTCCTGTTACTTCCAAAGCGGAAGACCAATCAATAATTGTGATGTCTAAAAGGAATCGAAAACTTACGGCGGCAAACATCCAAGCGCAGTTTGTCGAAAGTCGTGGAAAAAACATTTCAATTACGACGGTTAAATAACGCTTGCGCAGCGCACAATTATACGGAAGAGTCGTAACGAAAAAGCCACTCTTGCGCCGTGGAAACAAAAAGAAGCGATTGAATGGGGCACGCAAGCACAAGAATTGGACGATCGAAGATTGGAAACGGGTGTCATGGACCGACGAATCCAAATTTGAAATATTTGGAGGAAAACGTCGAGTTTTCGTTCGTCGCTCAGCTAACGAGAAAATGCATCCTGATTGCGTAATTCCAACCGTTAAACACGGCGGCGGTTCTGTCATGGTGTGGGGATCTTTTTCATATGCTGGTGCGGGGGACCTCTACCGAGTCAAAGAAATCCTGGACCAAAAAGGATATCACGCGATTCTGAAAAACCACGCTGTTCCTTCTAGAAAGCGACTCATCGGAAGGGGGTTCGTTTTTCAACAAGACAACGACCCGAAACATACTTCAAAATTCTGCTCGAAGTATCTTGAAACGAAGCAAACAATTGGGGAGCTTCAAATTATGCAATGATCTCCTCAATCTCCCGATCTCAATCCCATAGAGCTGCTGTGGGATGAAATGGATCGGCAAGTGCGCAAGGTCACGCATTCATCCGCCGAAAAGCTATAGGAATCCCTACAAAAATCATGGAAAGAAACACCCCGAGAGACATTCGAAAAACTTGTGGAGAGGATGCCGCGTGTGGTAAAGAGCGTGCTGTCAGCGAGAGGAGGTTTTTTTCGACGACACCAAAGTATAATATGTAAATTAAAAAATTAATTATATTATTATCATGGTGTTGAGATCAATCGAGTTCCGACCGGAAATACATTAAAAAAAAATATATCGCAAAAAAAATCTGAAAAATTTCTCATGAACTCAACAAAAAGTAACGCAACTTTTTACCGTCTTGAGGTTTTGTTGTAAACCTCGTCGTTTTCGTACTCCGGAGCAATTTTCATATTGTATATTTTTATCGAAAAAACGAAATATTTTTGGGAAAAAAAATCGCAAATTTTTTTCTACAAAACGAAATTGAAGCCCCTTTTATGATTTTAATAGGAGAAATGCATAAAAAAGATTATTACTGTAAACGGGGCCACTCACAAAACAACAAAAAAACGACAAAAAATTGTAGTTTTCAAAACTGGGTGCCAAGTGTAAAAAAAATCGTAAATTTTTTTTTGATAAGCCAAAATGTAGGTAAATCCCCCCTCTTTAAAATGCCGTTGGTCAAATTGGCCTAGCCCAACTACCGGCGAAATGGCATAAAGAACCGTTCGGGCACTTTTTCCAACTCTTGTCCGGAAACTTTCCGCCGGTACTGTATATATATATATATATATATATATATATATATATATATATATATATATAAACTTTCCGCCGGTACTGTATATATATATATATATATATATATTGTAACGTTTCGGCTGTACAGGTAAGCCAACGTCACACCGAATACGATAGCGTCCACCTGTTTCAGAGACACTTGCGTATTCTGGCCAGCGTTCAGGACAACCGGCCATGCCGCCGGCCGGGCGTGTCACTCGGGCTAAGAAATCGGGACGAGCCCGCGACACCTCGCAAGGGGCCCCGCCCACTGCGAGGAGCAAGACCACCGCGGACTCGCGGGAATCGCCGCCCTTAGACGGATTTCTCGCTTCCCGTGCTCGACCACTCCTATCATATTAAGAACGTGACCTAAATTCATCGCGACGCCTCTTCGCACCGCATGCTCGCCTAATATCCTAGAGAGGAACCATCGGGTATAGTTTATCCCTCGATATGAGTATAGTATGCAAACGTCCTCAAAATAACCAACGCAGTCAACCCCACCAACGGAGTGTTCCTCGGCGGCGTGATTTCCCACCTAGCTCTCCAGAATCGCGGGAGAAATGGAATTTCTCCTGACGGGCCTTAGGCCATTTAAGGGCGCGCACGAGCCGGAGCGGCACTCTATCGCAAATTACTCATCATATTACGTGGAGTCAACTGTCATCCGACATCTCGGATCACCGGATGGTGGCCTCGCGGCCTGACCCTTGGTCCCATCCAAGAACAGACCCAGCTTCGAGCTAGATACTCTATTTCGGTGGGAAGCCCCAGCACTGCGCTGGATGTCTGACCTCGAGAATAGAGTCGTCGTGGTGATTGCTAGTCAGGGAACATTATATAACATCCGATCGATGGCCATTAGGACAATCGCTCGCCGTACTACGCATATCATACACCAATACTCGAAGTGTGCAGTCCGTGGAGGGCCGATCGCGCTCCGCTGCACCAAGGGAAGATTCTTAAACCAGCTTCACTGATTTTGGCCCTCCTTGCTTGGCACCGAGGAGGCCCGCCGTCCCTCTCGGACGGCCCGCTATACGCACTCGGGGTACGCTGGAATACCCAGCCTCGAGCACGCGTATTATCGACGCTAGCTTTTCTAGCGCGTGAGTTACACGGGTTGGCAACCGTGTGCTTTGTTGCACTCTGCAACTAGTGCCAACCGATAGTATCGCCGTATAAAACCTAATATCAGTAAATTCAAGGGCTATCGCATTCTTTTACAGAAGCGACCCCGACTCCGGCGTAACGCGTACACGACGACGCTCGCGGCCTGTGCGAGTGCGAGCGAGAGAGCGAACGAGAGAGAGAGAGAAAGAGCTACCACGTCCGCGTACCACGGGCGAGCTAGACCTCACGCAACTATTTCCGTCCTCGTCTATCCAACACGACGGCGCTTCTCGCCACCCGCTCCAGATCCCGGTAAACGTCGCTACATCGAACTAACTTCTTTAGAATCACGAATCTAACACACTAACAAACATAATTGTTTTCCACTCACTCACATCAAATACGACAATCCGAAACATCAAATGCCGATGATGACGGATTGAGATAGGCGTCTCTGAGACCCTCTTACCACTGAGGCATCTTCAAAAAACCTTTCAAAATCCCGATCATCAATTCCGGCACACGTAACGTACATCGCCCTTCAGGAGGCTACGGGAACCCCGAAAATCATCCTTCGGCCGAATATTCGCCGTTCAACCTCGTTTTCCTCAGATTCGCGTGAACGATCAAAGAAAACGAAATAAAAGCTTTCGCTGGAAATCGCGAAACGTTTCAATATATATATATATATATATTGAAACGTTTCGCGTTCTGCCGCGAAAGCTATTATTCGTTTTCCCCGATCGTTCGTGTGATTACGACGAAAACGATATTGGACGGCGAATATTAGGCCGAAGGATGGAATTTTGGGTTTCCCGTAGCCTCCTGAAGGGCGATGTACGTGACGTGGGCCGGAATTAATGATTGGGATTTTGAAGGTATTTTAGAAGATGCCTCAGTGGTTTTGAGGGTCTCAGGGACACCTGTCATAATCCGTCATCATCGGCATTTGATGTTTCGGATTTTCGTATTAAATAAGGATGGTAAAAACAGCAAATGATTGTTAGTTTTGTTAATTCCGAGATTTGAGGTATCGACGTTTACCGGGATGTGGAGCTGGTCGCGAGAAGCGCGGTCGTGTTTAGAGGGACAGAGATGGAGATAGTCGGGAGAGGTGTCGCGCGCCCGTGTCTCTCGAGCGCGCTCTCTTATTCTCGTTTGTTCGCTCTCTCGCTCGCGCTCGCACATACCGCGAGCGTCGTCGTCCACGCGTTACGCCGGATTCGGGGTCGCTTCTGGAACAGATGCGATCGCCCGTGAATTTACTGAGATCGGTTATTATATGGCGGTACAATCGGTTGGCACTGGTTGTAAAGTGCAACGAAGCACACGGTTGCCAACCCGTGTAACTCACGCGCTAGAGAGCTAGCGTACAAATAATGCGCTCGCTCGAGGTGGATTCAATCCCCTCGAGTGCGCATAGCGGGGCCGTCCGGAAGGGACGGCTGACCTCCTTGGTGCCAAGCACGGAGGACGAAAAACCAGAGAAGCTGGTTGTAGAAGTTCCTCTTGTATAGCGAAGCGCGATCGGCTCTTCACGGACTGCACACTCCGAGTTTTACGTGGGAGAAACGCGAAGTTTGGCGATTGATTGTCAGAGTGACGATTAATCGGATGTTCGTTACTTTTCCCTAACTAGCAATCACCACGACGACTCTATTTCGAGGTCGGACTTCCAGCGCAATGCTGGGGCTTCCCAAGAAATAGAGTATCTAACCCGAAGCTGAGGTCGTTCTAGGATGGGACCAGGGCTACGGCGGCAAGGCCTCCATCCTGCGATCCGAGGTCTCGGATGACGGTGACTCCACGTGATTTGTTGAATAATTTGCGACAGAGTGACGCTCCGGCTCGCGCTCGCCCTTAAATAGCCCAAGGCCCGTCAGGAGAAATTCCATTTCTCCCGCGATTCTGGAGACCTAGGTGGGAAATCACGCCGCCGAAGAACACTCCGTTGGTGGGATTGACTGCGTTGGTTAGTTTGAGGACGTTAGCACATTGTACTCATATCGAGGGGTAAAATATGCCCGATGGTGCCTCTCTAGGATATTAGGCGCGCACGCGGTACGAAGAGGCGTCATGATGAGTTTAAATCACGTCCTTAGCAAGATAGGAGTGGTCGAGCACGGAAGGCGAGAAATTCTATAAGATGCGGCGATTCGCTTGAGTCCGCGGTAGCCTTGTCCCTCGCAGTGGGCGGGGCCCCTTGCGAGGTGTCGCGGGCTTGCCCTGATTTCTTGACTTGAGTGACACGCCCGGCCGGCGGCATGGCCGGTTGCTCTGGGCGCTGGCCAGAGTACGCGGGTAACACGCGGATGGTTAGATGCTATCCCATTAGGTGTGACGGTGGCTTACCTATGTGGCCGAAACGTTACAATATACACAGGGTGTCCCATTTTAATCTTACACCTGAATTTTCTCGAAAAATATTGCTCGGACGAAATATTGTGTGGAACAAAACTTCTAGGGATTGAAGGGGGACGTCTGAAAAAAATTTATTTGCGGAGCCAAAATTCAAAATGGCGGCGTTACAAAGGCTGATATGTTTTTTTCAAACGGAAACATAACTTTTTTTTTATTGCCAAAAAATTTGTCAGCTGAAAACGAAAAACTTTTGTTGCAAAATTTTTTGATAAAGTTCATAGTTTTCAAGTGAGCACATCATTTTCAATTATTTCAGATGTATCCAGGATTTGTGTGTGTGTGTGTGTGTGTGTGTGTGTGTGTGTGTGTGTTTCTACCCATCGTGATCAAAGTTGGTCAAGGATTTAAAGAAACACGTTTTTGGGCCTGAAAATGGCACAAACGCTATTAAAATGGAAAAAAACTATTTTTCATCGATTTTCCTCTAAAATTTTCTCATGAAATATCGTCCAAATTTGAAAACAAAAAAAAACAAAAAAAAACCAAAATATTCAACAAAAAAATTTGATTCTTTTTTGTTCAAGTGGTCATACATTCGAAAATACAACAGTGAGCGGCTTGCCGTGAGACATTTAGTCTAATTGTCCCTACCACCGGCATTTGCGTTAGCCAAAGCGTAGGAGGTTGCGTGGTTGAGTCTGTTGCAGACCATTCGCGTTACCCAGAATACACCACGTGGAGGTTGTCTGTCTAGCATTCCTGGCCCTGAGAAGAGCCGTTTTGTGTGTGTGTGTGTGTGTGTGTGTGTGTGTGTGTGTGTGTGCGCGCGTGTGTGTGTGTGTGTGTGTGTGTGTGTGTGTGGGCGCGCGTGCGTGTATGTGTGTGGGTGTGTGTGTGCACACACACACACACACACACACACACACACACACACACACACACAAATCCTGGATACATCTGAAATAATTGCAAATGTTGTACTCACTTGAAAACTATGAACTTTATCAAAAAAATTTTTTAACAAAAGTTTTTAGCTTTCAGCTGACAAATTTTTTGGCAATAAAAAAAGTTATATTTCCGTTTGAAAAAAACATGTCAGCCTTTGTAACGCCGTCATTTTGAATTTTGGCTCCCCAAATAAATTATTTTCAAACGTCCCCCTTCAATCCCTAGAAGTTTTGTTCCACACAATAATCGTCCGAGCAATATTTTTCGAGAAAATTCAGGTATAAGATTAAAATGGGACACCCTGTATATACACATACATACATACATGTATAGATATTCACTAAAGTTATTCCGAGGACTTATGTCCCTAAAGTATGCATGGAAATAGACATGCGGAATTATTATAGGAGGTACTCCAGGGACTCTCGTATATGTCCCTTAAGCATGCAGGTACGTGTATATGTAAGTATATATAAGGCATTATAATATGGTACGCCAGGGACCCATGTGCGTGTCCTAGAAGTGTACAGGCAAACAGATATGTACGTGTATATGAGGCTATTTGTAAAGTTAATTCGAGCACCCATGTGCTCGTCCCTGAAGTTACGGGTAAGCTTAGCAGTAAAGTTATTATGGGAACTGTTTGTCCCTAAAGTATATGGGGAGATATACGCGTGCGGAATTTAAAGATATATTTACGAATATTTTATATAACGGGGTTTCTGAGAGAAATCGACCATATATGGGTCGTTCTGATTAATATGTACCCCAAGAAAAACATAAATGAGCGCGTTTAGCGCGAGGAAAAAATCTTAATAATTATTACAATTCGTACCAGATATGAATATTTGGAGGGCGAGAGTGCCAGGACGTAACACACCATCGAAATCAGGTCGCGTCAATATTATTGGTAACTCAAAACTACATCTCGCTAAAATCACGTATCATAAACATTGATAATAAAACTCGGGGCCACCTCACTATCTACCCAGACTAAACATCCTGTGGATACTATGACGCTCCACGTGCCGCCATACCATTTCTTTGTCCCAAATTTGTTAATGCAATATCCCTTGTTATCCAAGATAGAGAAATTTTTAAATCTTATCAATGTTCCCTGTAGTCTCGAATACTATATTCCATTTTTGAATCGTGAATTTAGAACAATTTAACCATTAAACAATGTTAATAATAAATTTCGATAGTGGAATAACCATATAAGAATAAGTTATCAACGTTAATAAATCTATTAACCCGTGCGCAACATATCCTAATGCGCACCGCTAACTTTAATAGATATTTTAATAAAATGTTTTACACACAAGACTTGTATGCCAAAAATACACGTCTTGCATCGGGCTGATGCAAGAAGCGTATTTCCGGCACTCTACCGTCGGTATACCTATATATACCGCGATATTTTCTTTAAGTTTTACAACGTTATAATAACCAACAAATCCTATACGAAATACCTACCCGTCGTGTAAGGAAATAAACGGAATGTAACAATCAATATTTATTCAATATTTACAAGACATATATAAAAAATCATACATTAAACAATCAGGACAAGTTGCGAAATTATGAAACATTTATTGTAAAACAACATACACAAATATGAACAATATGGACTAATGTAATAAATTGTAAGGCTCATGATAAATTAATAAGAATTAATTTATCAAGAGCCTCATTTGATCCTGTAAGAATAAATGAGAAAAAAGCCGGTACTCCATACCGTCCCATAAGAGTAAGGGAGAAGGAAGGATGCCTACGTCACAACAGCGCCCACTTCCCCGAAGCTGGATGCTGGCCCCACCAAGATGGCCACCGCCTCCACTCGAGGAGTATATAAGAGAAGAGGTACCTCTCCTTCACCATTTCTCCGGTCTCTCCACCAGTCAGTCGTGCTTCTCCGTTCGTCGTACCCGCACGCTGGAAAATCGGCTCTTATAATTTTCGAATCGTTGATTCTTTTCGGGTAACAGTTGTACCCTTTTTTTATTGATATACGAATATTCATATCGTACGTTTACTTTCATTATATTCAATCTATTCTCCGCGATTTAATTCATTTTTAAAGTTGTAACAATATATCGGTAATCTCGAAAAGTGACCATCGTCTTCTGTTAATTTATTGAATTAAACTTTAATTCCTCGATTTAGTCAAAAGTGTCACTCATCGTTTTCATCGGCATCTTTTATTCAGAATTCCCAGAGTATTCAAAAAATACTTTGTCAAAGGAATTGTGCCAGTTCATCCAAAGTTTCTCAACTACTTTTTCCTTGTGTTTTAGTGCTCCTTAGCTGAGCACGAAACGTCCACATCCTTTTCCGGTGATTAGGTGATCTTTCGTGCTGCCTAGTGGCCAGGCACGGTAACCACGATCTACCGTCCAATCTCATTACTCAAATAAATTTGACTTCAGTGCTACTACATTTGCACGAATTCATATCCCTTTCAGTGTTGCGAGTGTACTGCCTAGAGGCCAAGCACCTGTACCACAATTTGGAAACTGGGACAATACCTGAAACAAATTAATTTGTATTAATTAGTTAACTTGTTTACCTCTGATGCCAAAAAGACGTGCAGGTGTACACTTCCAACGACGCCGCGCGCAGTCGAGCCGAGTCGAAATATCGGGTCGCCATTTCCGCGGTGATAATAGAACTCTAGAACAACGGTTCAATCAATTGCCGCTTAGCGCAAGGTTGCGCATTATTTCAAATACTCTCCTCCATTCGCGAATGTATATCATGGAGGATCGTTCGATCCGTCGCGTAACTCCGCCGTCACCTGTCAGCGATCCAGACGCATCCACGGTCGTTGCATCACCTGAACACGAAGTAACATTTCCGGTTATTTCGTTCGACGTCGAATCTTCCTCTATTGCCGTAGAGCCAGAAATCAGTTCTTACGTTGTGGACTCACTTTGTTGCTAATTTTCCATCTGTCGTTGAGTCCGCAGACAACTAGGTTCCATTCCCATGGGTACGTGTACATCGTCTTCTAAGAGGCCTGTTGTGGGACTTGCTGTCCCTGAAATCACCATTCGGTTCGAGATAGTCCACACCGATCGCAGAAGTTCCCATTAGATAAAGCAGCGTCCTCTTCCTCCACCCGCTACGCACCGCCGCTTGTAAGGGTAAGTTAGATTAATTCACGCTACTATCTTTTCTACTCTCTTACCCTAATTTTGCATTTTGTACATTTTATAACAATACTTACCAATTACCTCTTGTGACCTGGTCCTCGTCCCCGTCGGGCGCATTCCCGACCAAAGGTTTTTGGTTGGGACCCTCAAACACTTTTTCTCTTGATCCGCGTTCCTGGAAGCAAAGTAAAATTGAAATACACTAGATTCTATCAAAAATCGAATTAAATACAAATCCTTCTCTTCCTCTTTTTTATTACTTGTCTTTATTACCTTGTCTTCTCTCTTTTTTTATTACTTACCCAATTCAGGACGTAACACATGCAAGTGTTTCTGTTGGGGACTACTCCCTACAATCGAGGGTCGAACGGGGGTGATAGATTTTTAAAAAACATCCCCTGGGAACCAATCTGCATAATCTCGAGGTTATTTCGATAATGAAATCCAAAACAAAATTTAAATGGACCGTTTTTAATATGGGATTCCTCTTGATCCGTTAAGAGACACTGTCGAATCATGCATATTTATCAACGTCGAATCTCACGTGAATTTCTTTTCGAGTCGACGAATTTTAGATGGGGAAACGAATCCGAGTCCGCATGCAAGTGTTCCTGTTGTTGAATACTCCCTACAATCTGAGAATGCCGCGCCGATCATCGGATTCGTTCACGTTCTTCGTCCACAGGAGCAGTAGTCGTCCTCAATGGCTATTGTCGCGCCGAGGGGGATCGATTTTGAGAAATCACCAAATGGGAACGAATCTAAATAATCTCGAGGTTATTTCGATAATAAAACCGAAAACACAATGTAAATGGATCGTTTTTTTTTATTTTGGATTCCTCTCGAACCGATAAAAGAAACGGTTGAAACAGGCGTATTTATCAACGTCGAATCGCATATGACTTTCTTTTCGTGTCGATGACTTTTACATCGGGAAACGAATCCGAGTCCGCATGCAAGTGTTTCTGTTGTTGAATACTCCATACAATCTGAGAATGCCGCGCCGATCATCGGATTCGTTCATGTTCATCGTCCACAGGAGCAGTAGTCGTCCTCAATGGCTATTGTCGTGCTGAGGTTGATCGATTTCGAAAAATCACGTACTGGGACCGAAACCGAACAACCTCGAGGTTATTTCGACATAAAATATAAAACAGAATTTGAATGGATCGTTTTTAATTTTCGATTCCCCTCGAACCGATAAACAAACGGTTGACAGAGGCGTATTTAACAACCTCGAATATCACGTGAATTTCTTTTCGAGTCGACGACTTTTAGATGGAGAAACGAATCCGAGTCCGCATGCAAGATTTTCTGTTGTGAAATAATCGCCACAATCTGAGAATGCCGCGCCGATTATCGGATTCGTTCACGTTCATAGTCCACAGCAGCAGTCGTAGTCCTCAATGGCTATTGTCGTGCCGAGGGAGATCGATTTAAAAAAATCACCTACTGGGAACGAAACCGAACAACCTCGAGGTTATTTCGACAATGAAACACAATACAGACTTTGAATGGGTCGTTTTTTCTTTATTTTGGATTCCTCTCGAACCGATAAAAGAAACGGTTAAAACAGGCGTATTTATCAACGTTGAATGTGATGTGACTTTCTTTTCGAGTCGATGACTTTTAGATTGGGAAACGAATCCGAGTCCGCATGCAAGTGCTTCTGTTGTGGAATACTCCCTACAATCTGAGAATGCCGCGCCGATCATCTCATTCGTTCACGTTCATCGTTCACAGCTGCAGTAGTAGTCCTCAACGGCTATTGTCGTGCCAAGGTTGATAGATTTAAAAAAAACATTCCCTGGTAATGAATCGGCATAATCTCGAGGTTATTTCGATAACGAAACCCAAAAAAAAAATTAAATGGACCGCTTTTAATTTGGGATTCCCCTTGATTCGTTAAAAGACACTGTCGTATCAGTCGTATTTATCAACGTCGACTCTCAGGTGAATTTCTTTTCGAGTCGACGACTTTTACATCGGGAAACGAATCCAAGTCTGCATGCAAGTGTTTCTGTTACGGAATAATCCCTACAATCTGAGGATGCCGCGCCGATCATCGGATTCGTTCACGTGCATCGTCCACAGCTGCAGTGTAGTCCTCAATGGCTATTTTCGTGCCGAAGTTGATAGATTTTTTAAAATCACCTACTGGGAACGAAATCGAACAATCTCGACGTTATTTCGACAATGAAACACAATACAGAATTTGAATGGATCGATTATTTATTTTGGATTCCTCTCAAACCGATAAAAGAAACGATTGAAACAGGCGTATATATCAAGGTCGAATCTCATGTGCCTTTCTTTTCGAGTCGATGACTTTTAGGTCGAGAAACGAATCCGAGTCCGCATGCAAGTTTTTCTGTTGTGGAATACTCCCTCAATCTGAGAATGCCGCGCCGATCATCGGATTCGTTCACGTTCACCCTCCAGAGCAGCAGTAGTGTTACGTCCTGGCGATCTTACCCTCCACAATATATATATATATATACGTATATTTAGATACATAGTTATATATATATATCTATACATATTACCCACTACACTACATCACTATATATATATTTATACGTATCCTTCTATAGTATAGATACGCATACGCGCTCCTCCTATACCTTCCTCGTATCCTGATACTATAGTCACGTCTCTATCTCTTTCTCTCTCTTCCTCAGTCTCCACGGATACCTCCTGCGTTTCCTCCTATCCCTATACATCACCCAGCACCAGTGAACTCCAAATTTCGTTTTCCAAAATAATACATATTCTCACGATGCAAGAACACGTGCATTCACGAAACCCCGTTCCCATGCATAGCTGAGCTGGGAAAAATCCAGAAAAGTAGAAAACCGCTTGAAATCCATTAGTCTCCCTAATGCACTCAAGTGCTCTAATGCACTCAAGTGCCCACGTGCACCCAAATGCCCACGAGCATATTTTCCCAAAACATGCATTTCCCACATTGTACGCCGTCACCGTGTCGCGCCGTCGCCGCCATGACAGTCGCCACGAGTCGCACGTACATACCAAGAAATCATTGTTAATAATAAATTGAATAAACATCCCGTCGAATATCACCTATCACCCCGAGACTAAACATCCTCATCCGATAATCCCGTCACCAGCATATCACGTATCACCCCGATCGCGCTAGCTATATGTAAAATAGAATTATTTATTAATACCATAAATTAGCAATAGTTAACAATTTTATACTTCTTTTATTATATTACAAATACTATAATAATCCTTACGAATTATACAATAAAGAACATTTACATATATTAACTATAATAAATGCAACAATACGTCTACAACAAACAATAATATCGCAACGGTTGCATAATAAGATGCGGAACAGTAAAAAGCATTATTCCTTCAAACCGTATTAAATACTTTGAGACCTTATTAACATTTATCAAATTCTACAATAATTAATTATTATAAAATAAGTAATTTCGACACAGTTATACAGGAAATTACACAACGGAAGATTATAAATAATCACAAATAGAACAACATTGCGTAACAACAATTTTTATAAATTATTACATACAAAACCATATTTAACAGCGACATGAACGATCTACGAAATATTATCACATATCGACTATTGCTACCAAACACAATTGAACACTCAAAATTATTTTGTACACCGTAAACATTTATTTGCACTCATTATAATAACAATAAACAATTACGAACGTCACGAATGTAAAATACCGATCTTCCTACGGAAATATTATATACTAAATTCAAAACAATGTATAGTATAAAATTGTAAACTAATAATAAGTTAATTAAATTAATTTATTATTAGTTCTCCATACATACCTGTAAGAGCGAGCGAGAAGGCTATATCGTCTACGTCACGCAGCTTCCCCCTCCATCGGTCCAGCCTACCAACTGGGGGAACCGCCTATAAGAGATGTGGTCCAGCGCTCCTCCACAGTTCTCCGGTCTCTCCACCAAGCAGTCGCGTTTCTCCGTTCGTCGGACCCGCACGCTGAAAAATCGGCTCTTGTAATTTTTGAATCTTTGATTTTTTTCGGGTAACAGTTATACCCTTTTTGACTTTTATACGAATATTTATACCGTATGTTTATTTTCATTATACTTCATTTATTCTCCGTGATTAATTCATTTTTAAAAGATGTAACAATATATTGCTAATTTCCAAAAGTGATCACCGTCTTGTGTTAATTTATAGTATTAACCCGAATTCCTCGATTTAATCAAAAGTGTCACTCATCGTTTTCTTCGGCATTTTTCACTCAGAAATCCCAGTGTTCAAAAATACTTGTCAAGGAAATTGTGCCAGTTTACCCAAAGTCTCTCTACTACTTTTACCTTGTGTTTTAGTGCTCCTTAGCTGAGCACGAAACGTCCATATCCTTTTCCGGCAATTGGGTGATTTTCAGTGCTGCCTAGTGGCCAGGCACGATCACCACGATCTACCGTGCAATCTCATCTCCCAAATAAATGTTACGTCCCGGAGGGAGATTTAGATGGGACTCGCGAGGTTGCCGATTTAGAGCGCGAAAGTTCGAATTGAATTAGATTTCGCAGTGAGTCTTTGTTTGGCTTCCGCGTGAGTTCCGAACACAGTTTAATAACAATTTCGATTGAGAAGAATTTGAGGTGCGTGATTCTGGTAAGAGAGTTGGATCCGCCCGATGGATTGATCGTTGATCAAATAAATGTTCAGACACGTAGATTTTGTCTTATTTCACGAAGTTCACGTTTATTACGTTTAACTCTTACAAACTTATAATTTCGATACAAAGATAGTTACGCGTACAATGATTACACGGAAACGCGGAGCGAAAGGGTTTAGCCTTGTAAGTCGACTGTTCAGTTCGGAGTTCGGATACAGAGTGTCTGCTCCTTCGTGATATGAAAATTAGGAAAGTCTGGTTGTAGGGGAAGGAGCTTTTTTGGGGGAATGCATTTTCGGATCAGAGCTTCTTAGTGATTGGTTAATCAATCGTGAGAATGTACGCTGCCTTACGTGATAGGCCGGCGTCATGCGTGGGAATAGTTTTGTTCGTCTACTAATTAGGTCATCGCTATGGTGAATGCAGCCATTGTTCTATGTCCGAGGATCGGGTTCAGCGACCGAGGTTTCGTGGGTCTTGCGATATGACCGGGTGATGTGTTCTGGCGCAAGCGAGATTTCCTCGTGGGATTGTTTGGGTCTTAAGACAAGGCAGGATTGTGGCGTAGTTCGGTCCCTGCATTTTGTTCGAGTGCTCTAGGCGTAGGGTTTCTCTTCCGAGGCTGCGAGTACGCTCCTCTCGTAAATTCGTCTGTCGTTGGCTATGTTTATGCGTGGGCGCCTACGTGCGACGGTTTCGCTTTTGGTCTTGTGGTACGTTTCGGCTATCGCTCGCTTAGCGTTAAAGAATTATAGGTTTTTTATCGATGAGCGAGGGTGCTGCTATCGTGCGTATTTGCCATCGTGGTTTCAAAAAGAGAGAGAAAAAGGTGAAGGCTGGGACGTAACACCTCCCTCCTTCAAGATTGAGCGTCTCGCTCAATTAGATTCAATTATAATTGTAATCGATAGGTATGATCGCACGATTTGTGAGCTGGCATCGTCATTTATCGATTTACAATGTAGCTTAAGTATATTAGGAGATAGGTATTGTTTGTTATTTGATACAGTAGCATAATGCAGTACCATAATGTTTGCAAGAAGTTACATTTCGCTTTGATTAATTTTATTCTTAGATTCTATCTGGTGTTTATCCACCAGGGTAAAGGAAGAAGAAAAGGTATATATTTTGATTTTATCCTACGCATTGTTAACGTATGTCTTCAAGTGATAGTCGTATGATTTTTATCTTATTTGCTAAAATATGTTTGTTAAGTAATAGTCGCATGTTTTAACCTAGTTTGTAGAAGTCGAGTTCGGTGGGGCGCGATGAGTGAGCTTAGATGATGTGGAAGGAGTCGTGCAGGTGTGAGTGCATCGGGCTTCGGGTCTGTGAGATTGATTCATTAGTGTGCTAGTTTAGCCCCATCGCAGTGGATGATTTTTCGCTTATTGTTTCCTAGTGCAATTTCGATGTCATTTTGGTCTGGGAAAGTTTGTGTTATCTCATAAGGACCTAAGTAGTTATCGTCAAATTTTCCTACTCGCTGATTTTTAATCAGGTAGATTTGATCTCCGATTTGGAATTTTACGGGGTTGATTTTCTTATCGTAGTGAGTTTTGGATTTTTGTTTGGCATTTTCGAGGTTGTTGCGAGCTAATTGTCTACCTAAAGGACTACCTGGAATGGTGTGTATTTCGTGCCTTCGTGTACGCTTGTATTGTATGCGAAAGTTGCCAGCCGTAACCACTTATGCCAATCTTTGTTATTGGTGTAATGTTTCAGGTAATCCGTGAGCACTTGATGACTTCGTTCGAGCGATCCGTTCGATTGTGGATGGAATGCTGTCGTTTTAATTTGTTTGATTTTTAGGATCTTCGTTAATTGTTTCATTACACGGCCGATGAAAGCTGCACCTTGGTCTGTCAATATTACTTTAGGACATCCGAATAAGCATATGAATTCCGTGACTAGTGCGTAAGCGATTTCGTGCGCGGTCGCGCTTTTTAGCGGAATTGCAAATGAACATTTTGCGAGGTTGTCCTGAATTGTTAGTATGAAGCGGTGACCAAGTTCAGATTCTGGGGTTATCGGTCCGACTATATCTATTGCAATTTTGTCGAATACGCTGATCGGAGTATCTGTAATTACCATGGGTTGTTTGGTTTTAATTCTTACCAATTTTTTCCTCTGGCAACTGGCGCATTGACGAATGTAATCTTCTACTTGTTTTTTGAGATTGTCCCAAAAATATTGTTGTCGGATTCTGTTGTATGTTTTGGTTCCGCCCTTATGACCTGCTATTGGAGATTCGTGGCATTCTTTTATGATGTCGAGCCTGTCTTGCTCTGGTGGGACAGTAATTTCGTCGCGGCAGATTTTTATTTGGATTTCGGTATCCGCGAAAATTTCTCGAATGATGCTTTTTATTTTTGCCCATGCTGAGTCGTTAAGGTTACTGCGCTTCTGAGAAAATGCTGCTGATTTGACGTTCAATTCTACCATCGTTGTTTTCAGATTTCGGAGGGATTTGGTAAGGTTTTCTTCCGTTAAGGATGATGTGGAGTTTTCCTGTGTTACGAGAGCAAACACTCGTTTCTTTGGTGTTCCCGATATGAGAACTTGTCCGATTTCGAAGGTGTTAGTTGGGGATAGATTTTTTAGCAATCCCATCTCGATTAATCGTTTGCCGATATCGTTCGAGACTGTACCATCGGCAGAAATAAACAAATGTAATTGTTTATTGTCATTTCGATGTTGTCTCTTGTTTCAATGACGTTAATGAATTCCGTTTGTTGCTCGTCGTTGTTTATTGGCTCCTCTTCAGTGGTGTTTGTTTTGCTATTGTCGTTTCCGTTTTCTATCGTAGGGAGGGGATTATTGAATGGTGTCAGGGAGGGAGCATTTTCTTGTTGATGAAAAGATTCGTTTTCGGAGCTGTTGGCGTTTGCAACGTTTGGAAGAGTGGGTGGGGGTTGTTCTTGGCCCGGAGAATTCCTGCTTATTTTTGCTTGTGAAGTACTCCTGGGTGGCCTTTTTTTACCCTTCGCTACTTGTGCACGTGGGGCACTAGTGTGTGCGTGATTGCTTGCATCAGGGCAGCAAAAACATTTTTTCGGTTTTCGTGGACTGGAGGATTTACGAGTGGCTAAAAGGACTGGTTCCCCTTTTTTGGCGATGGCTGTTACATCGTCCGTGCGCTATTCTACGTTGGTAGTTGGGGGTCTCGTAACTTGACTTTTATGACTTTCGTCTGTTGGTTTTCTATCTTCGTTTGAGAAGCCTACGTCCATAGGTTCAGTGATGTGATTGCCCGTGAGACTTTTCTTTTCGTTAAGAGGGAACAATTCATCCTCTCTAAGAGATTCTTCGCTCGTGTTTCCATGACTATCTGGACGGTTAGGCATTTGGTGGAATTTCCTTTTGGTACGTCCAGTGGGTGATGGAGTGAGTCCTAGTGTTTCGTGAGCGCGGTTTTCGAAATTTATGGCAATATTGCTTTCGCCATCGTCGCTCGATTCTTGCTCCGAAGATGAACATGTTCCGAGAGTGGCGAAGTTACTCGGCGCCATGTGGGTAATCTCTTCCTCGTCTCCCGAAGACGATGTAGATTCGGGTTTTGAAGGGTTCCCGAAGGGAAGATGCCGACGTGTGTGGCTTCTTTGTTTCACTTGTACTTCGAGTTTTTCCCTTCGATATTCTGGTGAATACGATTCCTGGTTTTCCGAGGAATTCAAGTTTTCATGCTCTGAGGAATTTGATGATTGTTGCTTTGAAGAACTTGGTCTTCGATGCTCTGAAGAGTTTGTTTTTTGGTGTTTTGGAGGATTTGATTTTTGATGCTCTGAGGAATTTGATTCTTGATGCTCTGCAGAATTTGATTTATTACGTGGCCTCTTTTTGTTGAGGTCTTTGATGATCGGTCGATCAGACCGGTCACCTTGAGTTAGATTTGATCCTTTGGCAAGCGGGCTTACGTACGTTTCTCTCGGAATTGCCGTATCTGTAAGGTTGCTTGTTTGGGGAATCGAGATTGTTTGATTTTGAATTTCGTTCGATCGCTCTGCAACGGGACTCACGTACGTATCTCTCGGAATTGCCGTATCTGTGAAGTCGGTTGCTCGAGGAATAGATATTGAATGAATTAGTGGGGAAGCATTCGTGATGTCTTCCTCCGAAGTAGTTTTTGATTTTTTGAGTTTTTTATTATTGGCGCTTGGATCCGATGACGAATATGTTCTCGCGATGCCTGGGTTTGGATGTAGAGTTTTTCCTCCGTATGGGGTGTCGTTAGTACGCCATTTGAATTTGATAGGGAGAGTTATTGGATTTCGAGAAAGTGCGTCGGCGTTTTAACTCTTCGCGTATTAACTCTTCCTGGCTTGTACTGGATTTTGAAATCGAACTCTTTTAATCTTTCTCTCCATCTCAGCACGCGTGACGTCGGGTCGTTCATAGAGTTTACCCAGACGAGTGGCCGGTGGTCGGTCAGTAGGGTGAATGGCCTGCCATAAAGATAGGGACGGAAGGTTTTTAAGGCAAACACCACAGCGACCATTTCTTTTTCCAAAGTGGAATAATTTCGTTCGGCCTTGTTAAGGACCCTTGAAGCGGCTGCGAGCATGGGGTCTTCTCCGACTTTTCCTTGCGAAAGGATTGCGCCGACGGCGTAGTTGGATGCGTCGGTTGTTACGATGAAAGGTTCCGAGAAATTTGGGTATTGGAGAATCGGTGTTGAGCATAGCTTGTCTCACAATGTTTCGAATGCTAATTGATGTTGAGATGTCCAATGAAATTTAACATTTTTGCTAGTGAGATCCGAAAGGGGTTTTGCAATTGCTGCGAAATTTTTTATGAAGCGGCGATAGTATCCAGCTAGACCTAAGAATTATTTTACGTTCTTTGGATTTTTCGGTATTTAGAATTCTCTCACGGCTTCGATGTTTTTTGGATCGGGTTTTAATTCATCTGCAGAGATTTGATGTCCCAGATATCTTACTTCAGTTCTTAAGAATTCGCATTTATCCGTTTGGAGAGTTAGATTTGCGTTACGTAATCTTTCCGCAAGTTTTCTAAATTTGCTTTCGTGTTCCTCGATTGATGGTGCGTAGATTACTATATCGTCTAGATATACGAATAAATCATTACCCTGTAATCCTTTTAGAACAAGGTCCATCAATCGTTGGAATGTGGCTGGTGCATTTTTTAGTCCGAATGGCATTCTATTGAATTCGTAGTGACCGTGAGGGGTCGTAAAGGCTGTTTTGTGTTTGTCTTTCGGATCCATTTCTATCTGATGAAAGCCAGATGCTAGGTCAAAAATGGAGAAGTACTTCGCACCGCCGAGTTGGTCAAGGATGTCTGTTATTAACGGCAGGGGGTAAGCATCTCCTATTGTGACATCGTTTAACTTTCTGCAATCGATTACGCGTCTCCATCGTTTATTGCCTTTGGAGTCTGCTTTTTTCGGAACTATCCAGACTGGTGAATTATACGGTGACTTCGAGGGTTCAATGATATTTAATTGTAGCAGATCGTTAATTTGTTTTTCTATTTCCGGTCTTTGGAATGGCGGATGTCTGTACTGTCTTGTATTGACCGGTCGATCGTCTACAGTGGGAATTCGATGTTTGCATTCGTTTGTTGATCGGAGGGGTTCACCAGGTAGATGAAAGAGGTCTACGTATTCTTCTACGAGTGTAGATACCGCATTACGCTCTTCGTCATTGAGGTGATTAAGCCGCAAAAGACTCATTACTCCGTTGGCACGGTTTTCTCGCGTCCGAGGGTTTTTGTGCTCTAGGGTCTGTGTATACGCGGTGTGGTCATCCTCTTGATCGTTCTCGTCTGTACTCATATCGAAAGGATAGAGACTAATTACGGGAACCTCTACTCTGGCGTCCTCGTTAAAGGTATTGATAGCGTACAGGTATGCTTTGCCATTGGTATTTTTAACCAATGCTTCGCCTGCAAAGATGCCATCTCGAAATGGTATACGGGGTACGTAACCTGTCTCTAGTGGGTTTCCGACTCGAATGAACATGATCGTTTTCTGTCTGGCCCGCAGAAGAAATGATTCTGTGTTTGTAAATGGGATGTCCACGTTATTAACTCGTACGTATCGCCCTTCCCAGTCGATTCTACCTTTACTTTCTCCGATTGTTTCATGACCGAGGATTGCGTCGAATTCAACAGGGAAGTCGTCCGGGACAACATTGAATGTTACGGACTGGTCATGAATTGCGATGTTAATTTGTCCGAGTGTCCTGGGTCTATCGATGATCGAAATTCCGTATAATTCGTAAATTATGAGATTGTTTATGAGATTTGGGTGACGAATATTTTCGATTTTGATCAAATTTAATTGTGAGCCTGAGTCTGCGAGAAATAATGTTTGTGTTTTCTTGAGATCTTCTGATTCAATGCTAATTGTGGGTGAGTGGTACTTATTCGTTCGTGTGCTCAGGTTACAAGAGGCTCGGAGGATTTTTTGTTTCGTTTCTGATTTTACTGTGCCTGGCGTCCTTGGGTGTTTGGGCCCGTCGAGACGCCTGGTCGAGGGGTCGTTGACTCGTTTCCCGGCTGTTTTCCGGCTTGAGCCTCGTCTTTTCTCCCATTATTATATGCTCGTTTACGGCATTGATTTATGAAGTGACCCGGTTTTTTACAATAGTTGCATGATATGTTACTTCTGTTTGTAGCGTCTTTTGTTGAGTTGTCTTTTGCCAGAAGGTAGCAATCATTTGTTGTGTGGTTTGTCTTTTTGCAATAATTGCAGAATTTGCTCGGGTTTGCACGAAAGGTTGAGCTTCCGGGTTTATTTTCGTTTTGACTATTTGATTTGTTGAAAGGTTGAATTGGTAGGCAAGTCGATTGTGTATTTTCTGGGTCGATTGGTCCTAACATTTTTTCGATATCCGTTGCTTGTTTGAAAATGCTTTCGAGATTTGGGTACCGTTTGCATGCTATATGGGGGCGATAGGCGGCGTTAAGACCTCTTCGAAATTGATCAGTCGCTATGTCTTCCGCGAAAATTTTCGCTCCTTCGATGGAACGTAAGTTCGAATTCTCGATGGCTTGGTTTGTCTTTTTCAAGTGAGTGTTTAGTCTACTGTAGAAGCTGAGTACCGTTTCTTTATCTTTTTGGGAAAATGTGCTCATTTCCGTGATCCAGGTGAGAGGGGGTTTGGAAGGGATGAATTTTCGTTTTAGGATGTCTGTGAACTCATCGATTGTTGTTATTGTAAAGCTTTCGAGACTATCGCAAGCGATTCCTTTGCATTTACTCTTTAAGAGTGTGACTATTAATCGTTCGCCTACAGCTGGGATGAATTCTTTCGCGTTATCGCAATAGCTCAAAAAATTGTTTAACGAACATGTTTTAGGCGTCCCATCGAACTCGGGTAAATATCGTGTGAAATCTCGATAATTAGCGTGTAGTGGATATATATTATTTTCAAAAGACGCTTGATAATAGTTATGCGCATTTGGTGGTGGAATCGTTGTCTGTGATGTGTAGATTTGACTCTGTTGAGCTGGGTGATGGGTTTCCGAAGTCTCCATTTGGATTGGTGTAGATATTATGAGTTTATGACTTACTCAGTGATGATCTTGTGGCTCGCTCGTGCCCATGATGTTCGGTTGCAGCCAAGTGGCGTTAGGCTACTTGACTTATCGTGAGGTGCGGCTGGTGTTTTGACCTGCAGTCCGGGTGTGCGTCGCTGGCTCGGGTCTGCTCGTCGGCCTTGCGTCCCTCGTTAATTTATGGCTCTGCGTCCCTTGTGTTGATCTCGGTGCGACGTTGGTGTGGAGCACTTGTTCGTTTCACACGGAAGAGAGTCCTTTTATTTTATTTTTATGTTTACACGATAGTTTATTCCGCGTTCATGATCCGTTTTTCACCGACACCGGATTGATTGTCACCAGTATTATAACCGATAAATTGTCTCTTTGTTTTTCCGCTGCCACCAGTTTTATTAACCGATGGGGTTTTTATTAAAAGTTTTTTTTCGGCTGCCACCAGTTTTATTAACCGATGGGGTTTTTATTAAAAGTTTTTTTTTCCGCTGTCACCAGTTTTATTGTTTCCTTTTTTCCGCTGCCACCAGTTTTATTGTATACTAAACTGTTACGTCCCGGAGGGAGATTTAGATGGGACTCGCGAGGTTGCCGATTTAGAGAGCGAAAGTTCGAATTGAATTAGATTTCGCAGTGAGTCTTTGTTTGGCTTCCGCGTGAGTTCCGAACACAGTTTAATAACAATTTCGATTGAGACGAATTTGAGGTGCGTGATTCTGGTAAGAGAGTTGGATCCGCCCGATAGATTGATCGTTGATCAAATAAATGTTGAGACACGTAGATTTTGTCTTATTTCACGAAGTTCACGTTTATTACATTTAACTCTTACAAACTTATAATTTCGATACAAAGATAGTTACGCGTACAATGATTACACGGAAACGCGGAGCGAAAGGGTTTAGCCTTGTAAGTCGACTGTTCAGTTCGGAGTTCGGATACAGAGTGTCTGCTCCTTCGTGATATGAAAATTAGGAAAGTCTGGTTGTAGGGGAAGGAGCTTTTTTGGGGGAATGCATTTTCGGATCAGAGCTTCTTAGTGATTGGTTAATCAATCGTGAGAATGTACGCTGCCTTACGTGATAGGCCGGCGTCATGCGTGGGCATAGTTTTGTTCGTCTACTAATTAGGTCATCGCTATGGTGAATGCAGCCATTGTTCTATGTCCGAGGATCGGGTTCAGCGACCGAGGTTTCGTGGGTCTTGCGATATGACCGGGTGATGTGTTCTGGCGCAAGCGAGATGTCCTCGTGGGATTGTTTGGGTCTTAAGACAAGGCAGGATTGTGGCGTAGTTCGGTCCCTGCATTTTGTTCGAGTGCTCTAGGCGTAGGGTTTCTCTTCCGAGGCTGCGAGTACGCTCCTCTCGTAAATTCGTCTGTCGTTGGCTATGTTTATGCGTGGGCGCCTACGTGCGACGGTTTCGCTTTTGGTCTTGTGGTACGTTTCGGCTATCGCTCGCTTAGCGTTAAAGAAATATAGGTTTTTGATCGATGAGCGAGGGTGCTGCTATCGTGCGTATTTTCCATCGTGGTTTCAAAAAGAGAGAGAAAAAGGTGAAGGCTGGGACGTAACATAAATTTGAATTTAGTGCTACTACATTTGCACGAATTCATATCCTTTTCAGTGTCGCGAGTGTGCTGCCTAGGGCCCAAGCACCCGCGCCATAATTTGGAAACTGGGACAATATCTGAAATAATTATTTTTAATTAATTAACTACCTTTACTTTTTTCTCATGCCAAGGAGACGTGCGGGTGCTCATTTTCAACGACGCCGCGCTCAGTCCAGCCGAGGCGAAACATCGGGCCGACATTCCCGCGGTAATAACCGAACTCTAGAACAACGATTCAATAAATTACCGCTTAGCGCAAGGTTGCGCATTATTTCAAATACCCTCTTCCATTCGCGAGTGGACATCTTGGACGATCGTTCGATCCGTCGCGTATATCCGCCGTCGCCTGTCAGCGACTCGGGCGCATCCACGGTCGTTGCATCACCTGAACACGAAGTGACATTTCCAGTTATTTCGTTCGACGATGAATCCTGCTCTATCGTCGTCGAACCGGAAATCAGTCCTGTCGCTACCGACTCACCTGTTGCTGATTCTCCATCTGTTGCCGAGTCCACACACAACTAGGTCATTTCCAGTTGGTACAATCGATGGGTGGATCATCATCTAAGCATAGGAAATCCGCCCCTCAGCCAACCGTCGTCGAAGTCACCCTTCGTCTCGAGACCGTTATCACCGACGGAAGAACTTGCACTCATGTACTTGATCGCCCGTCGATAAACCCGCTACGCACCGCCGCTCATAGGGTAAGTCGCATGTTCACGTTACCACTCGTTATTCTCTTTACCGACTACCCTATTCTCGCGAGTGATAATTAATTACCGATCAAATTGTGACTGATCCTCATCCCTGTTGGGAACATTCCCGACTAAAGGCAGGATCTCAAGGCTGGCGTCCGCTTTCTGAAAATAGAAGAAAAATACGCTAATCCAAAATAAACGTAAATTTAACCTCACAGTCCGAATTACGTATTTCTTTAAAAAATATATATTTTTTATCTATAATAAATTTCCGGACGTAACAGGATAAAAGTTTTGGTGGCAGCGGTGGGATATCAAAGTCACATTTGATCAATTTTTCAGTTCAAATATAAATTAACGTCCATAATTTCGACATTTTTCGTAACCCTTCAAAATGTCTACTAATAGATCACAAGCTCGTGCTTTGAACGAGGAGGAGTTGCGCCTACTCCATGAACAAATTGATAGAAAACGCAAAACTTTGCAAGAGCAAGAACGTGCTCTTCACGAAAAAGATATAGAAACTAGAGAGCGAATTAAGGCCCTTCAAACCCTCGAAGACGAAAGAAGTCGAAATATTTCAGAGATGCCTGACCCATCGGAAACCCAAGAACAGCTTTCCTCCATTCACAAAGCGCTTTCACACATAATCTCGAGATTCGGGGACTTACAAACCGAAGTTCACGAAATAAAGAATGAAAGGCGCTACTCGCCACATCGCGAATCTCCACTCCCCGAACGCCGTAGCTTTCACGATGAGCATAACATCGACAACCTACCGAGGAAGCCAAACTTAAAATTCAAGGACGCATTAGAATCAGTCCCTACGTTCAACGGGTATAACATCCCCGTCTTACGTTTTATTCGTTCGTGTAAAAGAGCTAGGGATATGTTTTCCCCTCATCTCGAACCGAGTCTCACACAATTATTGCGCAACAAATTAAAAGGTCATATCGCAACTGCTTTGGAAGACTATACTTTTGATAACATTAACGATTTTGCGGACCGCCTCAAAACTTTATTCGGAGCCGCGAAAACCCTCAACGAATTCCGAGGCGAACTCGGAAATATCTCGAAGGGTAAAAACGTAATATCTCGAAGGGTAAAAACCGAACACATCATTGACTACATTAGCCGCGTAAAGGACCTCCACACGGCAATCCTCGAGGCCGAGGTAGACAATCACGGACTCGTTTATTCAAATCATCGTAACACACTTAACAATGATACGCTCGATTGTTTTATTAAGGGGCTTCCCCCCGATTTTCGCATACGATTAAAACTCGAAAGCTTCCTTAATCTGGAAGACGCATTTACCAAGGCCGTTAAGGTCGAAAAAGATATGGAGCGCGACCGCGCTCACTTTAAGGATAACCGCGCGGAAAACAAACCCAGCGTTGTCCCTGTCAAAATGTTCTCCCCTTCAGGAAGAACGACGTGTTCTCATTGCGCTCGACCTCACCCCTCGGAAAACTGCTGGCAAAAGTTTCCCGAAAAAAGGCCCGCGCACATACGCGCGTATAACAATGAACGAAACGCGAGTAAGAATAATAATAATAATAACAATGTAAATAATGGTCCGCGCGCTAATCACGATCGCGATAATAATAGGCCGCGCCCTCCATGTAGTCATTGCCAAAAACCAGGCCCTTCCGAGGCCATGTGCTATCGGAAGCAAAATGACGAACGGAATAAACAAAATTCCGATCCAAAAAACTCGAACAACCGTCCCATGGACAGGGCCTCCCCCCCTGGACGAACAGCGCCAGGAGCGCCCGGTACGAATTATCGACGCCGAACCGTGCGAACCGTCCGGATCCTCCTAAGTAATTCGGAAACTACCCCCTCGGTATTTATGGATTGCCCACAATTAGCTGGTCCAACAGAATTTTTGATCGACTCGGGCGCCGAGGTAAATTTGGTGAAAAATCAAGTCGTGAACACCTATATCAACAATTACGAAATTTTAAGGTTGGACGGCATTTCGCCGACACCCGTGAGAACTCTGGGATCTGTCGTATTAACAGTGAACAATACTCCCGTCAAATTTCACGTGGTAGATGATTGGTTTCCTATCGCGCGACACGCCCTTCTAGGAACCGAATGTTTGGCCGGAAATAAGGCCGTTATTGATTGAAAGCACGAACAACTGAGTTATGGTGATCAAGTAATTCCTTTTGTCTCGAAGAAAACAGTATCCATTCCCAAACGTTCAAAGCTTGTATGCTATGTCAAAATAAATAATCACGAAATTAAAGAAGGGTATATCCCGAGGCTCCATTTCGGAGAAGGGATTTTTATGGGCGAAGCACTCGTGACGATTGAGAATGGAATTGCACATTTGATGGCTCATAATGCCACTGAGGACGATCTTTGTATGGAAATTCCGTACGTAACTGCCCAAGAGTTCAGTTCAAAAGTTTCTGCGGACATTGATTTGACCACTTCAGCCCCGATAGCTCGAAAACAGCCGGAGGCAAACGAAGCGGAACCTCTTGTTTCTCTACCTTTTCCGGAAAAAATTATGTCGGAACAGGAGACTTGTGATTTTATTGCCCCAAGAAAGAGGGTATTGGTAGCAGAAAAAGAAAGTAAACTGAAAGAAGTTTTGTCTCTATTACGCTTTGATCACCTTAACGAAGAAGAACGTGAAAATGTAAACGCTATTATTAAAGAAAATTTGTATTTATTCTACATCCCGGGTTCTCCTCTCGGTTTCAGCAGCGCTACAAACCATCGAATAATTACGTCGGACGATCAACCCATTTTTACGCGTCAATACTGCTTTCCCCCTATTCATAAACAGGAGATCACGAAGGAGGTAAACGATTTAATATCGGGAGACATTATCGAACCGTCAACCTCTCCTTATAGTTCGCCCCTCTGGATCGTGCCAAAGAAAGCCGATTCCCAAGGGAACAAAAGATGGCGGATGGTCATCGACTACCGCAATCTCAATGAAAAAACGATTGGTGACGCTTACCCACTCCCGCAAATTTCGGAAATTTTAGATCAATTGGGGAATGCGAAATATTTTTCCGTATTTGATTTGGCCAGCGAGTTCCACCAGATTAAGGTGCACCCCGATGACGCACACAAAACAGCGTTTTCGACCCCTTTCGGTCACTACCAATTCACTCGTATGCCATTCGGGCTAAAAAACGCGCCCGCCACATTTCAGCGCTTGATGGACCAGGTTCTCACCGGTGTACAAGGCAACGAGTTGTTCGTTTATCTTGACGACATCGTCATTTATGCACAAACCTTGGACGAACATGCGAAAAAATTTAATAAACTCGCGAAAAGATTGAGACGGGCGAATCTAAAATTACAGCCCGATAAGTGTGAGTATTTAAGACGCGAGGTGGCCTACCTGGGCCACATTATCAGTGAAGATGGGATAAAACATGACCCTAAAAAACTCGAAGCTCTCAAGGATTATCCAAGACCAAAGAAAATCAAACAATTCCTAGGTCTCGCGGGATATTACCGTCGCTTCATCGAAAATTTGTCCGGGATCGCAAAACCACTAACGTTATTACTAAAATAGGAGTCTCATTTTAAATAGACCGATGCTCAAGAGAAAGCATTTACAACACTTCGCGATGCCCTTTGTAAAGAACCGGTACTACAGTACCCAGATTTTTCAAAACCATTTATTATCACGACCGACGCATCAGATATCGCGGTCGGGGGCGTCCTTAGCCAAGAGGAAATCGGCAAGGACCGACCCATTAGTTACGCTTCACGTACGCTAAATAAACACGAACTCAATTATTCTACAATCGAAAAAGAACTTCTTGCCATCTTGTACAGCGAAAACCATTTCAGACCTTATGTCTATGGACAAGAGTTCGTATTGGTCACCGACCACAAGCCCCTCATGTGGCTTCACTCGGTGAAGGACCCGGCCAACGGGCTGACGCTCTATCCCGAAACCCTCCTAGTCAAAAAACGATTTTCATGACAAAACATACGCCGAACAAAAACGTCTCTTCGGCCGATGAGAAAATCTTCTCTCCACCTAAAAAGAAAAGGAAAAAATCATAGGAAACAGAAGCCCGTACGAGCGCTGCTCCAAGAAGGCTATCGTTACAGTCAATTGAAGGTGAGCCCTTCCTAGGCTTCAATCTTGCCGAACAAATACAGTCAAATAGAAAAGCAGAACGAAACTTACCTTTTGAACGAACGGATGTGGAGGAAACCCCCAGTGTACCCCCTCCCCTCCTTTCTCCAGGAACCCTTCCAGTTGTCACGCTGGACTTCCCTCCGGAACTCGACCTCGCTGTTCCACCCGATCTTCCATTGAATCCATCCTTGGATCGTTTTTCAGTCTCCCCCTTCAGGGATGACCAACCTGAAAAAGATAAAGAAAACAACAAAGAAAATTCAAATGATAACGAAGGTATACCCGAAAGTGATGACGAGTCGACGACGAATCCGAACAGAGTAATTTAATCGATAACGAGAATCCTCAATTTGAAATCAATGAAGGAAATCGACATCTATCAAACTCTCTGAAAATTGTAGAAATCCGCGATAGACTGCATATGCAAAAAGATAATTACGTCGTCTTCGTAACCATGACCGGGCAACCACTTGACGAAGGTGCTAAGGATCTCCAAGAAATAAACGTCTACCCTAAATTAGAGGAGTTGGCGTACCTGCGGGTGAAATTCAACATTGTAAAATAAAAACAAATAATCGCACTGCCCATTCTAGGCAGTATTCATGATAACCTCGAGATCTGAGATCTCCAGGAAATTTGTGACTCCCTGAGGAACGCGATTCGCGAGTTGTGCCTTAAGGAAGTTTGTATTGCTAAATCGCCCTCCATCGGCAACGTGCCTTGGGCTGTAATTAAAACCACCCTGTACGAAATGCTCCGCGAGGAAAATATCTCGCTCATAATTTGCAGTCAATTAGTCCAAATTCCTCCCGAAGAAAATCGGCTGGACATTATTAAAGAAAAGCACGACTCGTTAATGTTCTCATATAACACGAGCTGTCACGAAGGCACTGGGTATACCACCCACGAACTCGTATTCGGCAGATTAGCTCGTCACCCTTCGGCCCATCACCAAATCGAGGAGACACAGGACCCTTCTTACGCCGAATATCTCGCTGATCTGTTTACTCGCATAGATGGCCTTCAAACAATGGCGGCCGAAAACCTGAAACACGCAAAGGAAAAATCAAAGGAATACTACGATCGCAACATCAACCCAAAATTCTTTAAGGTTGGCGATCGCGTACTAATGCTTAAGGAGCCCCAAAAAGGAAAATGCGGGGACCAATATTCCGAACCGTGTGAAATAATCGAAATATTGTCGGGGGGCAACGTTAAAATCCTTTACCAAGGCAAACCCCGCATCGTACACACAAACAAATTAAGGGCCACGCGTCTGTAACCAAAACTCTCGTTATTGGTTACAGAATGGAGCCGAAGACAACAGCCATCATTTTTCTTCTCATGTGCACAGCCGCCTGCCTCATCGGGTATGATTGCGGCGCCCCCACACTCAACGTCACTACCGTTTCTCTCACCGACATCGGAGCTTGCGACATACCTATAATTGATCCAACCCCGATACCTGTGAGAATTCAACTGCTGCAACTCTCGGAATTCTCCACAACCGAGGTCATCCAATGTAAAATCGAAGTCGACAGGACCCTATACTACTGCGGCATGAATTCGCACAACTCAATAGTCCAAAATGGTCGTCAAATCATATTTAAGTCGTCAAGTCAGTAATTTGGATATATTTTCATACGTCAACTCAAAATTTATTTATGTGGAAAAACACATTAAAACTCAAATAAAAGCATTATACAAGGATGTTTTGACACAACGATGCAACGTAGAACAACAGATACTTCGAAACGCTCTGGCAACCGCATCAATATTACCGGAAAAATTCGCCCGAGCAGTCACAAGAAGTCCAGGGTACATGGCCATCATCGCCGGCGAAGTAGCCCATATCGTCAAGTGCGTTCCTGTGGAATGTACTCTTCGTAGAACTGAAGAATGTTATCTCGAGTTACCGGTAACGCATCGTAACCAGTCATATTTTCTTTCAACAATTTCGCGGACGCTTCTCAAGGCTGGGACACATATCGAATGCAACCCTCTTCTTCCGGCACAATATCTCATCGACGGGGCATGGTACCGCTTTGCCCCACACCCAATCGAAGTTCCACCTCCGCAAATATTACGCGCAATGACTACACCTACGTGGGGTTACACACCGGTTGGAAACCTTGCAACAAGTGGAATTTATACAAATGAAGAAATGGAACAACTACGCGATCGTATCATGTTTCACGCTGAAAGACCAGCGCTACTAAATAACTTGGCTCGCAGATCAGCTGGATACACTATCCCACCAGGAACCGTATCTCTGAAAAATCTTTTGGACGAAAGCACCTTGGAGCACATCGCGACCAATGCTTTCGAGAACTTGTGGAACGGTTTCGAGAAATTCGGAATCGTCAGCGCAGGCTTTCTCGGCATCATGGCTATTTATTCAATCATCAAATCAGCCATCGATACCATCATCCATGGTTACACACTGCATTCGTTATACGGATGCAGCTTCGCATTATTCGGGGCCATTTGGAATTCTGTCACCAACCTGCTCGTGACCAGGGCTCATAGAAGGAATCAGAAGGATGAAGGACCCGATTCCGAACCAGCCCCTAGGGAATTGGTCTTTCCAACCAACGAACCGGAGCCTAAACCTTCTACATCAACTAGGAGATTGTCGGGCATCGACGCCGTCCTGCTCGAGCGCCCTTGCGCTGGGCCTCAGCCATCCAGTAGGGTGTCTTCGGCTTAAAGTGGGGAGGTGTTACGTCCTGGCGATCTTGCCCTCTACAATATATATATATATATATATATACGTACACACACATACCCCTTTTTTCAATCTAACATATGCAAATTAATATAACCGGGTACCTACATATGCATAGGACCCTATACCACATAAGGAGTCACATGTAGACACACACACACACACACACACACACACACGCACACACACACACACACGCGCGCGCGCGCGCGCACGCACACACGCACACACACATATATATATATATACGTATATTTAGATACATAGTTATATACATATATATACATATAACCCACTACACTACATCACTATATATATATATATATATATATATATATATATATATATATATATATATATATATATATATATATATATATATATACACGTATCCTTCTATAGTATAGATACGCATACGCGCTCCTCCTATACCTTCCTCTTATCCTGATACTATAGAGTCACGTCTCTATCTCTTTCTCTCTCTTCCTCAGTCTCCACGGATACCTTCTGCGTTTCCTCCTATCCCTATACATCTACCCAGCACCAGTGAACTTCAAATTTCCTTTTCCAAAATAATACATATTCTCACGATGCAAGAACACGTGCATTCACGAAACCCCGTTCCCATGCATAGCTGAGCTGGGAAAAATCCAGAAAAGTAGAAAACCGCTTGAAATCTATTAGTCTCCCTAATGCACTCAAGTGCCCACGTGCACCCAAATACCCACGTGCATCTTTTCCCAAAACATGCATTTCCCACGTTGTACGCCGCCACCGTGTCGCGCCGTCGCCGCCATGACAGTCGCCACGAGTCGCACGTACATACCAAGAAATCATTGTTAATAATAAATTGAATAAACATCCCGTTGAATATCACCTATCACCCCGAGACTAAACATCCTCATCCGATAATCCCGTCACCAGCATATCACGTATCACCCCGATCGCGCTAGCTATATGTAAAATATAATTATTTATTAATACCATAAATTAGCAATAGTTAACAATTTTATACTTCTTTTATTATATTACAAATACTATAATAATCCTTACGAATTATACAATAAAGAACATTTACAAATATTAACTATAATAAATGCAACAATACATTTGCAATAAACAATAATATCGCAACGGTTGCATAATAATATGCGGAACAGTAAAAAGCATTATTCCTTCAAACCGCATTAAATACTTTGAGACCTTATTAACATTTATCAAATTCTACAATAATTAATTATTATAAAATAAGTAATTTCGACACAGTTATACAGGAAATTACACAACGGACGATTATAAATAATCACAAATAGAACAACATTGCGTAACAACAATTATGATAAATTATTACATACAAAACCATATTTAACAGCGACATGAACGATCTACGAATTATTATCACATATCGACTATTGCTACCAAACACAATTGAACACACAACATTATTTTGTACACCGTAAACATTTATTTGCACTCATTATAATAACAATAAATAATTACAAACGTCACGAATGTAAAACACCGATCTTCCTACGGAAATAGTATATACTACATTCAAAACAATGTATAATATACAATTGTAAACTAATAATAAGTTAAATAAATTAATTTAGTATTAGTCCTCCATACATACCTGTAAGGGCGAGCGAGAAGGCTATATCGTCTACGTCACGCCGCTTCCCCCTCCATCGGTCCAGCCTACCAACTGGGGGAACCGCCTATAAGAGATCTGGTCCAGCGCTCCTCCACAGTTCTCCGGTCTCTCCACCAGTCAGTCGCGTTTCTCCGTTCGTCGGACCCGCACGCTGGAAAATCGGCTCTTGTAATTTTTGAATCTTTGATTCTTTTCGGGTAACAGTTATACCCTTTTTTACTTTTATACGAATATTTATACCGTACGTTTATTTTCATTATACTCAATTTATTCTCCGTGATTAATTCATTTTTAAAAGATGAAACAATATAGTGATAATTTCCAAAAATGATCACCGTCTTGTGTTAATTTATAGTATTAACCCGAATTCCTCGATGTAATCAAAAGTGTCACTCATCGTTTTCTTCGGCATTTTTCACTCAGAATTCCCAGTGTTCAAAAATACTTGTCAAGGAAATTGTGCCAGTTTACCCAAAGTCTCTCTACTACTTTTACCTTGTGTTTTAGTACTCCTTAGCTGAGCAGGAAACGTCCACATCCTTTTCCGGTAATTGGGTGATTTTCAGTACTGCCTAGTGGCCAGGCACGATCACGACGATCTACCGTACAATCTCATCTCCCAAATAAATTTGAATTTAGTGCTACAACATTTGCACGAATTCATATCCTTTTCAGTGTCGTGAGTGTGCTGCCTAGGGCCCAATCACCCGCGCCATAATTTGGAAACTGGGACAATACCTGAAATAATTCTTTTTAATTAATTAACTACCTTTACTTTTCTCTAATGCCAAGAAGACGTGCGGGTGCTCATTTTCAACGACGCCGCGCTCAGTCCAGCCGAGGCGAAACATCGGGCCGACATTCCCGCGGTAATAACCGAACTCTAGAACAACGATTCAATCAATTACCGCTCAGCGCAAGGTTGCGCATTATTTCAAATACCCTCTTCCATTCGCGAGTGTACATCTTGGACGATCGTTCGATCCGTCGCGTAACTCCGCCGTCGCCTGTCAGCGACGCGGGCGCATCCACGGTCGTTGCATCACCAGAACACGAAGTGACATTTCCGGTTATTTCGTTCGACGTTGAATCCTGCTCTATCGTCGTCGAACCGGAAATCAGTCCTGTCGCTACCGACTCACCTGTTGGTGATTCTCCATCTGTCGCCGAGTCCACACACAACTAGGTCATTTCCAGTTGGTACAATCGATGGGTGGATCATCATCTAAGCATAGGAAATCCGCCCCTAGCCAACCGTCGTCGAAGTCACCCTTCGTCTCGAGACCGTCATCACCGACGGAAGAACTTGCACTCGGGTACTTGATCACCCGTCGATAAACCCGCTAC
Organism: Ophion obscuratus; assembly: GCA_964007375.1. Classification (NCBI taxonomy): domain Eukaryota; kingdom Metazoa; phylum Arthropoda; class Insecta; order Hymenoptera; family Ichneumonidae; genus Ophion; species Ophion obscuratus. The sequence continues at coordinate 42,073,392 of OZ023315.1, read as the reverse complement.
GCACCGCCGCTCGTAGGGTAAGTCGCATGTTCACGTTACCACTCGTTCTTCTCTTTACCGACTACCCTATTCTCGCGAGTGATAATTAATTACCGATCAAATTGTGACTGATTCTCATCCCTGTTGGGCACATTCCCGACTAAAGGCAGGATCTCAAGGCTGGCGTCCGCTTTCTGAAAATAGAAGAAAAATACGCTAATCCAAAATAAACGGAAATTTAACCTGACAGTCCGAATTGCGTATTTCTTTAAAAAATATATTTGTTTTTATCTATAATAAATTTCCGGACGTAACAGTAGTAGTCCTCAATGGCTATTTTCGTGCCGCGGTCGATACATTTAAAAAAATCACCTACTGGGACCGAAACCGAACAATCTCGAGGTTATTTCCACATAAAATACAAAACAGAATTTGAATGGACCGTTTTTTATTGAAATTTCCTCTCGAACCGATAAAATAAACAGTTAAAAAAGGCGTATTAAATGAGGACTTTCTTTTCGAGTCGATGACTTTTAGATCAGGAAAGGAATCCGAGTCTGCATGCAAGTTTTTCTGTCATAGAATACTCCCTCAATCTGAGAACGTAGCGCCGATCATCGGATTCGGTCACGTTCACCGTCCACAGAAGCATTGTCAGATTGAGGGAGTATTCCACAACAGAAAAACTAGCTATTGAGGAGTACCTCAATGGCTATGTTCGTGCCGCGGTTGATAGATTTTCAAAAATCACCGACTGGGGCCGACACCGAACAATCTCGAGGTTATTTCGACATAAAAAACAACACAGAATTTGAATGGATCGTTTGTTATTGAGCTTTCCTCTCGAACCGATAAAATAAACGGTTAAAACAGGCGTATTTATCAACGTTGAATGTGATGTGACTTTCTTTTCGAGTCGATGACTTTTAGATCGGGAAACGAATCCGAGTTCGCATGCAAATGTTTCTGTTGTGGAATACTCCCTACAATCTGAGAATTCCGCGCCGATCATCGGATTCGTTCATGTTCATCTTCCACAGCAGCAGTAATAGTCCTCAACGGCTATTTACATGCCGAGGTTGATTGATGTTTAAAAATCACCTACTGGGACCGAAAGTGAACAATCTCGAGGTTATTTCGACATAAAATACAACACAGAATTCGAATGGATCTTTTTTTATTTAGGATTCCTCTCGAACCGATAAAATAAACGGTTCAAACAGGCGTATTTATCAACGTTGAATCTGATGTGACCTTCTTTTCGAGTCGATGACTTTTAGATCGGGAAACGAATCCGAGTCCGCATGCAAGATTTTCTGTTGTGGAATACGCCCTACGATCTGAAAATGCTGCGCCGATAATCGGATTCGTTCACGTTCATAGTCCACAGGAGCAGTAGTAGTCCTCAATGGCTATTGTCGTGCCGAGGGTGATAGATTTTTTTAAATCATCCCCTGGGAACGAATTTGAATAATCTCGAGGTTATTTCGATAATGAAATCCTAAACAAAATTTGAATGGACCGTTTTTCATTTGGGATTCCTCTTGATCCGATAAAAGACACTGTTGAAACAGGCGTATTTATCAACGTTGAATCTCACGTGAATTTATTTTCGAGTCGACGACTTTTAGATCGCTAAACGAATCCGAGTCCGCATGAAAGTGTTTCTGTTACAGAATAATCCCTACAATCTGAGGATGCCCCGCCATCATCGGATTCGTTCACGTTCATCGTCAACAGCTGCAGTAGTAGTGCTCAATGCCTATTGTCGTGCCGAGGGAGATCGATTTTAAAAAATCACCTACTGGGAACGAAACCGATCAATCTCGAAGTTATTTCGACAATGAAACACAATACAGAATTTGAATGGATCGTTTTTATTTTATTTTGGATTCTCCTCGAACCGATAAAAGAAACGGTTGAAACAGGAGTATTTATCAACGTCGAATCTGAGGTGCTTTTTTTTCGAGTCAATGACTTTTAGATCGAGAAACATAATTCGAGTCCGCGTGCAAGTGTTTCTGTTGTGGAATACTCCCTACAATCTAAGAATGCCGCGCCGATCATCGGATTCGTTAACGTTCATCGTCCACAGCTGTGGTAGTAGTCCTCAATGGCTATTGTCGTGCCGAGGGTGACAGATTTTAGAAATCATCCCTTGCGAACGAATCTGAATAATCTCGAGGTTATTCCGATCATGAAACCCAAAACAAAATGTAAAGGAACCGTTTTTCATTTTGGGTTCCTCTTGATCCGATAAAAGACACTGTTGAAACAGGCGTATTTATCAACGTCGAATCTCACGTGAATTTCTTTTCGAGTCGACGACTTTTACATCAGGAAACGAATGCGAGTCCGCATACAAGTGTTTCTGTTACGGAATAATGCCTACAATCTGAGGATGCCCCGCCATCATCGGATTCGTTCACGTTCATCTTCTACAGCAGCAGTAGTAGTCCTCAATGGCTATTGTCGTGCCGAGGTTGATAGATTTCTAAAAATCACCTACTGGGACCGAAACCGAACAATCTCGAGGTTATTTCGACATAAAATAGATGATAGAATTTGAATGGATCGTTATTTATTTTGGATTCCTTTCGAACCGATAAAAAAACGGTTGAAACAGGCGTATTTATCAACGTCGAATCTCACGTGACTTTCTTTTCCGTGTCAATGACTTTTAGATCGGGAAACGAATCCGAGTCCACATGCAAGTGTTTCTGTTGCGGAATTCTCTCTACAATCTGAGAATGCCGCGCCGATGATCGGATTCGTTCACGTTCATCGTCCACAGTAGCAGTAGTAGTCCACGATGGCTATGGTCGTGCCGAGGGTGATAGATTTTTAAAAATCATCTCCTGGGAACGAATCGGAACATTCTCGAGGTTATTTCGATAATGAAACCCAAAACAAAATGTAAATGGACCGATTTTCATATGGGATTTCTCTTGATCCGATAAAGACACCGTAGAAACAGGCGTATTTATCAACGTCGAATCTCACGTGAATTTCTTTTCGAGTCGACGACTTTTAGATCAGGAAACGAATCCGAGTCCGCATGCAAGTGCTTCTGTTGCGGAATAATCCCTACACTCTGAGGATGCCCCGCCATCATCGGATTCGTTTACGTTCATCATCCACAGCCGCAGTAGTAGTCCTCGATGGCTATTTTCGTGCCGAGGTTGATAGATTTTTAAAAATCACCTACTGTGAACGACACTGAACAATCTCGAGGTTATTTCGACAATGAAACACAATACAGAATTTGAATGGATCGTTTTTTTATGTTGGATCCCTCTCGAACTGACAAAAGAAACCGTTGAAACAGGCGTATTTATCAACGTTGAATCGCATGTGACTTTCCTTTCGAGTCGATGACTTTCAGATCGGGAAACGAATCCGAGTCCGCATGCAAGTGTTTCTGTTGTGGAATACTCCCTACAATCTGAGAATGCCGCGCCGATCACCGGATTCGTTCACTTTCATCGTCCACAGCAGCCGTAGTAGTCCTCAATGGATATTGTCGTGCCGAGGTTGATCGATTTTTAAAAATCACCTACTGGGACCGAAACCGAACAATCTCGAGGTTATTTCGACATAAAATACAAAACAGAATTTGAATGAATCGTTTTTTATTTTGGATTCCCCCAGAACCGATAAAAGACACGGTTGAAACAGGCGTATTTATCAACGTCGAATATCATGTAAATTTCTTTTCGAGACGATAACTTTTAGATCGGGAATTGAATCCGAGTCCGCATGCAAGTGTTTATGTTACGGGATTATCCCTACAATCTGAAGATGCCCCGCCATCATCGGATTCGTTCACGTTCAACTTCCACAGCAGCAGTAGTAGTCCTTAATTTTCGTGCTGAGGTTGATAGATTTTTAAAAATCACCTATTGGGACCGAAACCGAACAATCTCGGGTTTTTCGACATAAAATACAAATTAGAATTTAAATGGATCGTTTTTTTATTTTGGTTTCCTCTCGAACCGATAAAAAAAAAGGTTGAAACAGGCGTATTTATCAACGTCGAATCGCATGCGACGTTCTTTTCGAGTCGATGACTTTTAGTTCGCGAAACGAATCCGAGTCCGCATGCAAGTGTTTCTGTTGTGAAATAATCCCTCCAATCTGAGATTGCCGCGCCGATCATCGGATTCGTTCACGTTCATAGTCCACAGCAGCAGTAGTAGTCCTCAATGGCTATTTTCGTGCCGAGGTTGATAGATTTTTAAAAATCACCTACTCGGAACGACACCGAACAATCTCGAGGTTATTTCGACAATGAAACACGATAGAGAATTTGAATGGTGTTACGCCCTGGCGTTTTTGTCCTTCACAATGCGTGTGTGTGTGTGTACGCGCGCGCGCGCGCGTGTGTGTGTGCGTGTGTGCGTGCGTGTGTGTGTGTGTGTGCGCATGTGCGTGCGTGCGTGCATGCGTGCGTGTGTGCGTGCGCGCGCGTGTGTGTGTGTGTGTGCGTGCGTGCGTGCGTGCATGCCTGCGTGTGTGCGTGTGGGCGTGTGTGCGTGCGTGTGCGTGCGTGCGTGCGTGCGTGTGTGTGTGGGTGTATGTGTGTCTGTGTGTGTGTAGATACATAGTTATATACATATACATACATATAACCCACTACACTACATCAGTGTATACGTATACATATTCGCTATATTATAGGTACGCGTACGCGCTCCTCCTATACCTTCCTCGTATCCTGATACTATAGAGTCACGACTCTATCTCTTTCTTCTCCTCAGTCTCCACGGATACCTCCTACTTTTCCTCCCATCTCTATACATCTACCCAGCACCGGTGAACTCCAAATTTCGTTTTTTCCAAAATTATATATATTCTCACGATGCAAGAACACGTGCATTCACGAAACCCCGTTCCCATGCATAGCTGAGCTGGGAAAAATCCAGAAAAGTAGAAAACCGCTTGAAATCTATTTGTCTCCCTAATGCACTCAAGTGCCCAAGTGCAGCCAAATGCTCACGTGCATCTTTCCCAAAACATGCATTACCTACGTTGTACGCCGCCGCCGTGTCGCGCCGTCGCCGTCATGACAGTCGCCACGAGGCGCACGTACATACCGAGAAATCATTGTTAATAATAAATTGAATAAACATCCCGTCGAATATCACCTATCACCCCGAGACTGAACATCCTCATCCGATAATCCCGTCACCAGCATATCACGTATCACCCCTATAGCGCTAGCTATATATAAAATATAATTATTAATTAATACCATACACTAGCGATACTTAACAATTTCATACTTCTTTTATTATATTACAAATGCTATCGTTACGAATTATGCAACGTTCGTCATTAAAAAGATATATATATATATATTAACTATAATAAATGCAACAATACATTTACAACAAACAATAATATTACAACGGTTGCATAATAAGATACGGAATAATAAAAACTATTTTTACCAATCCTTATTAAAAACTTTAAATACTTGTAAACATTTATTATGTCCTATAATAATTAATTATTAGAAAATAAGATACTTCAACACAGTTTCACGCGAAATTACACAACATACGATTATAAATACTCACGTAGAGAACAACATTGCGTAACACTAATTTTTACAAATAATTGCATACAAAAATCATATTTTTACAGCAAAGCAAACAATATACGAACTACTATTATTGTCATCAAACACAATTGAACACACAAAATTATATTGTATACGTTAATCATTTATTTACACTCATTATAATACCAATAAACAATTGAAAACGTGAATGAAAAATACCGACCTTCTTACGGAAATATTATATAATAAATTCAATACGATGTATAATATAAAATTGTAAACTAATAATAAGTTAATTAAATTAATTTATTATCAGTCTTCCATTCATACCTGAAAGGGCGAGCGAGAAAGCTATAGCATCTACGTCACGCAACTTCCCCCTCCATCGGTCCAGCCTACCAACCGGGGGAATCGCATATAAGAGATTTGACCCAGCGCTCCTCCACAGTTCTCCGGTCTCTCCACCAGTCGGTCGCGCTTCTCCGTTCATCGGACCCGCACGCTGGAAAATCGGCTATTGTAATTTTTGAATCTTTGATTCTTTTCGGGTAACATTTGTACCCTCTTTCATTTTTATACGAATATTCATTTCGTGCGTTTATTTTCATTGTATTCAATTTATTCTCCGTGATTAATTCATTTTTAAAGTTGTAACAATATATCGATATTTTCCAAAAATGATCATCGTCTCGTGTTAATTTATTGTACTAAAGCAGAATTCCTCGATTTAATCAAAAGTGTCACTCATCGTTTTCTTCGGCATCTTTTATTCAGAATTCCCAGTAATTCAAAAAATACTTATCAAAGGAATTGTGCCAGTTGATCCAAAGTTTATCTACTTCTTTCGCCTTGTGTTTTAGTGCTCCTTAGCTGAGCACGAAACGTCCACATTCTTTTCCGGTAATTGGGTGATTTTTATTGCTGCCTAGTGGCGAGGCACGATCACCACGATCTACCGTGCAATCTCATCTCCCAAATAAATTTGAATTTAGTGCTACTACATTTGCACGAATTCATATCCTTTTCAGTGTCGCGAGTGTGCTGCCTAGAGGCCAAGCACCCGTGCCATAATTTGGAAATTGGGACAATACCTGAAACAATTATTAGGAATTAAATAGTTCATTTACTTTCTCCCTAAATGCCAACAAGACGAGCAGGTGCTCATTTTCAACGCCGCCGCGCTCAATCTAGCCGAGGCGAAACATCGGGCCGAATATTCCCGCGGTAATAACCGAACTCTGGAACAACGGTTCAATCAATTGCCGCTTAGCACAAGGTTGCGCATTATTTCAAATACTCTCCTCAATTCGCGAGTGAATATCCTGGACGATCGTTCGATCCGTCGCGTATCTCCGCCATCACATGTCAGCGACTCAGACGCATCCACGGCCGTTGCATCACCTGAACACGAAGTAACATTCCCGGTTATTTCATTCGACGTCGAATCCTGCTCTATCGTCGTCGAACCGGAAATCAGTCCTGACGCCAAGGACTCACCTGTTGCTGATTCTCCATCTGTCGTTGAGTCCGCAGACAACTAGGTCCCATCCCTATGGAGATCGATATCATCAGTCTCGACTAGTCACCTCCAGTTGGTACATCGATGGTTGGATCGTCATCAAAACATAGGAGATCTACCCCTCAGCCAACCGTCGTCGAAATCACCCTTCATCTCGAGATCGTCATTACCGACGGAAGAACCTGCTCTAGGGTATTTGATCAACCGTCGATAAACCCGCAACGCACCGCCGCTCGTAGGGTAAGTTGCATGTTTACGTTACCACTCGTTATTCTCTTTACCGACTACCCTATTCTCGCGAGTGATAATTAATTACCGATCAAATTGTGACTGATCCTCATCCCTGTTGGGCACATGCCCGACTAAACGCAGGATCTCAAGGCTGGCGTCTGCTTTCTGAAAATAGAAGAAGAATACACTAATCCAAAAACAATCGTAAATTTAATATCACAATCCAAATTGCGTATCTCTTTTCTTTAAATATATATATTTTTTATCTATAATAAATTCCCGGACTTAACACAAGTACCCAAGTGCAGGTTCTTCCGTCGGTGATGACGGTCTCGAGACGAAGGGTGATTTCGACGACGGATGGCTGAGGGGCGGATTTCCTATGTTTAGATGACGATTCACCCATCGATTGTACCAACTGGAGGTGACCTAGTTATGTGTGGACTCAGCGACAAATGGAGAATCAGCAACAGGTGAGTCAGTAGCCACAGGACTGATTTCCGGTTCGACGACGATCGAGCAGGATTCGACGTCGAACGAAATAACCGAAAATGTTACTTCGTGTTCAGGTGATGCAACGACCGTGGATGCGTCCGAGTCGCTGACAGGCGACGGAGGAGATATGCGACGGATTGAACAATCGTCCAAGATATACACTCGCGAATGGAGGAGCGTATTTGCAATAAAGCCCAACTTTGCGCTAAACGGCAATTGATTGAATCGTTGTTCTAAAGTTCGGTTGTTACCGCGGGAATGTCGACCCGAAGGTTCGCCTCGGCTAGATTGAGCGCGGCGCCGTTGAGAGTGAGTACCCGCACGTCTTCTTGGCATCAGAGAAAAGTAACGGTAAATGTTTAATTTAACACAATTGCTTCAGGTATTGTCCCAGTTTCCGAATTATGGCGCGGGTGCTTGGCCTCGAGGCAGCACACTCGCGACACTGAAAAGGATATGAATTCGTGCAAATGTAGTAGCATTAAATTCAAATTTATTTGGGAGACTAGATTGCACGGTAGATCGTGGTGATCGTGCCTGGCCACTAGGCAGCACTAAAAATCGCCCAATCACCGGAAAAAGATGTGGACGTTTCGTGCTCAGTCAAGGAGCACTCAAACACAAGGTAAAAGTAGAAAAGAGACTTTGGGTAAACTGGCACAATTTCCTTGCCAAGTACTTTTGTACACTGGGAATTCTGAGTGAAAAATGCCGAAGAAAACGATGAGCGACACTCTTGTTTAAATCGAGGAATTCAGGATGAACACAGTAAATTAACACAAGACGATGATCACATTTGGAGATTATCGATACATTGTTACAACCTGAGAACTGAATTAAATCGCGGAGAATAGATCGACTATAATGAAAATAAACGTACGATATGAATATTCGTATAAAAATCAAAAAGGGTATAACTGTTACCCGAAAAGAATCAAAGATTCAAAAATTACAAGAGCCGATTTTCCAGCGTGCGGGTCCGACGAACGGAGAAACGCGACTGACTGGTGGAGAGACCGGAGAACTGTGGAGGAGCTCTGGACCACATCTCTTATAGGCGGTTCCCCCGGTTGGTAGGCTGGACCGATGGAGCGGGAAGCTGCATGACGTAGATGGCTTTCTCGCTCGCTCTTACAGGTATGTATAGAAGACAAATAATAAATTAATTTAATTAACTTATTATTAGTTTACAATTTTATATTATACATCGTTTGGAATTTAGTATATAATATTTCCCTAAGAAGGTCGGTATTTTACATTCGTTACGTTTTTAATTATTTATTGTTATTACAATGAGTGTAAATAAACGTTTAAGGTATACAATATAATTTTGTGTGTTAAATTGTGTTTGATGACAATAATAGTAGTTCGTATATTGTTTGCGTTGCTGTAAAAATATGATCTTTGTATGCAATTATTTGTAAAAATTATTGTTACGCAATGTTGTTCTGTGCGTGAGTATTTATAATCGTATGTTGTGTAATGTCGCGTGAAACTGTGTTGAAGTATCTTATTTAATAATAATTAATTATTATGGGACATAATAAATGTTTACAAGTATTTAAAGTGTTTAATACGAATTGGTAAATATAATTCTTTTTATCATTCCGCATCTTATTATGCAACCATTGTGATATTATTGTTTGTTGTAAATGTATTGTTGCATTTATTTGTATATGTTTTTCATGATAAACGTTGCATAATTCATAAGGATATCATTTGTAATAAAAGAAGTATGAAATTGTTAACTATCGCTAGTGTATAGTATTAATTAATAATTATATTTTATATATAGCTAGCGCGATAGGGGTGATTCGTGATGTGCTGGTGACGGGATTATCGGCTGAGGATGTTTAGTCTCGGGGTGATAGGTGATATTCGACGGGATGTTTATTCAATTTATTATTAACAATGATTTCTCGGTATGTACGTGCGCCTCCTGGCGACTGTCATGGCGGCGACGGTGTCCAACTTGGGAAATGCATGTTTTGGGAAAAAATGCAAGTAAGCATTTGGGTGCACGTGGGCACTTGAGTGCACTAGGGAGACTAATAAATTTCAAACGGTTTTCTACTTTTCTGGATTTTTCCCAGCTCAGCTATGCGTGGGAAGGGCGTTTCGTCGATGCACGTATTCTTGCATCATGAGAATATATATTGTTTTGGAAAAACGAAATTTGGAGTTCACTGGTGCTGGGTAGATATATAAGAATAGGGAGAAACGTAGGAGGTATCCGTGGAGACCAAGGAAGAGAGAGAAAGAGAGAGTCATGATTCTATAGTATCACGGCAAGAGGAAGGTATAGGAGGAGCGCGTATGCGTACCTATACTATAGAGGATACGTATATATATGTATAAATATAGTGATGTAGCATAGTGGGTTATATGTATGTTATGTATATAACTATGTATTTATATATTCGTTGTTACACCGTTGGGCGAACATATATTTAAAAAAAAAACGTCGTTGTCGCCTATCGAAGAGTTCTTCTTTATTTTATTCGTATTACAATCGTGTGACTAATCGTTGAGCTTATTTATCTCTTCTGGATGTGCGTCGATTGTAATTTGATGCGCCTTTTCGAGACTCTTCTTCGTCGATACCGGCTGGAGTGTAAACGTCGATCAAAGTGCGTAATCGGAGTTGTAGAATGTTCTTCGTGATGACCGATGGATATTTTCTGGAGACTGATTACGCTGGGCAAATCACACGTGGTTTGGCTACTACGAATGAACAATTGAATGCTTTGACGATTGAACGCCGACGATTGAACGCGCTTCTCGATCTGCAAGACGCTCTTATATACTCTTCGAGAATAACGCAGTATGCATTGACTACATGGTGGGGAAAAAATGTATCGCGTAAAATGTATCGCGTCACCGGGTGACTTATTCTGGAAGGTGTCAGATTACACCGTTACATTCCTCCCTCCTTAAAGAATTTTGGTCCCCATAAATTCATTGCAATTGACTGGTTTATTGTTTTGGTTTAAATAGTTTTTGAGTTAATTTTGGTAACTCTTCTGTTTCTTCTATTGCCGTTATTCTTGTTTGTTCATTATATTTCTTTTTTGGAGATTCTCTAAGATATATATGTTCTGGTCTGTCTATAGTTTGTGCATTATTTCCAAAGTTACAGTGATCGAAAATGACGCATGGTCTAATACAACAAGAAATTGCTTTCCTTAGGCATTTTAAGAGACCTATTTTATACATGATATAGCTGATTATTATTGTTATTGCCGTATATCCAAAATACTGAAGTCCATCTTGAATGTGTTCTTTTATCGTTTTTGATCTTTTTCGTAACGCCAAGTTGTTTATTTGTTGATTTATTTCTTCAATATTTGTTCCTAGTTCTTGCAAATTCTTTGAATTAATGTAGTTTTCAGAAATGACTCTAATGTTCAATTCTTTTTCTTTTATTTTATAAAAATTCAGGCGATCTTTTATTTCTGATTCATTGAAACTTCCTTCTAACATTTTATCGAATTCAATTGTTTCAATAACATTAGATGCTTTTAATACCGCATGTGTCGCCATTGCTAAACATCCTTGTTCAAGATGAACTTTTACATTTGATATAAGTTTTATTGTTTTTGGTGCATTATCAGGACATAGTATATGAAGTGTTTCTTCTTTTACTGGTATTACAATCCAATCTTGTCCTGTTTTTAATTGAATGAACAAAGAGCTTTCTAATTGTACATATTTTGGTGTACACGTATTTTCTTTTCTTGCAAGTATCATAGTTATCACACATGACGTAGAGGACTGCGTTGAGTAGTCTGGATGTTTTCTTTGAATTAAGTATGTACTTTCGACTTTCTTTAAACTTTCGAATTCTACTATTTGTAACGGGAAAAATCTTGTTTTCTTTTCACTAATTACTATATAGTCTGTGTCTATGTGATATAATACATATCCTTTTATTAGTGAATAACTTGGAATCGCAATTGGATGCATTATTTCGTACATTTCTTCCTGTAATATTGGTACTTCCAGAACATACATTAATTTTTCTTTTATTACTGCGATTGTCAAATGACTTATATCGATTAGCGTTGAAAAATGTTCCTCACTTAATGGAACTGGGAAGAAATGAGGATAATTGGTATGATTTCTCAAGTTTTCAAAAATCAGTTGTGGGGGAAGCGTTTGAGGATGCGCTATTCCATGTTTTCCGTCAATTATTGCATTTAATAAGTCCGTTATACTCGTCTTCAAATCTTGGTATAGTGTGGTATATCCAGACAAAACTTCATTAATTTGTATATTGATTGTATTTCTTTTTGTTTCCTCGTGCAAATTTTTTATATTATTGTTCAACAATTTGAATTGCGTAATCATGTCTTTAAAAGTTTTATCATTATTTTTTAACTGATTCATAATTAATGTTGTTTGATTTTTAACTAAATGTGCTATTAGTAAATTGTCGTCTCGCAGTTTATCGATTTCGTTATTGAAATATGTTGCGTCGGAGGCTGATAGTGTTCCAAACAGTAGTTTTATTCCTTCTCCGACAATGTTGAATAGTCCTCTTTTGTTTCTTCGACCAATTAAATGGTATAATGTTCTTAATTGATTTTCCAATATTTCATTTCGTTTGATTTGCATTTCAATTTGTTTTATACTTTGGCAAACGAATCCTGGTTTGTATCGTAAACATGTATCGTATAACTCCTTAGTTTTATTTTTCAATAATAATATTTCTTTTGATAGATGACTGAATTCTATTCCAACAATTATTTTCCATGTCTCATGAAAGACGTGCGTTTTTCCCATATTTTCTAAATAAACAGGTTTACTATTACCAATCTCGGTGACTTGGACCTGGCTGTGGGTCCTCGAGATCAAAATCGTCATTATCAGTATCGTCCCTGTTCTCGACGGATTCATTTTCGTCTGTAAAATAAGGTTTTACATCTATTTTATTATATATTACGAGGTCGTTGCCTCTTCTTACAGCTACACTTTGTTCATTGAATATCTCTTCTATTATATAAGGTCCTTCCCATGGACTATGTAACTTTAAAAACCCTGGTTGTTTTCTTTTAATCAATACTTGTTGTCCTATTCTTAAGGATTTAGGAGTTCTTTGAGAAGTTAATCGTTCTCGAGTTTTTTCTTGGGATTTTTCGATTTTCCCTCTAGCTTTTTCACGGACTTTTTCTCTATATCTTTGCAAAGAGTCATATCTTTCTTTTATCGTCATTTCAAGATCTTCGGCGTCTAAAGGAATATTTGGGGCATAACCAAATAAAAATTCGAAAGGTGACACTCCGGTCTTTTCATTCCTTGTCGAATTATAAGAGATCATGGCCCTTGATAATTGATTCACCCAATCGGTACTTTCCACCATGTAGCTCCGTACGTAGTTGAGGATTTCCCGATGTGCACGTTCATTTTTACCATTTGACTGTGGGTGATATACTGAGGTTGCGGTCCATTTCACCCTTAATTTTTCACACATTATCTCGTGAAATTTACCTTTGAATTCGACGCCATTGTCCGTTAAAACTTCTTTAGGAATTCCAAAAATTTTACAATAGTTTTCCCAAAATCTTTCTAGTACCTCTTGTGAATTCTTAGTTTTGAGCGGAGTTATTACCAAATATCTCGTAGGTAGTTTTGTATAACCAGTACATATTTATGACCTTGACTTGGTGGAAGGGTTCCCATTACGTCTAATGATACTTTGTCGTTAGGATTTATTGGGATGTCAGGATTTCCTGGATTTGGTCTCGTCACCTGTGAGGTTAATTTTTCTTTTTGACATGTCTGACATCGTTGAATTATCCTTTCCACGTCTTTTGTCATTCCGGTCCAATTATATTTCTGTCTCAATTTTTCTATAGTCTTTTGTGGTCCATTATGTCCTCCGATAGTCGATTCGTGAAATTCTTTGATTATTCTTTCTCTTTCTTCTTGCGTGGTAGGGTCTTTCACTTGACTTGTAAAAATTGTTAACTCTTTTTCTGGATTTACTTTTGTGAAAATATATTCAATCATTTCAAGTATTAATGCTCGAAGCCTCGGATCTTTGATTTTGATTTCGATAGACTCGCGATTAGGGATTCGCGCTCTTAATTCTGTCCACCAAACGATTTCATCTTCATTAGGATCAATTATTAGTCCTTTTTCATTTAGATTGTCCGTTACAATAAGACCTTTTTTGTTTACTCGACCTTCTTTAATAAAGATATTTTCGGATTTTTGATAAGAGTCTTTTTCGTTTTGGAAGTTGTCATAACTTGGAAATGTTTCATTTATGAATTCGTCCAGAACATCAGGGATTTCATCTTCCAAAATATTTATCCGGGATAGAGCGTCTGCGTTTGCATGAGATTTTCCTTTTCTATGAATGATTTCAAAATCATATTCTTCCAATTTCCATTTCCATCTCATTAGCCGTAAAGAAAGATCTTTCAAATTCATTAGCCATGTCAATGGTTTGTGATCCGTAATGATTTTGAATTTTCTGCCATAGAGAAAGTGTTGATAGTATTTCACTGCCCAAACAATTGCCATTAACTCTTTTTCTGTTGTCGAATAATTTTGTTCGGCGGGGTTTAACGTTCTTGAAGCGTATGAAATAGGCTTGTCTTTACCTAATTCTCCTTGGGATAATATTGCACCTAATGCTTTTCCGCTAGCGTCTGTCGATAATATGAACGTTTTGTTCCAGTCGGGATACGTCAAGATGGGTTCCGTGCACAATGCGTTTCTTAATGTCGTAAATGATTTTTCTTCTTCGGATGTACATTGCCAGATCGTTTTTTCTTTTAATAAATTTGTCAAAGGTAATGCTTTCTTTGAAAAATCTTTAATAAATTTCCGATAATAGCCCACAAGTCCTAGGAACTGTTTAATTTCTTTTTGATTTTTGGGTTTTGGATAATTTACGATTTTTTTTTAATCGTTCCGGATTTGGCTTAATTCCTTCTTTTGAGATGACATGACCCAAATAAGCTAATTCTGGTTTCAAATATTCACATTTATCGGGTTGCAATTTCAGTTCAACATCTCTGAATCTTTGGAATAGCGTTTCTAAGTTTTTGTTATGTTCTTTCAGAGTTTTTCCAAATACAATGACATCATCCATGTATACAAAGCAGTTATTGCCAATTAGTCCTTGTAATCCCTTATTCATCATTCTTTGGAATGTCGGTGGTGCATTTTTTAATCCAAAAGGCATTCTATTGTATTCGTAATGACCGTCTTTTGTTGAAAATGCTGTCTTTATTTTATCCTTTTCTTTTAATCCAATTTGATGAAAACCGGACGCAAGATCGAAAGCAGAAAAATATTTAGCGTTTCCCAAATTGTCTAAAATTTCGTCAATATTCGGCAACGGATAAGCATCTTGTTTAGTTTTGTCATTGATTTTTCGATAGTCAATTACTATTCGCCATTTCTTTTTACCCGATGCATCTGGCTTTTTTGGTACGATCCATAATGGTGAATTGAACGGTGAATCACTTTCTCGAATTATTCCTTTTTCAAGCATTTCTTTGATTTGTCTTTTAATTTCTTCTTGATGAATGGGTGGATATCTATATTGCTTCGTGTGAATCGGTTTTTCGTCAGTCAAATCTATCGAATGTTCTATTAATCGAGTCATTGGAAGCGGATCCCCTGGTAGAACGAAAATGTCATGATATCTTTTAATGATTTTCCAAATTTCTTCTTTTCCTTCTTTAATGTGATTCAATCGGGTGTTTTCAACAAGTAACTTTTCTCTTTTATTTGTTAATTCAGGTATCTCGTAATTTTTAATATCCAGATGATTGATTGGTTCGGCTTTTAATTTTCTTGTACAACCGTCTTTGTCAGTCCAATAAGGAATAGGAAATGTGGCTTGTCCATTTTTAATATTTACCAAAACATCATAATCTTTTAATTCTATTTTAGCGTGTCCATTCAAAATTCCTTCAATGTCGAAAGTACGTAGGCAATCAGTTCGTGCTGGCATTTTTGTTTCCTTTTTGAGAGAATCTTTTGTATACGTTCGAGGTCCAAATTGAAGAACATGTTTTCCCATATCCCATTTCGCTTCAAATTGTTCGAGTAAATTTAATCCAATTAAACCATCTTCTTTCATTGGTAGACTCGAAGGAATTACGTGAAATTCGACCGGTTGCGAAAATAGTTTAGTTTTAATAATTTCTTCCGTTTTTAAAGTTTCATTGGCAATTGTCGTAATTTTTCTTCCATTTTGAAGTACTTTAGTTGGGTCATTTAGCATTTTTCTTTTTATTAACGAAATTGTTGAGCCCGGATCAATTAAAAAGATTCCTTCTTTGGTTTCATCTAGTTTCAAAAGAATGTGAGCGAGTTTGCACTCATTGTTTCGGATGCTACAGATTCTTGCGAGGTTTGCTCGATCTCTTGGACATGGTTGGTTTGGGGAGGATCTTTGGAATTGTGAGGAGCATTTTGAAAATCCCGCTCGTTAAATTGCCTGTTATCAAATTATTTCTTTCTACATTCTGGAAGTATGTGTCCCGGTTTTTTACAATAATTACATATTTTTTGAGAACCTTTCGTAAATGTCTTATCGTTTTTGTTTTTGTTTTTGTGACTCTGGTACTGACTTGAATTCTGATAATTAGAAACCCTGATAAGGTTTTCCTGTCAAGTTATTTATTTATCGAGTTTTCAAAGTAATTTCAGCCTTGATCGCATAAGTAATCACTTCCTTTATATTATTCGGGTGTTCGGTTTTTACGTCTAAACGAATCTCTTTTTCCAATCCTTCTAGAAAATCGGTAAGACCCTTTTTCTTTTCTTCGTCTACAAGAATTGTTTTATGAGTTTGCGGAATTGTTGTTTTGTTTAAAATTGACTTTATCGCAAGATCATGAATTTTAGTAAATCTTTGAGAATATTCTTTAATTGATTCTTTTGGTTTTTGTTTGCAGTTCATTCTTTGGAATTGATATATCATTAAGTCATCATGACTACCATAGTTTATTCGTAGAATATTTTTTAATTCAGCAAAACTGTCAATATTGTCCGCTCTAATTTCTACCTTTGCCCTTCCTTTTAATTTTGATCCCAAAATCATTGCAAGCAAAAGGCTTTGTTTATTTCGATCTGTATTCTTTTCAGCACTTTCAATTTGATAAATGAAAGTTTCAACTGGCATGTTATCTCCGTCAAAGTCTGATATTGTGATTAATAATTCTTTTAATGATGTTGTTTGACCATTTTCAGTTTCATCTTCAGTTACTTCGGAGCCATATTCGTTTGTTTTTAGCTCAACTTTTGACTCTATATTTTCTATTCTTTCGAAAAGACTTTGAAGAATTTCGGATTCATAATCATTTGTTTTTGCTTCAACTTTTAGCTCTATATTTTCCATTCTTCTAAAAAGATCTTGGAGGAGTTGCTCTATTTTCTCCATTTTTCTTAATTTGGCGCAATATCGGTCACTATAAAATAACGAGCTTACTTTAACGATGATGATGATGGGCTGTCAATATTCCACGTTGACCCCCTTTTTTGTTGATTAGTAGCCGATGCCCTTCTTTGATGACTGTCTCGTGATGATTCCTTCGAGATGTTCCCTCAGGATGATCCTCTCGGATCCTCGTTGGTTTCACACGTGACCTTCGATTCGTTGAGTCGTCGTTGGATGTCCCTCAGGTGTCCGTTGACGATCACAAGTTGAATCGGATGTGGTGAAAAGATGTCTTGAAGCCAACTTCTTGATTATGAATTGGATATCCGTTGAGATTTCACGACAATGTGTTTTCTCCTTTGGAATCCTTGACTTTCACCGATTTGTGTTGAACTTCCTTGTTGACATCCACCGTTGAATTCGAAGTGCTCTTTATTATTTTGAGCACCAGTCTATTCGGGAGGCCCTTCTTATTGAGACATCCCACCGCTGCCACCAATTTATATGTTACACCGTTGGGCGAACATATACTTAAAAAAAAAACGTCGTTGTCGCCTATCGAAGAGTTCTTCTTCATTTTACAGTAGAACCTCGATTATCCGAACCAATTGGGACCGAGACTAGTTCGGATAATCAAAAGTTCGGATAATCGAAACGTGGGTTATTTGGGACGGGATCATAAACAACACCTTTTTACATAAAAACAGTACATACACATATGCATGTAGTGTTTTTATACATATATGTATGTACCTTTAGGGTACATACAAAAAACCCACGTTTCGATTATCCGAACTTTTTATCCGAACGATTTTATAAAAAAAATATTTAAGAAGGCATTCAACGTTTGGGTTTTTTGGGACGAGATCATAAACAACAACTTTTTATATAAAAACAGTACAGTACATGTCAAATTTTAATATATATGTATGTACTGTTTTTATGTACATACATATATCAGGTGATAAATAAATATATATATATATATATATATATATATATATATGTTTAATATATATATATATATATATATATATATATATATATATATATATATATATGTTTAATATATATATATTAAACACCTGAAAAAAGTCGAATGCCTTTTTTAATATTTTTTTTATAAAATCGTCCATTTTTAATTGACGAACGGCCGTAACGCGTTTTTGAGCGGCTAAGTCTCGCAGCCGTTTGAGAAGGAGAAGTTGCGTCGGGTTGCTCATTGTTGCTCACGGCAGTGGCAGCGAGCAACGATGTATGTTTCGCGCCAACGTTCGGATAATTGAGCGTTCGGATAAACTAAGCCATCGTTCGGATAATTGAGGGTTCGGATAATCGAGGTTCGGATAATCGAGGTTCTACTGTATTCATATTACAATCGTGTGACTAATCGTTGAGCTTATTTATCGCTTCTGGACGTGCGTCGATTGTAATTTGATGCGCCTTCTCGAGACTCTTCTTCGTCGATAACGGCTGGAGTGTAAACGTCGATCAAAGTGCGTAATCGGAGTTGTAGAATGTTCTTCGTGATGACCGATGGATATTTTCTGGAGATTGATTACGCTGGGCAAATCGCACGTGGTTTGGCTACTACGAATGAACGATTGAATGCTTTGACGATTGAACGCCGACGATTGAACGCGCTTCTCGATCTGCAAGACGCTCTTATATACTCTTCGAGAATAACGCAGTATGCATTGACTACATGGTGGGGAAAAAATTTATCGCGTAAAATGTATTGCGTCACCGGTTGACTTATTCTGGAAGGTGTCAGATTACACCGTTACAACGTATATATATATGTGTGTCTACGCATAACTCCTTATGTATTATAGGGTCCTATGCATACGTAGGTACCCGGTTATATTAATTTGCGTTTGTAAGATTAAATAAAAAGGGTATGTATGTGTAAGTTTATATACCTATGTATGTATATATTCACGTATGTATGTATATATATATTAGGTGTACAAATAAGTTTTAGGACAGTTTTCAAAAAATTCAAGATTTATTAAAAAAGAAGTAAAACACAGTTATTCATCGAAGTAATCTCCATCGCACTGAATGACCTTCAGCCATCTCTCAGGTAACTCGCGGATGCCTTTCGCAAAGAAACTTTCGTATTGCGAGGTGAGAAATTTAGCGACCCATTTTTCCACTTCTTCAAATGTTTTGAATCGCACGTCAGACAAATCGTTCTGCATTTTCCGGAATAAATGATAATCGGATGGGGCTAAGTCTGGTGAATACGCCGGGTGTGGTACAGCTTCCCATCCAAGCGCTAGTAACGTATCCTTGACCGGTTTACCCACATGAGGCCGCGCGTTGTCATGGAGCAGTTTTACTGGACGTTTTCCTTTACCAGAAAATGGACGTTTCTTCTCAATTTCTTGATTCACTTGCATCAATTGATGACAATAGCGATCGGTAGTAACTGTTTGACCAGGTTTGAGAAGTTCATAATACAGTACGCTTTTCATATCCCACCATATGCACAGCATGACTTTGTTACAATGAACATTGCGCTTTGGCGTGAATGTTGTCGGCTCGCAATTTTCCACAAGAAAGACTTTCTATGTTGCTTGTTGTAAAGACTCACACAAATGTTAAGACGGCTGTTTTTATTTTCTTGAGTCAGAAAGTGTGGTACCCACTTTGTTCCTTTTCGAATCTTACCCATTGCTTTTAAACGATAAGAAACAGTTTGTTGAGTTACTCCAAGCTGTTCCGAAAGTTGTTTCTCCGTCTGACAAGAGTTTTCATCCAGCAACGCTTGCAGTTCCTGATCGTCCACCTTTACAGGAGGCCCCGTGCGTTCACGGTCACTAACGTCGAAATCACCTTCTTTGAATCGCTTATACCAATACTCACATGTACTTTTAGATACAATGTTGTCTCCAAGAACAGAAAATATCGATTCACACGCTTTCCTAACACTTTTTCTTTGATGGAATTCATAGCGAATGCAGTGTCTAATAAATAGGTTATCGGTCTGCATGTTTAATTTACAGAATTTACAGGTTATGTTTATGACTCCTTTACGTTTCGATACTACATATCAAGCGCCATCTATGATAAGTGAGCGGGACCTTTGAATTAATTTAGAATAGCTGTTATGATACAAAATCGAAGTGTCCTAAAACTTATTTGTACACCTAATATATATATATATATATATATATATATATATATATATATATATATATATATATATATATATATATATATATATATATATATATATATATATATATATACATATATATATAAATATATTGTAGAGGGCAAGATTGCCAGGACGTAACAATGCCCCGCCATCATCGGCTCCTTTCACGTTCAACTTCCACAACAGCAGTAGTCGTCCGCAAATTTTGTGCCGAGCTTGATAGATTTTTAAAAATCACCTACTGGGACCGAAACCGAACAATCTTGGGTTTTTCGACATAAAATACAAAACAGAATTTGAATGGATCGTTTTTTGTTATTTTGGATTCCCCTGGAACCGATAAACGAAACGGTTGAAACAGTCGTATTTAGCAACGTCAAATCGCATTTGAAGATCTTTTCGAGTCGATGACTTTTAGTTTGGGAAACGAATCCGAGTCCGCATGCAAGTGTTTCTGTTGTGAAATAATCCCTACAATCTGAGAACGCCGCGCCGATCATCGGATTCGTTCACGTTCGTAGTCGACAGCAGCAGTAGCAATCCTCAATGGCTATAGTCATGCCGAGGGATGTCGATGTAAAAAAATCATCTACTGGGAACGACACCGAACAATCTCGAGGTTATTCCGATAATGAAACACAATACAGAATTTAAATGGATCGTTTTTTTTTATTCCTTTCGAACCGACAAAAGGAACGGTTGAAACAGGCGTATTTATCAAAGTCGGATCTCATGTGACATTCTTTTCGAGTCGATAACTTTCAGATCGGGAAACGAATCCGAGTCCGCATGCGAGTGTTTCTGTTGTGAAATAATCCCTACAATCTGAGAACGCCGCGCCGATCATCGGATTCGTTCATGTTCATAGTCCACAGGGGCAGTAGTAGTCCTTAATGGCTATTGTCGTGCCGAGGGAGATCATTTTTAAAAAAATCACCTACTGGGAATGACGCCGAACAATCTCGAGGTTATTTCGACAATAAAACACAATACAGGATATGAATGGATCGTTTTTTATTTTGGATTCCTCTCTAACCGACAAAAGAAACGGTTGAAACAGGCGTATTTATCAACGTTGAATCTGATGTGACTTTCTGTTTGAGCCGATGACTTTTAGATTGGGAATCATATCCGAGTCCGCATGCAAGTGTTTCTGTTGTGGAATACTCTCTAAAATCTGAAAATCCAGCGTCGATGATCGGATTCTTTCACGTTCATCGTCCACAGCAGCAGTAGTAGTCCTCAATGGCTATTGTCGTGCCAAAGGTGTTAGATTTTTAAAAATCATCCCCTGGGAACGAGTCTGAATAATCTCGAGGTTATTTCGATAATGAAACCCAAAACAAAATTTAAATAAACCGTTATTCATTTGGGATTCCTCTCGAACCGATAAAAGAAAGGTTGAAACAGGCATATTTTTCAACGTCGAATCCCCTGTGACTTTCTTTTCGAGTGGATGACTTTTAGATCGGGAAACGAAAACGAGTCTGCATACAAATGTTTCTGAATACAAATGAATACTGAATACTGAATACAAAATGTCTGCATACAAATGAATCCGAGTCCGCATGCGAGTGTTTCTGTTGTGAAATAATCCCTACAATCTGAGAATGCCGCGGCGATCATCGGATTCGTTCACGTTCATCTTCCACAGCAGCAGTAGTAGTCCTCAATGGCTATTTTCGTGCCGAGGTTGATCGATTTTTTAAAAATCACCTACTGGGACCGAAACCGAACAATCTCGGGTTTTTCGACATAAATTACAAAACAGAATTTGAATGGATTGTTTTTTTATTTTGGATTCCTCTCGAACCTATAAAAGAAACGGTTGAAACAAGCGTATTTATCAACGTCGAATCTCATGTGACTTTCGTTTTGAGTCGATGACTTTTAGATCGGGAAACGAATCCGAGTCCGCATGCAAGTGTTTCTGTTGTGGAATAATCCCTACAATCTGAGGATGCCCCGCCATCATCGGATTCGTTCACGTTCAACTTCCACAGCAGCAGTAGTAGTCCACAATTTTCGTGCCGAGGTTGATAGATTTTTAAAAATCATCTACTGGGACCGAAACCGAACAATCTCGAGGTTATTTCGACATTAAATACAAGACAGGATTTGAATGGATCGTTTTTTATTTTGGATTCCTCTCGAGCCGATAAAAGAAACGATTGCAACAGGCGTATTTATCAACGTCGAATCACACGTGAATTTCTTTTCGAGTCGACGACTTTTAGATCGGGAAACGAATCCAGTAGTGGTAATAGGCTGGTTCTAACCCCGGGATGACAGGGGCGAGCGGGGCGGGGGTTCAGCGCGGGGAAGCCTAGCATGCATGGCGGCGGGGGGGTCGAGCGTGTGACGTTACGAGGGGGGATGTCAGGGGTCTCTATGGAGGGGGTAGCCATGTGGTCCGAAGAGCGGGTGGCGGGAAGCCGCTGTCGCCGAGTGGTTTGTGGGGGCGGGGATCATGGTGAGTGAGCGTTGAAAAGACTCATAAATCTTCTAATTTATTATAGACATACAAATATTTTCGTCGATGCAAGCGGAGTTTTTTTTTTCTGTACTAATTTTTGTGTGTGTGTTTGGGGGGGGGGGCGGGGGGGTCCAGCGCGGCGAAGCCAAGTGCGGCGGTACGATGGAGGGGGAGGGGTTGCCGGGCGCGTGTGACGTCACAGCGGGGCCTCTGTGGAGGGGGGCCATGTGGTCCGCGAAGCGATTGGCGGGAGGGGGAAGCCGGCGTCGTTGAGTGTTGTGTATGTGTATGTGTGTGTGTGTGTGTGTGTGTGTGTGCGCGCGCGTGCGTGTGTGTATGCGTGCGTGTGTGTGTGTGTGTGTGTGCGTATGTGTGGTCGAGTGTGAGTAGGTTTTCGAAAACGCGCGCACCGGACGGCATTATTCTGAAACAAAACAACAGACAAATTTTCCTCATTAATCTATTTAGCTCCATATATATATTTTTTTAATTATTCAAAATTTATGATGTCGACATTCAACAATAATACATACCATCAGCTGAGTGTCCCATTCCGGCAGGTCAAACACACACAGCGTTCGACAAGTTGATAAAGCGGATCTCGACAGTGGCTGCAGAATAACCCCCTTATCGCAGAATACCGTTCTCGATAATGGCCGGAGACTGCTGTTGCATCCACATACATATGTCTATCCTCCAGGAAGCATGTGGTACAATATTTCGCTCGGTCGTCTGCAGTTATGTATTTGTAATTCACACAATGCATATTTCGCACATGAAGGGTACGATGACGATGTCGCACTCCCAACACATCTTCTCGCGCCTCGCGCCTTTCACCAGCGTCGTCACTCTCGTATGCAGAATCGACGAACTGGAGGTCATCGTCCGGAATATCGATTTCCATAATTTCTTCGTCGCGGTCGTCATCACTATCGTCGTCATTGTCGTCGCCGTCGATCATGCCATTGTTTCCCATTTGTTCATTGCAGTCATCGACCATATGGTTTCCTTGCACATTATGGGCTTGATGATCTACGGCGGGAAACAATGCTAAGCAGGCTGAATATGCGCTACTCAGGATGATGTGCTGCAGTGAATTTTGGCAGTTCCCACAGTACTGCCCCCTCATGGCACCATAGCGTTCTCGATAGTGGCAACTTACTCGATTCACCGGTCCAAACATGCCATCCATATCCAGCATGCATGAAATGCAATACATCACCCCAGGATATGGATTGTAGTACTGCGCCGTGATGCATAGGATAGTTTCCCAGTTAAAGTTGTGTATGTTTTGTAAATCCATTCTTCGCTCATCGTGATGTTCATCATCCGAGTCGCTGAAGTAACCACCTTCACTGCTATCACGATCCAATTAATCAAAATCCATATCCTCCTCCTCATTATCGTCATCATCGTCGTCGTCATCGCTGACGATGTCAATCACCTCGATGTGATCAACCTCGTTGACAATTTCACCACCTTCACCCACTTGATCGTTGATCACAATAACTCCATGGTCGACGATTTCATCCACTTCACCATCAAAGATGTCAATAACTTCATGGATTTGGTTAGCCATGATACACTTTTCCACGTTTGGTTGGAGATTTTCTTCTTCGAAAAACTGTACGCCGGAGGACGAAAACTAGAATGGTGAAAACTGTCGTCCAAAGCCCTTTTCAACGTCTGCACTCCATTGGATTGCAGTATGGTGGGGATTGTCAGTAGGATGTGTAAATAGTTTTTTTCTCCTTTTCAACATTAGTCGAAGCATGTAGAAAAAAATTGACTTTCCAAGATGGACCATCCTGGCCAAGGATTAAATATTTTTTTCTCAACTATCTGTGGAGGGGGTGAACATGTTTTGTCCAGAAAAGAGGCACACCATCGTAGAGGTGAAAGCTGGACAGACTCGTCAAGCATTGACTTTTATGATCTTCCCCAGAACAGTGTCTGGGTCATGGGGACTGAACTGGCTTATTATAAAGAGCATCTCAGTGTTTTCAGATTGCCATGCATGCACAACTTTCCTCCCAAACATAGATGAAAACGACGTATTTTTCTTGAAAAAAACTATCAACTTTAGGGGTCTATCGTCAAAAGACCTTTGGCGCCGATGGATCACTTGAGCACAGAACCCATAAAATACATATTCAGACCCGATGCATCCCCACTTGTTGTTTTCTGTCTCGTTTTTTTCCTCGGGCAATCTATACCAACACGTCGTCGGAAAACACTCATGTTTTTTTTTCCCAAGACATATAGGGATAGCGCAAAAAATATTTTTCCCGAACGGAGAGCCATTCTTAATGATCTGCTGCGTTCGAAGGTGGTTGCACTTTGAACCAAGCAGTCAGTCAGTTAACATCTTCGAATTCTTTCCCATGCATTACTATGGAGAACAGCATTGAACAAATCTTGCATGACCAAGCCACGCTGCTAAGTTCATTCGAAGATTTTGCTGCGTGGGAGCAACGGTGCGTCGAGTTCATCGACGAATTGGAAACACAATGCCGAATTGAGCGCCCGCGACGGTTAATTGGCCATCAACAGTCATTGATAGCCCAAATAGCGCGGCTGGAAGGATTGAAAAATTCTGTGCGCAGTCGCTCTATACACACGGGTGCAGGGCACAGTGAGCATCGATTGATTTGGCGACAGATTGATACATCATTCAACAGTCGGATATTGACCGGCGCCATAATCAATCGCAACCATATCGAGCCGCGACAATTTCTCGAAGATGCTCGCGACATAGTGCTCCAACATGTTCAAAACTCTATCTACATGCACAATAGCGTCAAAGTTAATACTATCTTGAATGGTGAATTTGTGAGTGGTGGCAAACATGACAATAAAAGTATCAACACGCGAAATAGTGAACTATTCAACACAACTGACTTAAATGAGTGGTATGAGCAATGTGTTATGGAGCCTACTTTAACCATACTCGATGAGTTTCAAGACCGTGAAAGTGGTTGGGCGCTCCGGAAAATACTCAATCTTACAATAAATGTAAACAAGTTTAATCCAATGTGCGCTGGTTGCAACTTGAAATTGCCACGGGAAGTAATAACGAAACGTGCAGTTGTCAATATAAAGTCTAATGACAATGCGTGTTTTGCATGGTCCGTGGTCGCAGCTTTATATCTCGCCGAACGACACAGTGACCGCCGTATATCATACCCACATTATTCAACAGTGCTAAATCTACGAGACATTGAATTCCCAATCACGATGAACCAAATCAAGAAATTTGAACTTCAAAACAATCTTTCGACCAATGTATATACTACCACCATCAAAAAAGACATTGTTCCAATCCGTGTGACTCGGCAGAAGAAGGAAAGACATATAAATTTGCTATATATTCACGATACTGAGGACAACAATGTGGGGCATTTCGCATGCATCAAGAACCTGTCGAGGCTCGTCAGCGGACAACTGAGCAAAACCGATCGGAAAAAATATATAAGCGATCGGTATGTAGCAAGTTAATATATCTAATATGTATAGACGCTCGGACAAATAAATAAATTTAAAAAATTCTCATTCTTTTTTTCGCAGGTGTTTGCATTACTTCTCATCAGAGGATACATTGAAATCGCACGAAATTGATTGTGGAGCGATCAATGATTGTGCCATCCGACTCCCAAACGAAGCGAACAAAAGGCTCCAATTCACCAACTTCAACCGGAAAGAGCGACATCCATTTATCGTGTATGCTGATTTGGAGTGTGTCTTAGCGAGGACTAGTGAGGAGACCGCGACAACGTATCATCAACGGCACAAAGTATTCAGTATTGGGTACTAAGTATGCTGTTCATACGACGAATCGCTTTCTTCGTATCACTCAAGTCGCAGTACCGATCCCATAAAGTGGTTCGTTGAAGAGCTTAAAAATCTTGCACTGCGCATAAAAGATTTTTTTTGTGACAATGTGCCAATGGTCCATCTAACACCGGGCGAATGGACAAGTTTTCGAAACGCTACTCAATGTCATATATGTAA
Source organism: Ophion obscuratus (assembly GCA_964007375.1). Lineage (NCBI taxonomy): Eukaryota > Metazoa > Arthropoda > Insecta > Hymenoptera > Ichneumonidae > Ophion > Ophion obscuratus. Next base: position 42,046,543 of record OZ023315.1, on the reverse strand, counting down.
GAAAGCATTTGCACAAGACGATGTACGCGTTCGAGATCATTGCCACCTGACCGGGGGCTATAGAGGCCCTGCCCATTCTAATTGCAACTTGAATTACGAGCAGTCATTTTTCATTCCAGTGGTTTTCCACAATTTATCAGGTTATGATGGACATTTTATAATCAAGGAAGTAGCCACAGCGTTCGAAGGGAAAATCGATGTACTCCCGATAACGAAAGAGAAGTACATCTCATTCACCAAACACATTCAAATTGTAGATGATACAAAGCATAAGATTCAATTACGCTTCATTGATTCGTACAAATTTCTCAACAGTAGTCTAGACAAGTTAGCATCATTTTTGACCGAGGACAAATTCAAAATCTTACGAAGGCAATTCACAGACATATCGAGAGACGACTTCAACATGTTGACGCGAAAAGGGGTTTTCCCATACGAATATATAGATAATGTGAATAAGTTGGACGACACTTGCTTACCGCCACGTGACGCATTTTATAGTTCCCTGACAGATGACACGATTTCCGAGAGCGAGTACGCACATGCTCAGAACGTTTGGGAGCGATTTTCCATTCGAACGCTGGGTGAATACAACGATTTGTACTTGAAGACAGATGTCTTATTATTGGGAGATATTTTTGAAAACTTTCGGGGCACATGTATTGAGAGTTATGGGCTGGATCCCGCGTATTATTACACATTGTCCGGATACACCTGGGATGCAATGCTAAAGCATACGAACGTTAAATTCGAATTACTCACGGACATCGATATGGTTTTATTTGTTGAACGAGGTATACGCGGTGGTCTTAGCCAATGCTCAAACAGGTATGGCCGCGCTAATAATAAGTATATGGAGTCATTTGATTCATCGAAAGCATCATCATACTTGATGTATTTTGATGTTAACAATTTGTATGGTTGGGCAATGTGCCAACCTTTGCCATATGCAAATTTTCGATGGGTCGACGACGTCTCCCAGTTTGATCCATCATGCATTCCGCTAGATTCACCTACAGGCTACATCCTTGAGGTTGACTTAGAATATCCACAAATTCTACATGATGCGCACAAAGATTTGCCGTTTTGTCCAACACACGAAAAACCACCGGGTAAGCGGCAGGAGAAGCTGCTCGCAACCGTTTATGATAAGATACGCTATGTCATTCATTATCGAAATTTACAACAGTGTTTACGGCATGGGCTTCGCCTTACGAAAATCCATAAAGTTTTACAATTTACTCAATCAACATGGCTACGTTCATATATCGAGCTAAATACTCAGTTTCGGACAGTAGTGTTACGTCGTGGGTCCCATTTTTAATCGATAATTAATCGTCTTGTAATTTACCTTTCAGGATTTGAATTTACGAATGGGAAGTGTGCCACGAACGTACGGATTATAATGGATTTAGTCGTATAAGACTTATGTGACGGTAAGTTACCGTCGTAGAAGAAAAGCGCCACGTTTAAGCGGGAATGTGCCCACTTGGGATAGGCGCTTGGTAAAGTCGTTGGTGTATAACTTGACGCATGAGCGACAGGTAAGCAAATAAGAAAGGAGCGTGAAATTATGCTTACCTTGGTGAGAAAGAGCGGCGGTGCGTAGCGGGTCAAAACTACTCGACCGTGTGACCGAATTTGTCCAGGAATCGCAAAGTTGTTCCAGCTCGACCCGACCTGTCGTTGCCCAGACGGGTGCCCGGTGATCGTCCGAATGCGATGGCCCAGTGATGCCGATGTTTTTGGGAGCAGTCGGAGACAACGAGGACTTGGTGAGAAAGAGCGGTGGTGCGTAGCGGGTCAAAACTACTCGACCGTGTGACCGAATTTGTCCAGGAATCGCAAAGGTGTTCCAGCTCGACCCGACCTGTCGTTGTCCAGACGGGTGCCCGGTGATCGTCCGAATGCGATGGCCCGGTGATGCCGATATTTTTGGGAGCAGTCGGAGACTACGAGCACTGGATTAATTTATGACGGATACATTCGCGTCGAAATATGAATATAAGTGTATAGATTTTATAATTATTTGAACCGCTGGGTGAGTGCAAGACGTGCCAGGTTTCGGCACCGTCGACTCACCACGTCTGGCTCCACCTCCGCCCGGTTACGGCGATTGGCGGCCAGCCGCGAATACAAATATGAAGATCGAGGGAAATCGACGTCCGAACACTAAGCACCGGGTTAACCGTGCCAGTCGCTAACCTGCCAGATTACGGCGAGTCAGCGGATGTAGCGTGTTCGTGCGTCACCCTTCCCAAGCCTCATGAAAAAGCACTTCGAGATTTGTCCAATTTTGGACAGGTATGATTTTACGAGTAAGACGGATACGTGCGCTAGGGAAAATGGCGTGAGCGAGAGGAAGAGAGAAAGAGAGAAAGAAATGCACTACGATGATTTGTTCGTTGCGTGTTTACACGCACGAACGAGAGACAAATGTATTTTAATTATTTGCTCGGAAAATGTTACACTTTTGCGCGGTCGCCGTATTTTGGGTGTTTTAAATAGCGCGAAGAAATCGAATGTGATATACACAATTGTGTATTTTACACGTGAATAATCGTAGTTACATTCAATAAAGACAATAATATATGTTTCGTAAATTGATTTGTTGTAGTGTTTGACTTGTTATGTTTCCTTTTACTTTTATTACGATTTAAACAATTAATACCGGTTTTACAGAGACTTATAGTTACACTGACGAAGAGACCGGGGTAAACTCGAAAAGAATAAAACATAATAAATGTACCGGTTTTCAGAGCGTCGACTCTGCGATGCGCGCTGCTGGAGAGACCAGACGGAACTGACTGGCCAGCTCCCGGAGCGCAATATGTATCCTCGCCCTCTTTGTCACGGAGACAAAGGGCTTAGCGTCATTACCCTCGCTCTCGAGCTCGGTCCCCATGTAACCGAATATTAGCACTGATAACGTTATTTTTCTCGAGTTGTACATGAGCAATGAAATGAATATTTTTCGTTATCGGCAGGATGTGCTGACTACGTGGTGACCAAGCTCCGAGGAGGTCTGTGAGAAAACTCGCGATGAAGCTGACCGCTTGAGAACAGTTTCGCGTGTTATTCGAGGACTCTCGCGTCCCTGATATATACATAATATAGATATAACAATATTTCTTATTTCTAGGACCATTGTATTATGGTCAACACGAATATACATATATATGTTGGATACTAGTTCGGGGACTCGTGAATGTCCCTGAAGTATACATGAAAGCATAGATATTAATATTATTATTTGTACTCCGGAGACTCTCTTGGATGTCCCGGGAGTGTACCGAATATCTATATATATGTATATTTGTGTGTGTCACTTTGAGGACTTATGTCCCCGAAGTGTGCATGAAAGTAGATATGTATTAATTATTGCCCCGGGACTCGGCTATATGTCCCTGAAGCGTATGGAGTACGTATATGTATATATATATATACATGTATAGATATTCTCTAAAGTTATTCCGAGGACTAATGCCTTCGAAGTATGCATATGAGTATACGAATGGTATATGGGGACTCTGAGGTCCTAGAGTATGTATATATATGCATCGAAGTTAGTTCGAGGACTTATGTCCCTAAAGCATGCAGGTACGTGTATATGTATGTATATATGAGACATTATAATATGGTACTCCGGGGACCCATGTGCGTGTCCCAGAAGTGTACAGGCAAACAGATATGTACGTGTATATGAGGCTATTTGTAAAGTTAATCCGAGCACCCATGTGCTCGTCCCTGAAGTTACGGGCAAGGTTAGCGGTAAAGTTATTATGGGAACTGTTTGTCCCTAAAGTATACGGGTAGATATACGCGTGCTAAATTTAAAGATATATTTACGAATATTTGTCATAACGGGGTTTCTAAGTGAAATCGACCATATATGGGTCGTTCTGATTAATATGTTACCCAAGAAAAACATAAATGAGCGAGTTTAGCGCGAGAAAAAAATCTTAATAATTATTACAATTCGTACCAGATATGAATATTTGGACGGCGAGAGTGCTAAGACGTAACAGTAGCCAAAAATGATTTTGAGAAAAACTTATTCAAATTGATGAATAAAGCGGTGTTTGGCAAAACGATGGAGAATGTGCGCAATCATGTAGATGTAAAACTTTTGACAAAATGGGAGGGCAGGTTTGGCGCAGAGGCAATGATTGCGAAGCCAAACTTCCACAGTCGTAGCGTCTGTTCCGAAAATCTTATCGCTGTGGAATTGCACAAGCTCGAGGTGAAATTCAACAAGCCGATATATGTGGTTATTTGCATACTCGACATATCCAAGACGTGCTTCTATGGATTTCATAATGAGTATATGGCACCTGTGTATCGAAATAAGTGTGAAATCATGTATACCGATACGGATAGTCTTATCTATGACATTGAGAGCGTTGATGTATATGCCGACATGAAGCGAAAATTCGATACGAGCGATTGTGGTGCGGATAATAAGTATGGTATGCCGCTAGTGAACAAAAAGGTACCCGGTCTTATGAAAGATGAATGTAATGGTGCCATTATGATGACATTCATCGGACTTCGTTCGAAAATGTACGCGACACAGGTCGAAAGAAAAAAGGACACAAAAAAAGTTAAAGGTGTTCGCAATAGCGTTGTAACGAGGACGATACAATTCGAAGACTATGTTCGGTGTTTGAATGAGGACATTGGAATGATGCGTACGCAAACATGCATCAGATCTAAATTGCACAAAGTCTATACAATCCGTGAGACAAAAATTGCTCTAAGCCCACATGACGATAAGCTATATATTATACCCGGCTCCTCCAAAACCCTACCATGGGGGCATTATAGAATACCGATGTAAACATTTTTTTTTAAATGTAATCTTTTCATAAATAATAATAGTCTTTGTAAAGAGATGATTATTTTTGTAAATAAAGAAAAGGCCTTTTTTCGTAATCCTATGTGATTTGTGTGTGTGGGTGTGTTTATAACCCTATTTTGTCCATCTCCTCGTAGCCACGTTCCACGAAAAAAAAAGGGATTACTGAAGGCGAGAAGGAAAAAAAGCAAGCTCGGGATGCCTGCTGTGGAGTCGGTCGGAGGCCTTGGAGGAATGCGAAGACGACCAGCAGGTCAAGCGTCATAAAACATATATATTTTTCCATTTTCTTTATTATCGACTACAAATCGGATTTACTTATCCAACTATTGTGGCTATTGTCGAACCCTACCCATTTTATAAACATTCGACTACCGCGATCTTCAATACTATTTCAATGAGATAGATATCGGGGTGCTTGACACTGAGAAGCTCTTGTTCGTAGAAACCACCGGCGATCGGTTCATCTCTATGGTACTTCAAGTGGTACGTCACGGGATGAGTTTTTTTCACACGATAGATTGTAAATATTTCTGTTGTCCAGTTTGGGGTGTATCCCTTTTCGAAAACAGTCTTAAATTTGCTGATTCTCACTTTATCACCAACGGCGAATTTCGGTGGTCTTTTCATTCGAGGCTTATTGAAAATCTGCTCATCTTCATCTTAATGGTGCAGTGTACTGAATCATTATATTCGGCTACTAGATTATCAAGAATATCGATCCATTTATAATTACCACGAAGACTAAATTGCATCCACATCTTATTCTTCAATGTACGATTGAAACGCTCGCAAATGGATGCCTTCAAGTTGCTATATGTTGAATACATGTAAATATTGTACTTTTTCGTGATGGCCTTAAAGTCACAATTGTAAAATTCTTTTCCCCGATCAACGTGTAAGTTCTGTGGTATGCGCCCCTTAACGAGGATCGACTTCATTGCGGCTGCTGCATCTTTACCACTCTTACTCAGCATTGGCACGGCCCAGGCGAATTTTGAGAACGTATCGATGACGGTGAGGAGATATTTGTGTTTGGAGTTGTGACGCGCGTATGATAACATATCGACGAGATCAGCTTGCCAGGTCTCGTCCAAGCCACGGATGTCCACATGTCGACGCGGATAATTTCGTCGAGCAGGCTTATGTAGCTCCAGCACGAGAGCGCCCCTTTTTTCGTTCATTTTCCAATCCACTCAGTCGTGCATCCAATTCAACAATGACGTTTGAATTACGAATCACCAAATCTTGTAGAGTTTTTACATCGGCCTCGAGTGTCCTCGCAATGTCTCGTATCGTAGCTTCAAGTCCATTAACCAACAACTGACTACTCTCATTCATTTCTTTGCGTATGTTCTTAATGATAGTTCGGGATTTCTTTTGTAACGCACTTAGAGTGATGGCGTCAGCTTCTCCTTCCGGATTTGCAATGTTACACAATCGTTTCTGCCCCAAGTCATAATGACCATCTGAGGTAATTCTAAAGCCAATCCCTGGTCGACCTGGAGGACCTTGCTGACTGTGGAGTACACTCCTACTTGAATGACGTCCAAATACATCGACACTTATGATGAGAATGCGTGAATTCCCCGATGTTGAGTTAATAAATGATTTCAGCTTCACGCAATTTCTCGATAATCGATATAATTTAATTCGCATGTGATGAATTTCCGGCTGCTTGTGATGCCAGAAGTAAGCGAAGACGATCCACTAGCTCGTTTGGATTATCCCAATAAATATAGTCCAATTGGGTGTTTTTTCTAGCTAGCTTATACTTTGGCATACCCTGTTCCACATGATGGTCGACTATATTTGCGATATATGTGTTAAATTTGTGGCTGGTGTTACGTCGTATAGCCTCACTAGGCTTATAAAATTGTTTGTGCGCATTCGTCGAGATTACAATCTTTTCGTAGTTTTTCAAATCATCCGGTGTGAGAGTTTCAATATTGGGCACTTTTTAAAACAACAGCTCCGTTAATCCGACAGTTTTCGCATAACTCGCATCTCCCACACGAATATGTTGAGAGTCGAAAATTATCGGAGAATTGCCAATCATTAACTTGTTGTTTGCGAGATTTCGTACACCATATAATACATCCAGCTTGCCCTTCTATTTGTTTGTAATAGCAGGAGATATTCGCTGATCAACTCATCGACATTTTACGAGTCATCATCATCCTCGTATATCAATTTAAACGAATCTTGTGTTTCACTCTTCAAGGAATCATGTGCCTCATTTTGATTTTTCACACTATTTAACGCATCTTCTTCTTCAACATTATCTCCCACTTTTTCATCCTTAATTTCCTCCTTCACCACCTCACCGTTCTTATACGACACCAATTTTTCCAATGGCCCCACTATAGGCTTAAAGACATCCTGTATTCTCTGTTGATCACTATCTTTCCCGAGTTTCATCATTCGATGCTTTCGTCTTATTGCATCGCTCGCCTTGGCAATTTCACGCAATACATCCTTTTCATGCAACAATTGTTCGCTCTTCATGTTGTCACTACCACGGCATGCGCATTACTGTCTCTTCAACTACCAACGATGAGTCATTTATCAATGGTGAGAAAATAATCAAAACCTTGTCTATATCGACCATCATTAATACCGCTATCCTTGTCAATCGTGATAAATGCATACTTGCCAGAACTCCAGCAATTCATACACATATTTTGAAAGCACGTATAAGTCATATCCGTATTAACATGGTCATTGTACACGTGTTTGAGATTCATATCATCCTGCTTGAAAAGCACCACGAAATTTGCATTATCCCTCACGAGATGTTTGGGAATACGAGTGTACGTCTGACAAAGATAAAAACTGTCAACAATCTCGTGTCTTCCCATGGAAAAGAAGGCCCGAACATTATCCTGCTTTTCGCATGCTATATCATCAAAGATGAATATAGAGTTGGATCGTGCATGACTTGGTGCTATCACTTGTTCATGCGCCTCGAATGGATGATATTCAAGTCCACTCACAGGTTCGAGTAGGTGTTCGAGCAACTTATAATTTGGCTGCTTCAACGATTTGGAATACAAGTAAATGTTCTCAAATCTCAAACTATTGGGATGGATGATGAGAGTGAGCAAAGCGTTGGTTTTCCCACAATTGGATGGACCGCAAAACAGTGCACGTATGCTGTCCGGCAATAAATTCCCATGACGTTTGTGTTTCTTTTTCCCTCCACGGTCATCAACAAACTCGTCGAAATTTATCACGAGACGTCCGCCTCCGATAGTTTGCTTCCTGGACGTCATCTCACACACGACTAACGGCGAAATCACATAAATAGGCTTCTTATAGGGATTATCCATCAGTCGCGTATTGTCTTTAGACATGATTGTGCATGGGAAGAGTGGTAAAGGTTTGGTCAACCGCCTAATCAACAAACTCCCCGTTGAACTACATTTGCCTCGCTATCAGTATTGTGGACCAGGCACAAAGTTGCCCAAGCGCCTTGCTCGTGGTGATCCGGGCATTAATCCATTGGATACGGCTTGCAAACAACACGATATTGCGTATTCGAAAAATCCGGATAATCTTGAGGCGAGACATTTGGCGGATAAAGTGTTGGCTGAACAGGCTAAGCAACGTGTTACCGCGAGAGACGCTACTATCGGTGAAAAAGCCAGTGCTTGGGGTGTGGCAAATATTATGAAGACAAAGAGAAAATTTGGTATAGGAATGAAGGCCCGCAAGGGTGGCATTTGTTTGAAAAGGATAATTGGCGCTGCAATGAAGACAATGATTCAAAGTAATGATCCGCATAAGATTATCAAATCAGCTCTGATGGGTGCTCGCGCAGCCGTAAAGTTGCAAGGTGGTAAAGTGCGCACACCTCGGGTTCTACCTATACCCCATAAAATTGGTGGTTTATTGCCCTTCCTCGTGCCCATTTTTGAGGGTCTTAGCGCTGCGGGTGCTTTGTCGGGTGGTGCGGTTAGTATAGTTAAAGCTGTAAATGCTGCTCAAGCAGTTAAGCCTGAATTGGATAAAAGTAAGCGTCATAATCGAACAATTGAAGCAATTACATTAGGCCGGGGTCTACATCTGAAACCATATAAGCAGAGATTGGGCCTTCATATTGAGCCAAAAAACTAGAAGTAACGCTACCACACCAACCCCTCACCGACCGCGACCTACTCAAATATGCAAAAATCCTAAAGATCTCACATTTTCGCGGAGTTTACATGCGCGATACATTGCCAGCGAGCGGGCCCCTCAAATGTGAAGCAGCAATTGTAAGTTTGGATGAAAATGTCGGTCCTGGAACACACTGGGTCGCCTACAAAAAGACCGGATCAAAAGTCATGTACTTTGATAGTTTCGGCAATCTTCCACCACCATTCGAGCTCATGAGATATTTCCGTGTCGGTAGCGTTCATTATAATTATAAGGGATATCAGGAATATGATACAATTGAATGTGGGCATGTTTGTCTCAAATTTCTTTGTCGACAATTGCGGCACAAAGATAAATATACACTATATATATAGGGGGGAAATGACGCGGAGAATTCAGTTGTTAATTTACCAGCATCATGGATGAAAGTTTAACATTGACCATATCTGGCTCATCGTCCATACTCGAGGCGCAATACTTTCCCCCCATCGAACTCTCGCCACACAAAAATTATACTCTCGGTCTCGTGGAATTGTTAACCTTCAACTCTATTCCCAACATCGACGTTGACCACGATAAACTTTACGTGGGAGATGAGGTGTTGACGATACCTACGGGCAGTTATGAAATCGAGGATATTGAGACGTTCGTACGAGCAGAGCTCTCACGTAAAAACATCAAAATCAGCATTAAACCCAATAATAATACGCTACGCAGTGAGATCGAGTGTGATCGTCGTGTAAATTTTGAGCCGAAAGATTCTATTGGGCATCTACTAGGCTTCACGGCACGCAAATTGGAGGCCAATAAAAGGCACGAATCGGACCTTCCTGTAGCCATTCTCAAAGTGAACGCCCTACGCGTTGAGTGCAACATTACCGCTGGGGCCTATATTAACGGACAGAAAGTACACACAATTCATTAATTTTTTCCATCTGTGCCCCCGGGCTATAAGATCATTGAAGTTCCCTCCCACGTAATTTATCTGCCAATCACGAGCCGAACGATTGACGCGATACAGCTTCGCATAGTGGATCAGAACGGTGATTTAATAAATTTCCGCGGTGAAGTGATCACCATACGCCTGCATATAAAGTCGTGATGGGTATAGTTTTCAATAGATCTTCCAATAACAATAAACGGACCTGGATCAAAACAATCAGTCGTCGGCCAGCGCCCAAAGTGCTAACACCTCAAATCGTGCTACTCTTGAAGAGTTTGGGTCTCAAAGTGCGTGGCGAAAGAGTGTAGAAAATTATTTAGCCTGTGCTCTGTGCATCTGTTGCGTGAAATGGAAAAAGAAATCGTAAACATTCAGACACCCGTGGTCTTTGATGAATCCATCATCCATTGTGAGATACACGTCATTGCATCTTCATCGGCCATATGCATCTTCAACCTTCAATAACAGCGATGAAATCCGTATTGCCATCCAACATCAAGACCTCTCCATCCTGCCGAGCAAGAGTTCTCTACACATATGTGGGAAATTATCCAAGCGTGATGGGACGTCGACCACTGCTACAAGTCTCGTTAACCATGCCATTTGTCATTTGTTCGAGGAAGTGCGATATGAATTGAATGCCATAGAAATCGATCGTAATAAGAATGTTGGCATTACGAGTGTAATTAAGGGATATTCATCTCTCTCACCGGCCAAAAGTTCTATGCTCGAGAACACTGGATGGCTCGATGTCGAAGAGACCAAGCAGATTGTAGATGTATCGGGAAACTTTGGTGTCTGTACATCGCTCAGCATGCTCCTCGGGTTTGCCGAAGATTATCGTAAAATTGTCGTAAATACCAAGCACGAGTTGATTCTCACGAGGTCAAAGACCGACGACAATGCCATTGTACAAACAGCGCCCGAAGACTACAAACTCGTATTGCATAAAATAGAATGGGTCGTGCCGTATGTACCAGTCTCGGATCAGCGAAAAATTCAACTATTAAAGTTTCTCGCCAAAGACGCACCAATCTCCGTGAGTTTCCGAACATGGGAACTGTATGAATATCCATTACTGCCTGTCACCTCTAAGCACGTGTGGTCTGTAAAAACCTCGAATCAGCTGGAGAAGGCACGATATGTCATACTCGCGCTGCAGACGGGGCGGAAAAATAAGAAAGACCAAAATGCGAGCCACTTTGATCATTGTAACCTGAGCGACGTCAAACTTGACCTCAACTCACAATGTTATCCATATGGAAATTTGAATTTGAACATTGATCAAAATCAATATGCTCTACTCTACGAGATGTACGCAAACTTTCAACCGACCTATTGCAACAAAGAGGCCGAACCATGGCTGAGCAGGGTTGAATTTTTAGAAAAAGCCCCCCTCGTTGTCATTGACTGCTCAAAGTAAAACGATTCTCTCAAGTCCGGCCCTGTAGACGTGCGCCTTGAGTTCGAATTGAAAAATAATATTCCGCCGAAAACTTCAGCGTACTGCATGATCCTCCATGATCGTATTGTCGAGTACAATCCAATCAGTGGTCGGGTTAAAAAATTGGTATAAAATCATGCCGATAATTCGCGTCCACGTCAGTCAACATGGAGCGTATCGTCGATGTACAGGGCTTCGAGAGCCCCATCAACAAATTTGTCCTAAAGGAGATGTCCATCATCAAACTCTACGTCAAGGATGCTGAACCGCTGACGCTCGCCTTCGACGCACCATTTGCATCGGACTCTTTACCGGCCAAGTACCAAATGAAAAATAAGTGGTTGGAACGAAATTTCCATGGAATACGATGGGATCACAGCGGCATACCATACGAGGCAGCTAGAAAGACAATTCGAGAAATATTGCAAGGGATTTGCACGACCATCTATGCGAAGGGATTCGAGAAATACGCATGGCTATCAAGATTCACGGATCCTGCGACAAACGTCATCGACTTGGAGACTCTGGACTGTCCATCGCTGCATAAGTTGCCAAAAATCACAAACTCCAAATGCCCTCATCATTCCTTCAGAACGAAATACAATTGCGCCCATGATAATGTAAAATCGCTGAAAAGCAGGTTGACTGTATACAAAGTGTTGTGTGAGCGAGGGATTTTTTTTTAAATGAATAAAAAACATTTCGATGAAAATATATACTATTTGTATTAATCATTTATTCTACGATAAAAATTGTTTTGTATTTCTCCTTCTCATACATTTCGATAAAACAGTTTTTATAAATACATTTTTACATAGTCAAACACTCAAAACGTCGAAAGCGATGGTGAGACGACTGTGATCTGGACGGCTGTTCCACTCAACGATGCTGCCCCAACGAATTTGCTCTTTTCCACCATACTCCAAGACGATGATACTTGATGCTGACGTATTTTCCACAACTGCATGTAGAATTGACTATTACGCGCCAGTTGCAGCATACTCTCGATGATGCAGACAGCCGTTCGACGATGGTGTTCCAACGATTTTCGTCTTTTTCCACCATGTGTTCTCAGACTTGGAAAAAGTCTATGCTGTTGTATTTTTCACCTTTGTATATCATCCAGAGACGATGATCACGTGCCGCTTGCCGCATAAGCTCGAGCGTTTCCAAATCTTCATCGAAAGCCTTCACAAGTCGCGCTGGTAAGAAGACAGTGAACTCATCCGCGAGGTCCGCGATGTAGCGTTTCCCAATCATGGTTTGTACTGCCCTCATGTCGGAGATTCGATGATCCAAGTGAACGCGGAGTTCTGAAAGCTTCTTCGTTGGAAGGAATTCCGCCATCACGCTGACTTTGTTTATGCTCGAGAGATCCATCTTCCCACAATTTCAAAGTTCCTTTTTTTGGAGAGATGTTGATGTTGCGGTGGAATAGTGCAGTCTGAGCTTCGTCCACGAAATTATAAGCTTCCTCGTAACACTCCCACTCAAATTTTCAAACTTCTCCCCACTTTTCCAATCGTGAAAAAAAACAAGTTTAAACACGTTAGAAGAATCCCCAAACGTGGAGAATTTCCTCCATCATGCCTCTACACTTCTCCAATCATGAAAAACAAGTTCAAACACGTCTGAATATCTTCGTACGTGGAGAATTTCCCCCCTCATGACATTTTCGACACTCTCGACGTTGAGGTGGGGGACCGTCATTGTGATCTCTCATTTGCGGTGTATTTTAATGCTCCATGCATGGAAGATATGATATCACTCCACTGTCTTTTCGATGATGTTCTGGCAAACGATCCCACAATAAACCAATGTAGTTTCCCCAATAATTTAAGAGCAAGACCTTTGGAATCTGTTCGAGCGCGTTTTTGGTCAAGTCCAGGGGGTGCTTGGCTGGATGCACTGCGTATATGTGAACATCTTAACGTTATATTTCGGAATGACGCTGAGACGTCGACGTATTGAAACTTTTTTTCAAGAGGGCAGCTCGAGTGGTCCATCTGCGGTCAAAGTCTTTGATGATAAATTCCTAAAGTTTATAATTTTTTTCAAGAAAAAATCCCCGGACTTGTCAGGACCTATCTCAGGTGTCGGCGAGACTCGAGTTGATATGCATACAAACATTTTAATGATTTCGGAAAAACGAAACCAAGGCACCGCAGCTGCATGTAATAAATAAAAGGGCTTTGAAGTGCCTCCTGTCATGTGATCGTCAAATTATTGAAATTTTCCCATACCAATATAGGGTTGTATATGGGTGTGCGCACACACACACACACACACACACACACACACACACACACACACACACACACACACACACACACACACACACACACACACACACACACACACACACACACACACACACACACACACACACACACACGCACGCACGCACGCACGCACGCACACGCGCACACACACACACACACACACACACACACACACACACACACACACACACACATTAGTGTAGAAAATAAAAACACTCCGCTTGCATCGACGAAAATATTTGGATGTCTAAAATAAAGTGTGTCTATAATAAATTAGAAGATTTATGGGTTTTCAACGCTCACTCACCATGATCCCCACCCCCACAAAACACTCGGCGACAGCGGCTTCCCGCCAACCGCTCTTCGGACCACATGGCTACCCCCTCCATAGAGACCCCTGACATCCCCCCTCGTAACGTCACGCGCTCGACACCCCCACCACCATGCATGCTAGGCTTCCCCGCGCTGAACCCCCGCCCCGCTCCCCCCTGACATCCGTGGGTTAGAACGAGCCTATTATCACTACTGAATCCAAGTCCGCATGCAAGTGTTTCTGATACGAAATAATCCCTACAATCTGAGAACGCCGCGCCGATCATCGGATTCGTTCACGTTCATAGTCCACAGCAGCAGTAGTAGTCCTCAATGGCTATTGTCGTGCCGAGGGAGATCGATTTTAAAAAATCACCTACTGGGAACGAAACCGAACAATCTCGAGGTTATTTCGACAATGAAACACAATACAGAATTTGAATGGATCGTTTTTTTTAATTTTGGATTCCTCTCGAACCGATAAAAGAAACGGTTGAAACAGGCGTATTTATCAACGTCGAAACTCAGGTGCTTTTTTTCGAGTCAATGACTTTTAGATTGAGAAACTAATCCGAGTCCGCATGCAAGTGTTTTTGTTGTGATGTTGTGGCAATCTGAGAATGCCGCACCGACCATCGGATTCGTTCACGTTTATCGTCCACAGCTGCAGTAGTAGTCCTCAACGGCTAGTGTCGTGTCGAGGATGATCGATTAAAAAAAAACATCCCCTGAAAACGACTCTGAATAATCTCGAGGTTATATCGATAATGAAACCCAAAACAAAATTTAAATGGACCGTTTTTAATATGGGATTCCTCTTGATCCGTTAAAAGACACTGTCGTATCATGCGTATTTATCAACGTCGAGTCTCACGTCAATTTCTTTTCGAGTCGCCTACTTTTAGATCGGGAAACGAATCCGAGTCCTCATGCAAGTGTTTCTGTTACGGAATAATCCCTACAATCTGAGAATGCTGTTACGTCCTAGCTCTCTCGCCCTCCAAATATTCATATCTGGTACGAATTGTAATAATTATTAAGATTTTTTTCTCGCGCTAAACGCGCTCATTTATGTTTTTCTTGGGTAACATATTAATCAGAACGACCCATATATGGTCGATTTCACTCAGAAACCCCGTTATATAAAATATTCGTAAATATATCTTTAAATTTAGCACGCGTATATCTACCCGTATACTTTAGGGACAAACAGTTCCCATAATAACTTTACCGCTAAGCTTACCCGTAACTTCAGGGACAAGCACATGGGTGCTCGGATTAACTTTACAAATAGCCTCATATACACGTACATATCTGTTTGCCTGTACACTTCTGGGATACGCACATGGGTCCCGGAGTACCATATTATAATGCCTTATATATACATACTGTCACGTGGAAAAATTGACGAGCCCCAAAGTCACCTTAAGGCGACCCTCTCGCTCGGATTTCATCCTCGTATGGGAGCCCGAGCGTACCGTTATCGTTTATTATTTATTTATCTTGTTGTCCCTTCATATATTTATTCATTTTATTGTATAATTATGTTCTTCTTTTATTCGTTCATGTGGCATTTGTGGTACGATGGCGAGCGGGAAATGGCAGTCGTCTCGAAAACCTCGAGATCCTTCTCACCGCAGCGGCCTCGTATCTTCCAATTCGGGGTGCGCCTCGTCGATCTTACCCTCGCTCGAGAATCCGAGACGATTCAGCAGACCCACGTTCTGTAACGCTCCTCCACCACGATCGGTGGAGTGAAGCGTTATGTGATCGGCAGGCGTTCGACTATGCAACCGTCCAGGCTGACAGCAAGGTTACCTCGGTCAGAAGGTGACCAACGCCGTCATCACAGTACCCGTCTACTTCGGCGACTCGCACCGTCAGGCAACCAAAGACACCGGGACCATCTCTGCCTCAAACGTATTGCGTATTATAAACGAACCTACGGCGGCCGGCTAGTCCCCGGTCCCCTTCAGTCGGTAACGGCGCGTCCGCCCGACCTTCACACGTCACGTAACTGCCAGGGGCAGGAATCGCAGCGAGACTCGACGCGCTGGGTAAGATCGACGGGAAGAGACTGGGCCTACGTCACCTGTCAGAGGCCATCGTTATCGCCATCGTCATCGTTATCGTCATCGTTATCGTCATCGTCATCGTACCCGTCATCGTACCCGTCACCGTCATTTTAATAAGTTTTAATATTTAATTTTGGCGCGGTAACGGCTGACGCGAATGACGGAGAGGAGGGGTAAACGGCTGAGACGGAGACCTCGAGTCAACCGTCTCGCTCGCGGGAAAGGACTTGACCACGGAAATCCGAGTGAGACGGTCGACGAGTAAAATGAATTGTTGGGGAATAATTAAGTTGGTCTGTGCAATGTGGCCGCCCCCGGCGTAAAGGGAAAATTTTACCGTCGAGTTAGAGAAATGTCTTCGTCATTCACGTGTGCATCGTTTCGGGTCGCGGTGCAGGGAGGAACGTGGCTGGTCCTTTGTGTAATTTTCGTGTTGGTTATTATTGTTATCCCGTTGTGAGAAAGAGTGAGAGAGAAAAGAGATAGGCCGGCCGGCGGCCTTATATAATTTTATATCGAATCATCCGCCGAGGAACGACTCGGAATTAATAAAGTGTGCTCTCTCTCTGCAAGTGTTTATTTATTTATTTTGTTGTGTTGCATAAGTGTTTAGCCCCTGACCCCGCCACTCTACCGAAAGAAGAGCTGTGCTAGTCGGACAAATCGGTCGTCTCGCCCTACCGCTCGGCGAGCCGCTAACGCGGCTGGCGCCTCAGGAAAAATCGCCGGGCGGAGGCGCGACGACCTTTTGTGACGCGAAGGGTGTAGCTGGAATTTTCCGTCACAATACATATACACGTACCTGCATGCTTAAGGGACATATACAGAGTCCCTGGAGTACCTCCTATAATAATTCCGCATGTCTATTTCCATGCACACTTTAGGGACATAAGTCCTCGGAATAGCTTTAGTGGATATCTATACATGAATATATATATATATATATATATATATGTCAGATATCAAGAATATAGAGAGAGCCAGGAATTCCGTTCATGAATTAGAGAACAATGTCTATCTCACTGACTGCCGCAGTGACACGGCTTACACGATTTATTGGTGTCTCGATACAATAAAATATTCGGTACAAAGTATAATCACCGGATAGCAGTGCTAGTGAGGTGTGTTACACAGAGCCTTTTCGAAAATTAGTCCTTTCGACCCAATGACCCGAGAAGGAGTGACTTCGTGACCCGAAACGCATACGTCTCCCACTCCACTTCTTCTAGGCCTCTATGCAACACAACACACTCGTGGATCATACACCACGCACTACCACCGGGGTAGGTTCTTCTCCGAACGCCTTGACGCCTTTTCGTCACTCGATGCCCACCACTTGACTATCCATAAACATCGTCAAGAAATCGAAAGCGCTGTTGAAAAAGCCATTCCCATGGCGATGCGACACGGCCATACTGACTAGCACGCGTCTCGAGTGCCCAGCATCTATCCGTCTAGTTTACTTCTGAAATAAAACAGGCATCGAACAAACAAGCGTTAGTTTACGTTCGGCTTTCCTGACTTTACAAATCCGTTATTGCCCTACAGGCTTTTACTGTCTCCATTCACGTGTGCAACCATGTGTATCGTTTCCCGTTTTTTATTTTGCCATCAGTATTGTACAGTCAGACTGCAACTTTTTTTTTTTAAATGTCAAAACGAATTCCTCACAAATTCGATCTCCAAGGCACCAATAGCTCTGCAGGCATGTCTTACACATCCATACAATTTCTAACTATTATCATTTACTCATAATAGCTCTGTAGGCATGTCTTTCACATCCGTACATCTTCTAACTATTATATTTTACTCATAATAGCTCTGTAGGCATGTCTCACACATCCGTACATTTTCTAACTATTATATTTTACTCATAATAGCTCTGTAGGCATGTCTCACACATCCGTACATTTTCTAACTATTATATTTTACTCATAATAGCTCTGCAGGCATGTGTTACACATCCGTACATTTTCTAACTATTATCTTCTGTTCATAATAGCTCTGTAGGCATGCCTTATGCATCCGTACATTTTCTAACTATTATCTTCTATTCATAATAGCTCTGTAGGCATGCCTTGCGCATCTGTACATTTTCTAACTATTATCTTCTGTTCATAATAGCTCTGTAGGCATGCCTTATGCATCCATACATTTTCTAACTATTATCTTCTATTCATAATAGCTCTGTAGGCATGCCTTGCGCATCCGTACATTTTCTAACTATTATCTTCTGTTCATAATAGCTCTGTAGGCATGCCTTGCGCATCCGTACATTTTCTAACTATTATGATGCCCACAAGTTTACATTGAATCATTCTCAAGTTACTCTTAGGCTTTGGGTTCGAGGGTTCTGGGTGATCAAGTCCAGCGAACATCGAGGGCCAAAGTCGCACTCTTAAATTGAAACAATGGAAACCAACAGTCTCATGCTCCCTGCGGATTTCTACATATAAATCCGCCTCAATTAGAACCAGAAGTTCTATGCGAATCCTCAACAGCATTCAACAACCAATAAAACCAGACTGCGTCTGTTTCATAATTCATAGTCTTGATTCCCTTTGCCAAACACCATGTTTGCACTCACGATCAAGCACTGAAATAATTCTACAAATCACATCAAACAGATTGTTGTACAATTTTGTTCTCACCTTTTTCTTTCTCTCCGACATAGCTATCCTGACTCGCCTCGTTTCCTGGAGCTGCGATCAGTTTGTCATGAGATACTTTGATACTATTTCGGTCTCGTAATCCAGAGCCTACCTTCTTGACAAGGTATCTATCGTTCGGTAACACCGCAACAACTTCAACTGGACCTCGATATTTGGCATCCAATTTTGTCTTTATTCTATCATTATTTCTAACCATCACAAAATCTCCAATTTTAAATGGGTTTACCGGTTTATTCTTCTTATCAAACCTTGCCTTTTCTTTTGCCCCTTCGGCTCTCATTCTATCTGTAACTGCAGTTCTAATCTCGCTCAAATCAACGCTATGAGTTATCACGCTGTCGTGTTTCACGCGTTCGATTTCTATCGAGTTTACTTTTGTACCAAACAAAATCTCAGCGGGACTTTTCCCCAACGTTTTATGAACTGTTGAATTTATTGCTAGCTGTACTCTTCCTAATTCGTTCTGCCATTGCTTTCCTTGAGCTTTGCTTATAGATAACATATTCCTCATCGTGAACATAATTCTTTCAACCTGACCATTAGCTCTCGGTGTTCCCGAAGCCTTTCTTTCTATTGTTCGCATTCAGATTTTGTCTTTTATCGAGTAAGTCTTTGTGGTTTCTGATCCGTCCAATACTTCGCGGTATAATGTTTTTATTCCATCGTCTTTCTGCTGAGCTACGATTAACCAGTCATCTGCCAATTCTGTTATTTTGTTCATGTCTTTTTTAACTACTTTCAATACTTTGTCTTCAAGAACGGGGTTACGCGATAGAAAGTCCGCGTGTTTCATTCTTTCGCCCGCACGATATTCAATTTCAAAGTCAAAAGATTGTAGGAATGCCCACCATCGATACACTCGAGGCGTTAAATCTTTCTTAAGGCTTGCAGCCTTTAGTGAGTTACAGTCCGTGACCACCAAAAATTTCCGGCCAACCAAATATTGTCGAAAGTGTTTTATCGCGTTTACGACTGCAAGGGTCTCGAGTTCGTATGGGTGGTAACGAGTTTCAGCGTCTACGGTGCGTTTGCTGTAGTATGCGATTGGATGTTTATTTTTTTCGATGCGTTGAAGGAGCACAGCGCCGTATCCAAGGGCGCTAGCGTCAGTATGTAATTCGATCGGTAGGCTAGGGTCAAATATACGGAGACACGGTTCTGACGTTAAATACTCGACGAGCTTAGTCCTAGCTTCATTGTGTTCGTTTGTCCATTTTATTGTCTTTGCATTCCCTGCCGTCAGTCTATACAGAGGAGCTGCTGTTTGTGAGAATTTTGGTACAAATCTACGAAAATAAGATGCTAACCCTAACAACTGCCTTACCTGGGTCTGCGTTCGAGGGATGGGCGATTGCACCAGGGCTTCGATCTTTCGAAGGTTGGGCCTCAGCTCTCCTTTCGATACAGTGTATCCCAGATAATCAATTTGTGTTTTCAAAAATTTACACTTATTTAAGTTAAACGAAAATCCGTTAGCGGCGAGTCTTTCCATTACAACTTTCAGTCGATCTAAGGCCTCTTGTTCAGTTTTTCCAGGTATGAGCACATCATCCAAATAAACAATCGCGTAAGAATATCTCAAGTCTCCCAACGCGTTATTAATTGCCCTCTGATACACGGAAGGAGCATTCGTCAGCCCAAATGGCATCGTTAAATATTCATAATGTCCGTCAGGTGTAATAAACGCGAGTTTCTCTATCGAATTTTCTTCGACGGGTATTTGATGGAACCCGGCTACCATGTCTAACGACGAAAAATATTGTGCTCCACTTAAGCGATCTAATTGATCTTGAATCAACGGCAACGGATAACGATCTGCTACCGTGTTAGAATTTAATTCTCGAAAGTCCACACACAATCTATCTGAACCATCTTTTTTTTTTACCAAAATGATTGGACTGGAGAACGGACTTTTACTTTCCCGAACGATTCCGGCCTCGAGCATTTTGTCAACCAAACCTCTTACAGTTTCTCGCTCTACAGTACCTAACTTGTAAGGGCCTCTCTGCACGAGTTTGTTTACGTCTTTCAATCTTATCTCAAGCCTGCCCGAAGTTACTCGAATCTTAGGAGCCTCCGCACTCATATGTTGAGAATACAGTTTCAACAATTCGATCAATGGTTTTCTCATTTCGACTGAGTCACAATCGACAGCATTGACGTCGATCTCCAAGCTGCACGAGCCAACAAATCTATTTAATTTTGAAAATTTAATCGTGATTCCGTCCAACTTGACTGAGACTTTTGCTAACAATTCTTTACCCAAAAGTAAATCTGTAGACAAATTTTCATCCGGTACCACATATAAGTCAATCTCAACATTTATGCCATCAAGATCGACCCACACAGAGATTAGCTTACAGCAATCAACGTATCCATTTCCGATACCTCTCAGCCGCGTAGAGACGCATCGTCTGCTACCGGGCAATCTTTCTTCCAATGTCTCTCCCACAAGAGAGCAATCCGAACCAGAATCAAAGGTAAATGTCAACACCTTACCTTCTGCCAGCTTCAAAGTACCTTCAGTAGAGGTTGAGCTGCAAAGCTTCACGATTTTCTCGTCCTTCTTTGGACAATTCGGGGAGATATGACCCTCTTCCTTGCAGTTATAACAAGTCACCACCTTTCTGGAATACGACCCCTTGCTGTCCCGTGGCTGACTGCTGTGCGACTTCGAGGATGATTTACAATCAGCCTTACGATGTCCCTTCTTTCCGCAATTGTAGCACTCGATTTCCGAACGGTGCGACTTCCCATCTCGCGGCGTCGAAGGTTTAGTATGTGGACCAAGGGCTCCGAAGGATGCACGCGGTCGATGGTGATCGGTCGTTCGTCCATCGAGGTACGACATTGCTTCTTGCAAATTACGAGGCGATTCGCGTACGAAGATGTTCCGCACAAATCGGTTCTGGAAAGAGTATGACAACCCGGCCAGTTGGGTAGCGGTCTCGTCCACCGATTTCCGTTCCTTGAGCCACGCTTTGATCTTCCTTCCCCTCTTCATAAAATTTTCGAGCGTGAACTCGGCGTCGTCCGTCCAAATGGTATGAAGTTCTGAAGCGACGTTTTTATTCTTCGCATACGCGCTCATGAATTCAGCACGAATTTCGGTCCAGGTTTTCCCGGAAGGATCCATACCGGTGAACCACTGAGCTGCTTCGTCCTTAAAGGCTTTAGCCAGATGCTGGACGACTTCCCAATCGTCCGGTTTATAACGTCGAATCCATTCATCGACCATTTTTGCCCAGCCAGTTGCGTCGGTATTTTTCGGGTCAAATTTTACAAGATCCATAGGAGCTTGATCTCGTTGAGTAAGCAATGTAATCAATCGCTTGTTCTCCTTCTTCAGTTTTGAAGCACGTTTCCTCCGTTTATTTGCCTTTTGCACGGACTCATCAGCATTGTACTCCGATTCCGATGACGTTGGACAATAATCTCTCTTCCGATTCTCAGATAACACACTGCTTGTCTCACTCACACTTTTTTCACCGTCTTTCGTCATAGTCGTATTCAAACTTTTCACCGACACAATTTTCACGTGAACTCTATCGCCCGAAACTCTGGATTAAACGTTCTTTATCCCACTTCTGATGTCAGATATCAAGAATATAGAGAGAGCCAGGAATTCCGTTCATGAATTAGAGAACAATGTCTATCTCACTGACTGCCGCAGTGACACGGCTTACACGATTTATTGGTGTCTCGATACAATAAAATATTCGGTACAAAGTATAATCACCGGATAGCAGTGCTAGTGAGGTGTGTTACACAGAGCCTTTTCGAAAATTAGTCCTTTCGACCCAATGACCCGAGAAGGAGTGACTTCGTGACCCGAAACGCATACGTCTCCCACTCCACTTCTTCTAGGCCTCTATGCAACACAACACACTCGTGGATCATACACCACGCACTACCACCGGGGTAGGTTCTTCTCCGAACGCCTTGACGCCTTTTCGTCACTCGATGCCCACCACTTGACTATCCATAAACATCGTCAAGAAATCGAAAGCGCTGTTGAAAAAGCCATTCCCATGGCGATGCGACATATATATATTGTAACGGTGAAATTTGACACCTCTAGCCTTGAGATAAGAACTCCTCACAAACAACTTGCTTTTTCTCGAACGTCAAGCGAAGTGACAAAGTTTTTCAATATGCGTAATCGAGATCGTGAACGTTCTTAAAGACGCAATCACAATACTATAAAAGCCGCGCTTGGTCAGACTCGGAGAGAGTCACTCATCAGCAATCAATCCGACACCGTCACTCTGTTGCTCGATATTCCATTTTCTAACAACCGACGTTTCTCGAGACGGTCAACAAAGTCTTCGGTCTATTGAACATTCTACAACATTCTAAGAGGATTTCAAGATTGTAATTAATCATTAAATAAATAAATAATCAAGACAGCTAGTGTCGTCGCAGTTTTTAAAAATATAGTGTTCGCCGCGAGCGGTGTAACAATATATATATATATATATATATATATATATATATATATATATATATATATATATATATTGTAACAGGTTTTTCTGGTCCGCACACTTCCGGGCCCGTACCGCTCCCGAAGCCTACCGGGTGTCCGAGAACCCGCCGGGTGGACGTGGGCGCCAGGTACCGGAGTACCGCCGACCGAGGGTCGACTTGTGATTTTGTCCACCCGAGCGCGGTCCCTTGATGTTGGGACACCCGGTGTGGAACGTTACGACCCAGGCGGTCCGACTAGCTTGGCTCGTCGGCAAAGATGGTAGAGGGGCAGGGTCAGGAGTCGAGTGCCAAGGGGGTCCCCTTAGGGAACCACGGGACAGGGTTTCGCGAAATAACATACAAGCTGGATCGTGTTGTAATTGACAAGGTTTTATTCAGGTTGGGGCACTTGGCTCTTACATTCCGTTCGCCGCAAACGCGGGGTTGCCTCGTGCAACCCACGGTCGGTACGGCGGCCGACATCCCGGACCGCCGCCGAAGCAGGCCTTGCTTAATCGACTAACGATGTGGATAACGATAAATATCGCTGGTAATCTGAGGGGTTCTGATAATCCAGTAGGCAGCCTAACCCGAAAGAAAATACCTGAGGGAACCCGAATGATGACGATAATCGGGTAGGTAACCTAAATAATGGGGATAAATACCGCAGGTACTTCGAGATGTTCAGATAATCAAGGAGGTAGCCTAACCCGAGGGAAAATACCGGAGGAAACCCAAATTACGACGATAATCGGGTAGGTAACCTAAATATCTCGCAAATAACGCAGCTGACTTTTGTCACCGGGTAGGTAGCCTAAATATCACGTAAATACCTCAGCTGACTTTCGTCACTGGGTAGGTAGCCTAAATATCCCGTAAATACCTCAGCTGACTATCGTCACTGGGTAGGTAGCCTAAATATCCCGTAAATACCTCAGCTGACTTTCGTCACTGGGTAGGTAGCCTAAATAACCCTTATATACCTCAGCTGACTTTCGTCACTGGGTAGGTAGCCTAAATATCCCGTAAATACCTCAGCTGACTTTCGTCACTGGGTAGGCAACCTGAAGATCCCGTAAATACCTCAGCTGACTTTCATCACTGGGTAGGTAGCCTAAATATCCCGTAAATACCTCAGCTGACTTTCGTCACTGGGTAGGCAACCTGAAGATCCCGTAGATACCTCAGCTGACTTTCGTCACTGGGTAGGTAGCCTAAATATCCCGTAAATACCTCAGCTGACTTTCGTCACTGGGTAGGTAGCCTAAATATCCCGTAAATACCTCAGCTGACTTTCGTCACTGGGTAGGTAGCCTAAATAACCCTTAAATACCTCAGCTGACTTTCGTCACTGGGTAGGTAGCCTAAATACCTCGGAAATACCTCAGCTGACTTTCGTCACTGGGTAGGCAACCTAAATATCCCGTAAATACCTCAGCTGACTTTCGTCACTGGGTAGGTAGCCTAAATATCCCGTAAATACCTCAGCTGACTTTCGTCACTGGGTAGGCAACCTGAAGATCCCGTAAATACCTCAGCTGACTTTCGTCACTGGGTAGGTAGCCTAAATATCCTGTAAATACCTCAGCTGACTTTCGTCACTGGGTAGGCAACCTAAAGACCCTGTAAATACCTCAGCTGACTTTCGTCACTGGGTAGGTAGCCTAAATATCCCGTAAATACCTCAGCTGACTTTCGTCACTGGGTTGGCAACCTAAAGATCCCGTAAATACTTCAGCTGACTTTCGTCACTGGGTAGGTAGCCTAAATATCCCGTAAATACCTCAGCTGACTTTCGTCACTGGGTAGGCAACCTAAAGACCCCGTAAATACCTCAGCTGACTTTCGTCACTGGGTAGGTAGCCTAAATATCCCGTGAATACCTCAGCTGACTTTCGTCACTGGGTAGGCAATCTAAAGATCCCGTAAATACTTCAGCTGACTTTCGTCACTGGGTAGGTAGCCTAAATATCCCGTAAATACCTCAGCTGACTTTCGTCACTGGGTAGGCAACCTAAAGATCCCGTAAATACTTCAGCTGACTTTCGTTACTGGGTAGGTAGCCTAAATATCCTCGATAACTCGGGGAACGTCGATCAACAAATAGGCAACCTAATTAGCGCAGCGCAATCTGGCAGGTAACTCGAGCTATTGCGCTACTCTCAAGATACTTGTAGACTTTCGCCACATTTCTTCGAGTGGGTAATTTTGTGGCGAGCACGTATGTCGAGCGGCTTCTATTTCGAAAGAATCTCGCTAACGCTCGACGAACAACAAATGACAAGAAAACTCGAGAACGTAAACATTCGCGAGAGAACAAAGGAAACAAAGACAGAAGCTCAAAGGTAAACAAACGCGAGACCAAGCGCTCGATGGCCCTGAGCGCGCAGAGAGACTGGACGAGAGATATACGCAAGAACTATGTCGTATTACATTTTCCGACTCAAAATAAAATATTACTCAAAATTACATAATCTCGCGGAAATTCGTACTTTTCTTTGGGCCAATTTTCGCGGGACATCAGCAAACATTTTTAATTTAACGCCCTAGGCTTAACGAACGATCACGTTAACTAATGATCGCTAACAAACAAAACAATTCCCGAATTGACGCGATACGCAATAAAATTGACCGGAACTTGACGGAACGACCGAGGCTAACGTACGAGCTCCCTTACAAAAATTATGACTAAACCAGAACTTCCCCAGAGGCGGCAACCCGGGAACAAACGCGACTTTATCGCCGAAACACTCACACCGGGTGCCGGCCCTCTGGGGACACGAAATTTCCCTCCATGGGACAACCCGTCGCCACTTGGCGCAATTATTAACAAAGAAATGAAAGGAACCCTAATTTAGAGCTCGTACCTTAAGAACGTAGAGAGACGAGAGAGATCGGGCTCACCGCTGAAGAGTCGCAGCATGGAGACGCTCGCTGCCGGAATCGGGAGGAACCTGCCTCGCAGTCGATGGGCAATCATTTTCTTCCTGAGTGACGCGGCTGGGTTCGTGGACTCCGAAATCGTGACTACCAAAATAGCCGCGCTCTCGCGGTGCTCCCGGCTCTCGCGTGCCCCACTCACGCGCCCCTCCCCTCCTTTCACGCGCTCCCCTGTTATCGCGTTATTCTCCGTCTAGGAGATTTTCCCCTATTTCCCTCAGATGCCACGGCCACGGCCCCGCTCTACCGCGCTACCCCGCGCGGTAGGGACCGAGGCGGGACTTCGAACGCGGGGGGAGGCCTCCCTCGCATTTCCCCAGCGTCCTGGGAATAGCGGTGGGCCCACGCGATATACCACCAGGTGAACTACACCCCCAGTCGCCGATCCACCGCCCCGATCCCGTTCTACGGGGCGCCGGTCTTACGCGGTCCATGAGGCCCGAGGGGACAGTAGGGATGGTGCAACTCCGGGTTGCTGAGTCGAGAGGGACGGGCGACACGGTAAACTTGGCCTTATTCCGGCGTCTCCTCCGGCATCCAATCCGCGAGCACTGTTGTCCGACGCTCGCCTGCCTCTGAGTGGAGGCGCGTGTGTGTCCTCGTGGACCAACCCGCGCGAGGTTTTGCGGAGCGCGAAACCGGAAGCCGGGACATCTCGGGTAGCGATAATGCGTTGCTTCGGGGTAATATGGACGCGCATGCACTCGTTCCCCGATACATCGTTCCATCCTCCACACTAACTGTCCTAAAAACTGTCTCAAACATTTTATTTATGGGTTTTTAACTTCGTCCATTTATCCGCGGCTCACGAGCCGGTAGGTAAACACACAGGTAAGACGTGGCGGTTTCCGGAATAAAATTACAAAAAAAGGTATAATATTCCGCCACGTCGTGAGTCGACGATCTCGGAGCCACCCAGAATCGACCCAGGACGCCTCAGGGTCGTAAACCCGACCCACTGGTCGACACCGCTCGAGTATGGACGTGACCCCCTAATTTGGCACGTCACAATATATATTGTGACGTGACAAATATCGTATAGCGTATGGAGTACGTATATACCTATACGTACTCCATACGCTTCAGGGACATATAGCCGAGCCCCGGGGCATTAATTAATACATATCTACTTTCATGCACACTTCGGGGACATAAGTACTCAAAGTGACACACACAAATATACATATATATATATATTCGGTAAACTCCCGGGACATCCAAGAGAGTCTCCGGAGTACAAATAGTAATATTAATATTTATACTTACATGTATATTTCAGGGACATTCACGAGTCCCCGAACTAGTATCCAACATATATATGTAAATGCGTGTTGACCATAATACAATGGTCCTAGAAATAAGAAATATTGTTATATCTATATTATGTATAAATCGGGGACGCGAGAGTCCTCGAATAACGCGCGAAACTGTTCCCAAGCGGTCAGCTTCACCGCAAGTCTTCTCACAGAACTCCTCGGAGCTTGGTCACCACGTAGTCAGCACATCCTGCCGATAACGAAAAATATTCATTTCATTGCTCATGTACAACTCGAGAAAAATAACGTTATCAGTGCTAATATTCGGTTACATGGGGACCGAGCTCGAGAGCGAGGGTAATGACGCTAAGCCCTTTGTCTCCGAGAGAAAGAGGGCGAGGATATATATTGCGCTCCGGGAGCTGGCCAGTCAGTTCCGTCCGGTCTCTCCAACAGCGCGCATCGCAGAGTCGACGCTCTGAAAACCGGTACATTTATTATATTTTATTTTAAATTCTTTTCGAGTTTACCCCGGTCTCTTCGTCAGTGTAACTATAAGTCTCTGTAAAACCGGTATTAATTGTTTAAATCGTAATAAAAGTAAAAGGAAACATAACAAGTCAAACACTGCAGCAAATAAATTTACGAAACATATATTATTGTCTTTATTGAATGTAACTACGTTTGTTCACGTGTAAAATACACAATCGTTCATATCACATTCGATTTCTTCGCGCTATTTAAATCACGCAAAATACGGCGACCGCGCAAAACTGTAACATTTTCCGAGCAAATAATTAAAATACATTTGTCTTTCGTTCGTGCGTGTAAACACGCAACGAACAAATCATCGTAGTGCATTTCTTTCTCTCTTTCTCTCTTCCTCTCGCTCACGCCATTTTTCCTAACGCACGTATTCGTCTCACTCATAAAATCATACCTGTCCAAAATTGGACAAATCTCGAAGTGCTTTTTCATGAGGCTTGAGAAAGGTGACGCACGAACACGCTACATCCGCTGACTCGCCGTAATCTGGCACGTTAGCGACTGGCACGGTTAACCCGGTGCTTAGTGTTCGGACGTCGATTTCCCTCGACCTTCATATTTGTATTCGCGGCTGGCCGCCAATCGCCGTAACCGGGGGGAGGTGGGCCAGATGTAGCGAGTCGGCGGTGCCGTAATCTTGCACGCATTAGACTCGCTCAGCGTACCAAATTTTATTTCATACTGATCTGTACCTATGCGTTAGACGAATACGTTTCCTGATACATTAGCTCAACAAATAAAGAACCTCATCCGTCCAAAATCGGACGTATTAATAGGTATTTTCCGAGGAATTCGGAAGGTTTGCCGCACGAACACGCCACACACGCCGACCCGCCGTAATACGGTAGGTCAGCGACTGGCACGGTCACACCGGTGCGTAGTGTTCGGGCGTCAGCTTCCGTTATTCTCAACATTTGTTCTCGCGGCTAGCCGCCAATCGCCGTAACCGGGCGGAAGTGGAGCCAGACGTGGTGAGTCGACGGTGCCGAAACCTGGCACGTCTTGCACTCACCCAGCGGTTCAAACAATTATAGAACTTATACATTTATATTCATATTTCGACGCAAATGCATCCCTCATAAATTAATCCAGTCCTCGTAGTCTCCGACTGCTCCCAAAAACATCTGCATCACCGGGCCATCGTATTCACACGATCACCGGGCACCCGTCTGGGCAACGACAGGTCGGGTCGAGCTGGAACATCTTTGGGATTCCTGAACAAATTCGGTCACATGGTCGAGTAATTTTGACCCGCTACGCACCGCCGCTCTTTCTCACCAAGGTAAACACAATTTCACGCTACTTTCTTATTTGCTTACCTGTCGCTCATGCGTCAAATTATACCCCAACGACTTTACCAAGCGCCTATCCCAAGTGGGCACATTCCCGCTTAAACGTGGCGCTTTTCTTCTCCGACGGTAACTTACCGTCACATAAGTCGTATACAACTTAATCCATTAGAATCCGTACGTTCGTGGCACACTTCCCATTCGTAGATTCAGATCCTAAAAGGTAAATCAAAAGACGATTAATTATCGATTAAAAATAGGACCCACGACGTAACAGGATGTCAAGAGAAAAATTAGTGACAGCGGTGGGATACGATTAAAGTCTTTGGTGTAAAATTAAAATCAATATAAAAATTTCATGTTTACATATCACAAAGTGTAAAATAAAATAAGAGGTTCAAAATGGCTGAGCATTCCCAAAATTCGAAACGTTTAAGTGAAGAGGAACTCCGCGTATTAGCGGATCAATTAGATAAAAAACGCGAAATACTTCGTGAACAAGAACAGGGGTTATTGAAAAGAGAATTAGAAAAGCACCAAAAATTACAAGCCCTGAGTGCTCGTGAATGTGAATTTAGTTATCAAGTGAATAGTAGGGATGAACCAATCTCAATCACTCATCACGCCCTCGAGCATATGCAAAATACCCTTTCGACGATGATAAATGAGGTCAGTCGAATTCGTAAGGAAATCGGTTCAATTAAAAATGGTGAGGGTCAACGACAATCAGGTCCAGTCCCTCACGTACAACAAAACGAAGTTAACGTTCGCGATGATCGAGAATTACCCGCGAACATAAAGTTTAAAGACGCACTCGAATCTGTGCCCATCTTCAATGGATACAACGTACCGGTTCTCCGGTTTGTTCGTGCTTGTAAACGGACAAGGGATATGTTCCGCCCTCATCAGGACTTGGGCATCACTCAGCTCCTACGTAACAAATTAAAAGGTCATGCCGCAACGGCACTGGAAGATTATAACTTCCAGAACGTTCACCAATTCGGTGAGCGGTTGAAAACGTTACTTGGTGCCGCGAAAACTTTGAACGAATTTCGTGGTGAACTTGGAAATATTTCAAAAAGCAAAAACGAACATATTATCCACTAGATCAGTCGAACCAAAGATTTGCATACGGCGATTCTCGAAGCCGAAATTGATAATCACGGAACTCTCCGAAACGGTCAATCCGATATCTTCGAAAACGACACGCTGGATTGTTTCGTCAAGGGTCTTCCACCCGACTTTCGAATCCGTCTCAAACTTGAGGGATTCGCTAATCTCGAAGATGCCTATTCAAAGGCAATGAAAGTTGAAAAAGATATGGAACGCGATAGGTCACATTTCACGGACACGCGTTTCGAAAGCCGAACTCGAAGTCAGTCGGCCCAAATAAAGGCGGTCTCCCCTTCAGGAGGACCGATTTGTAAACATTGCAACCGCAATCACGCGTCCGATGATTGCTGGTCAAAATTTCCGGATAAGAGACCTGGAAATTCAAATAACCAAAATTCAAATTGTAGAATCACGTAGTCAAGGCGCACAAACGGACAAGGATCTCGACCCCCGTCGATGTGTAATTATTGCAACAGGGCGGGCCACCTCGAGACATCCTGCTTTAAAAAACAAAACGAAGAAAGGAACAGGGCAACCGAATTGCCAAAAAACGAGAATTCTCGACCAGTGGCACGGGCCTCCCCGCGGGACGAGAAATCGACGGAGCGAAAGAAGGATATATTCCGATGCTCTACTTGGGAGGAGGGATCTTTTTTGGCGAAGCAGTCGTTGCGGTCAAGATTGGTATCGCTTATCTTATTGCGCACAATTTCAACCGATGATAATTTATTACTGACTATACCAACGGTAGTAGTCAAAGAATTCAGGTGCAAAGGCACGAAAAAGGGTTCCCTCACTCCGGACGACCAAAAGGCGTTTCAGGAAGAGAATAGGACCGAAGGTGAAAATAATTTCCTCACTCCGGACGGCCAAAAGGCGTTTCAGGAAGAGGATAAAAATCAAAAGAGTTCCCTTACTCCGGGCGACCAAAAGGCGTTTCAGGAAGAGGATAGGACCGGATGTGAAAATAAGTCCCTCACTCCGGACGACCAAAAGGCGTTTCAGGAAGAGGAGAAAAGTTTAATTGTTCCCCACCCGGACGACCAAATGGCGTCTCGGGAGGAGGGTAAATTACGGTTTGAAATTGCGCGCAACAACAAAGTTTTAAAAGTTGAAAAGAAAGAAAAAATCAAAGAAATTCGCGACTTACTCCGTCTCAACCATCTAAACGATGAAGAACGGTCAAGCGTGGATAAAATTATAAGCGAGAATTCGGACCTATTTCATTTGCCAGGAAAAGTCCTAGGCTTTACAGATAAAATCGAGCATAAGATAACGACGAACGATGATCGACCAGTTTTTACGCGGCAGTATAGATTTCCGCCCGTTCATAAAGATGAAATTACAAAACAAGTTAAAGAACTAATTGAAGGGGAAGTAATAAAACCGTCAAACTCCCCGTATAGTTCGCCTCTGTGGATCGTTCCCAAAAAGGCGGACTCACAAGGAAATCCAAAGTGGCGCATGGTCATTGATCATAGGAACTTGAACGAAAAGACAATTGGCGATGCTTATCCATTACCTCAAATAACCGAAATTCTCGACCAATTGGGTAATGCGAAATATTTTTCAGTATTCGAACTGGCCAGCGATTTCCATCAAATTAAAGTACATCCAGATGATTCTCACAAGACAGCGTTTGCTACACCATTCGGTCACTACGAGTTCGGCCGAATGCCATTTGGTTTAAACAACGGTTCGGCGACATTTCAAAGATTAATGGATCGAGTCTTAACAGGCCTTCAAGGCATCGAGCTGTTTATTTATTTGGACGACATCATCATTTATGCAAAGACACCAGTTGAGCACGAGAATAAATTCAACAAACTTGCGAGAAAATTAAGGCAAGCCAAATTAAAATTACAACCGAACAAGTGTGAATTTTTGAGACGAGAAGTGGCATATTTGGGTCACATCATAAGTGAGGACGGAGTTGAACCCGATCCCAAAAAATTGGAGGCTCTACAGGGGTACCCTGGGACTGCCACTCCGATAAAAATAAAACAATTTTTAGGACTTGCAGGTTATTACCGCATGTTTGTCGAAAAATTTTCAGGCATTGCAAGGCCACTCACACATTTATTAAAAAAGAGATCGACTTCCAAATGGACCGAATCTCACCAAAAAGCCTTTGATACGCTTATCGAGGCGTTATGTAAAGAACCTTTTCTTCAATATCCGGATTTCACAAAACCATTCATCATAACAACGGACGCATCGGATCACGCCATTGGCGGAATTTTGAGCCAAGGCGAAATTGGTACAGATAAACCCGTTAGTTACACCTCTCGAACTCTTGGAAAACACGAAGTAAATTACTCAGTGATCGAGAAGGAATTATTGGCCATCATTTATTGTGTAAATCATTTCAGACCTTATGTCTACGGCCGTGAGTTCTTGTTGGTAACGGATCACACGCCGCTCGTATGGCTTCATTCCGTAAAAGACCCGGCCAATCGTCTTGTGCATTGGCGCCTTAGCCTTGCTAATTATACTTATAAAATTGTATACAAACCAGGAAGGGTAGACAGCAATGCTGACGCCCTTTTCCGGAACCCGCCAGTAAAAAATCAGACTGTGCTTATGGTAAAGCATACGCCATGTAAAAGAAAATCCGAATCGCCTATCGTTGGCCCAAGTCGGGCAAAAATTGGTAAACCGACTCCTAGCGGAAATGACGATTCGGACTCGGACGAAAGATTGTTCGGTCCACCAGCTGGAAGAAATCCGGCTAAAAAACGGAAACCTAACTTAAATCCCGAACGGGATACGGAGGAAATCCCCTATCCGTCGGACGGCAACCAAAGGAAAAATCCACCTGAAAAAGGAAAAAGTTAGCCAACTCCGCGGTCGAGGACGATTTCCTCGGTTTCCGAAATTTCCCGACAATTTCGCAGGCGTCTGGCAAAACGCCTCGTCGTTGGGAAAAGGAAAAAGAAACTCCGAAAACCTGGAACCTAGAAGAACCGCCTTCCCATCCTCAATCCGTCGAACCTGTGGAAGAAACAACCTTGCACACGTCTATTCCGGACGCAAGTCCAGACGACGGAATCACGGAACATTTTTAAATAACGCAACTTTTAGAAGATCCAGAAATAGCCCCATTTCCTGAGGATTCCGTCATTACGGAACCGTCAGAACACGGAGAAAACATTGAGAATATCGAGGATCGCACTGAAAGCTCAGGCGACTCAGACGACGACTCTGAAAATAGCGACATATTTAATAATGAAAACCCCGAGTATGCATTACCGAGGGTAAACAGTGAAGTCCAAGGTAGGCTCACCATACGCGAAAGGCGTGACAATTTGTCGATGTTCAAGGACAATCTCGTCGTCTTTATCACCACTTCCGGGAGACCAATCGATGATGGAGCAAAAGACCTCCAAACTCAAAATTTGTTTCACAATATCGACGAAACCACGCATTAACGACTCGAGGTGATAAATGAAAATTCAATATGCGTATTAGCTATACGGTTGTTGGCTAATGTACACAAAAATCTTTTGATCGAGGAGCTTGACGAAGCCGTCGACTCCTTGAAAAATTTTGTCCGCGAAACATCTACGAAATTAATTCATGTCGCGATAACAAACTCAATCGGAAATTTATCATGGAACGAAATTAAAAATCTTTTGGTACAAACGTTAGGCAACGACGAACTAACGTTGACCATTTGTAAACAACTCATTCAATATCCTCCCGAGGAAAATCGTACTGCAATTATAGAAGAAAACCACGACTCGTTGGTAGGAGGTCATAAGGGAGTTAATAAAACGTACAAACGAATCAGAGAAAATTTCTTTTGGAAAAATATGAAAAGCGAAATTCAAGGGTACATTCAACATTGTAGAGGTTGCCAATTGAAAAAGTTAGTTCTTTTCAAAACTAAGCAACCCATGGTTATCACCGACACTGCAAGGGCGGCTTTCGACAAGGTGTTACGTCCTGGCGATCGTGCCCTCCACAATATATATATACACGTGAACATATACATAGGTATATATATACTTAAACATACATACCTTTTTTTCCGATCTTACATACGCAATTTAATATATCTGGGTACCTACGTATGCATAGAACCCTATCAAACATAAGGAGTTATACGTAGTCACGCATACACACACACACACACACACACACACACACACACACACACACACACACACACACACACACACACACACACACACACACACACACACACACACACACACACACACACACACACACACACACACACACACACACACACACACACACACACACACACACACACACACACACACACACACACACACACACACACACACACACACACACACACACACACACACACACACACACACACACACACACACACACACACACACACACACACACACACACACACACACACACACACACACACACACACACACACACACACACACACACACACACACACACACACACACACACACACACACACACACACACACACACACACACACACACACACACACACACACACACACACACACACACACACACACACACACACACACACACACACACACACACACACACACACACACACACACACACACACACACACACACACACACACACACACACACACACACACACACACACACACACACACACACACACACACACACACACACACACACACACACACACACACACACACACACACACACACACACACACACACACACACACACACACACACACACACACACACACACACACACACACACACACACACACACACACACACACACACACACACACACACACACACACACACACACACACACACACACACACACACACACACACACACACACACACACACACACACACACACACACACACACACACACACACACACACACACACACACACACACACACACACACACACACACACACACACACACACACACACACACACACACACACACACACACACACACACACACACACACACACACACACACACACACACACACACACACACACACACACACACACACACACACACACACACACACACACACACACACACACACACACACACACACACACACACACACACACACACACACACACACACACACACACACACACACACACACACACACACACACACACACACACACACACACACACACACACACACACACACACACACACACACACACACACACACACACACACACACACACACACACACACACACACACACACACACACACACACACACACACACACACACACACACACACACACACACACACACACACACACACACACACACACACACACACACACACACACACACACATATACACGTATATATGGAAACATAGTTATACACATATACATACATAAAACCCACTACACTACATCACTGTATACATACACGTATTCGCTATAGTATAGGTACGCGTATGCGCTCCTCCTATACCTTCCTTGTATCGTGATACTACAGAGTCACGACTCTATCTCTTTCTCTCTCTTCCTCAGTCTCCACGGATACCTCCTACGTTTCCTCCTATCCCTATACATCTACCCAGCACCAGTGAACCCCAGATTTCATTTTTCCAAAATAATATATATTCTCACGATGCAAGAACACGTGCATTCACGAAACCCCGTTCCTATGCATAGCTGAGCTGGGAAGAATCCAGAAAAGTAGAAAACCGCTTGAAATCCATTAATCTCCCTAATGCACTCAAGTGCCCTAATGCACTCAAGTGCCCACGTGCACCCAAATGCTCACGTGCATCGTTTCCCAAAACATACATTTCCCACATTTTACGCCGCCACCGTGTCGCGCCGTCGCCGCCATGACAGTCGCCACGAGTCGCACGTACATACCGAAAAATCATTGTTAATAATAAATTGAATAAACATCCCGTCGAATATCACCTATCACCCCGAGACTAAACATCCTCATCCGATAATCCCGTCACCAGCATATCACGTATCACCCCGATCGCGCTAGCTATATATAAAATATGATTATTAATTAATACCATATACTAGCTATAGTTAACAATTTTATAGTTCTTTTATTATATTACAAATGCTATCCTTACGAATTATGCAACGTTCATCATGAAAAACATATACATATTGTAACGGTTCAGCTGTACAGGTAAGCTACCGTCACATGTAATACGCTAGTATTACCCCGATTCCGAGATAATCGCGTGAGCTGACCAGCGGCCGGAGCAACCGGCCATGCCGCCGGCGGGGCAGGACACTTGCACGAAGCATACGGGGCGAGACCGTGACACCTCGCAAGGAGCTCCGCCCATCGCGAGGAGCAGGACCGCCGCTGACCCGCGGGAGTCTCCGCCCCTATGTCCAACATCTCGCGATTCTTGTGCCTTGTCCACTCCTCTCAGATAAGAGTGCGCCCCAAATTCATCACGACGCTTCCTCACACCTAATGTGCGCCTAATATCGAACTGAGGAACAATCGGAAATATTATTCCCCTCGAAATGTCTACAGTATGCGAATGTCCTCAAAGTCGCCAGGACGGTCACCCCACTAACTGAACGTCTCCCAGCAGGCGATCCCCTGCCTAGCACACGAGAATCGCTAGGGAAATGGAACTTCTCCTGACGTCCCTGTGGCTATTTAAGGGCATGCACGACCACGAGCGGCACTCTTCGCAAATACCTCATCATATAACGTGGAGTCAACTTGTCATCAGACATCTCGGATCACCGGATGGAGGCCTCGCGGCCTGACCGTTGGTCCCATCCAAGAATATACCCAGCTTCGTGGTAAGGTGCTCTATTTCCTTGGGAAGCCCCAGCATTGCGCTGGAAGTCCTACCTCGGAAAAAGAGACAGCGTGATGATTGCTAGACAGAGAACCTTACGTAATACCCGATGTATTGTTATTAGGACAATTGATCGCCATTCTACACATCCCACGCACAGTACTCGAAGTGTGCAGTCCGAGGAGTGCCGATCGCGCTCCGCTGCACAACAGGGATCATTCTTAACCAGCTTCTCTGGTTTTTGGTCCTCCTTGCTTGGCACCGAGGAGGCCAGTCGTCCCTCTCGGACGGCCCCGCTATACGCACTCGGGGTTCGCAGCAAAACCCGGCCTCGAGCACGCGTATTATCAACGCTAGATTCTCTAGCGCGTGAGCTACACGGCTTGGCAACCGTGTTACAACTGGAATTATCGCCATAAAACCAATTAAGAGTAAACTCACCGGGCTATCGCATTCTCATTGCAGAAGCGAGCCCGAAACCGGCCATACGCGTACACGACGACGCTCGTGAACTGTACGAGTGCGAGCGAGACGGAGAGTCCGAGAGAGAGAGTGAGTGAGAGAGATCGCTCCCACGGGACAGCGTGCGCACAAAGACCTCGCCTGTACTCTTCCTAGCCCTGTCGTTCCAACAAAGACAGCGCTTCTCGCCGCCCGTTCCAGATTCCTGTAAACGTCGATACTTACCGATTAAAATAGTAACTCTCACCAAATTAACACACTAACAATTTTATTTGTTCATCCACCTAAAATTAACCCATACGACAATCCACCACATCAAATGCCAATGATGACGGATTGAGACAGGCGTCTCTGAGACCTTCAAACTACTGAGACATCTCCTAAAACCATTTCAAAATCCTTGCCATCATTCCCGGCACATAATTGGTACATCGCCCTTCAGGAGGCTACGGGAACCCCTAAACATCCAACGGCTAATATTTGCCGCTAAACATTCGTTTTCCTGTAAGCCCGCATAAACGACGGTCCGAAAACGAAATAAAAGGTTTCGCATTATCACGAACCGTTTCAATATATTAACTATAATAAATACAACAATACATTTACAACAAACAATAATATCGCAACGGTTGCATAATAAAACGCGGAATAGGAAAAAGCATTATTCTTTCAACCCGTATTAAATATTTTAAAAACTTATAGACATTTATTAAATCCTGTAATAATTAATTATTATAAAATAAGACACTTCTACACAGTTATACAGGAAATTACACAAGGTACGATTATAAATAATCACAAATAGAATGACATTGCGTAACAACAATTATTATAAATAATTACATACAAAATCATATTTAACAGCGACATGAACGATCTACGAATTATTATCACATACCGACTATTGCTACCGAACACAATTGAACACACAAAATTCTATTGTACACCGTAAACATTTATTTACACTCATTATAATAACAATAAACAATTACAAATGTCACGAATGTAAAATACCAATCTTCCTACGGAAATATTATATACTAAATTCAAAACAATGTATAATATGAAATTGTAAACTAATAATAAGTTAATTAAATTAATTTATTATTAGTCCTCCATACATACCTGTAAAAGCGAGCAAGAAGGCTATATCGTCGGCTATATCGTCTACGTCACGCAGCTTCCCCCTCCATCGGTCCATTCTACCAACCGGGGGAACCGCCTATAAGAGATGTGGTCCAGCGCTCCTCCACAGTTGTCCGGTCTCTCCACCAGTCAGTCGCGCTTCTCCGCTCGTCGGACCCGCACACTGGAAAATCGGTTCTTGTAAATTTTGAATCTTTGATTCTTTTCGGGTAACAGTTATACCCTTTTGATTTTTTTATACAAATATTCATATCGTACGTGTATTTTCATTACAGTGGACCTACTCTCCGCGATTTAATTCAGTTTTAAGGTTGTAACAATATATCGCTAATCTCCAAATGTGATCATCGTCTTGTGTTCATTAATTGTGTTAATCCTGAATTCCTCAATTTAAACAAAAGTGTCGCTCATCGTCTTCTTCGGCAATTTTCACGCAGAATTCCCAGTGTTCAAAAATACTTGTCAAGGAAACTGTGCCAGTTTACCCAAAGTCTCTCTACTACTTTTACCCTGTGTTTTAGTGCTCTTTAGCTGAGCACGAAACGTCCACATCCTTTTACGGTAATTGGGTGATTTTCAGTGCTGCCTAGTGGCCAGGCACGATCACCACAATCTACCGTGCAATCTCGTCTCCCAAATCAATTTGAATTTAGTGCTACTACATTTTCACGAATTCATATCCTTTTCAGTGTCGCGAGTGTGCTGCCTAGAGGCCAAGCACCCGCGCCATAATTTGGAAACTGGGACAATACCTGAAACAATTATTTTGAATTAATTAATTACCTTTACTTTTCTCTAATGTCAAGAAGACGTGCGGGTGCTCACTTTCAACGGCGCCGCTCTCAGTCTAGCCGAGGCGAACCTTCGCGTCGACATTCCCGCGGTAATAAACGAACTCTGGAACAACGGTTCAATCAATTGCCGCTTAGCGCAAGGTTGCGCATCATTTCAAACACTCTCCTCCATTCGTGAGTGTAGGTCTTGGACGATCGTTTGATCCGTCGCGTATCTCCGCCGTCACCTGTCAGCGACTCAGACGCATCCACGGTCGTTGCATCACCTGAAAACGAAGTAACATTTCCGGTTATTTCATTCGACGTCGATTCCTGCTGTATCGTCGTCAGACCGCAAATCAGTCCTGACGCTACGGATTCACCTGTTGCTGATTGTCCATCTGTCGCTGAGCACACACACAACTAGGTCACCTCCAGTTGGTACAATCAATGGGTGGATCATCATCTAAGCGTAGGAAATCCGCCCCTCAGCCAACCGTCGTCGAAGTCACCCTTCGTCTCGAGACCGTCATCACCGACGGAAGAACCTGCACTTGGGTACTCGATCACCCGTCGATAAACCCGCTACGCACCGCCGCTCGTAGGGTAAGTCGCATGATCACGTTACCTCTCGTTATTCTCTTTACCGACCACCCTATTCTCGCGAGTGATAATTAATTACCGATCAAATTGTGACTGATCCTCATCCCTGTTGGGCACATTCCCGACTAAAGGCAGGATCTCAAGGCTGGCGTCCGCTTTCTGAAAATAGAAGGAAAATACACTAATCCAAAAATAAACGTAAATTTAACCTCACACTCCGAATTGAGTATTTCCTTTCTTTCAAAATATATTTTTTTTATCTATAATAAATTCCCGGACGTAATAGGATAACATTTTTGGTGGCGGCGGTGGGATATCAAAGTGACATTTGATCAATTTTTCAGTTCAAATATAACTTAACGTCCATAATTCCGACAATTTTCGTAACCCTTCAAAATGTCTACTACTAGATCACAAGCTCGTGCTTTAAACGAGGAGGAATTGCGCCTACTCCATGAACAAATTGATCGAAAACGCGAAACTTTGCAAGAGCAAGAACGTGCTCTTCACGAAAAAGATATAGAAACTAGAGAGCGAATTAAGACCCTTTAAACCCTCGAAGATGAAAGAAGTCGAAATATTTCGGACATGCCCGACCCATCGGAAACCCAAGAACAACTTTCCTCCATTCACAAAGCACTTTCACACATAATCTCGCGATTCGGGGACTTACAAACCGAAGTACACGAAATAAAAAATGAAAGGCGCTACTCGTCACATCGCGAATCTCCACTCCCCGAACGCCGTAGCCTTCACGATGCGCATAACATCGACAACCTACGGAGAAACCAGAATTTAAAATTCAAGGACGCATTAGAATCAGTCCCTACATTCAACGGGTATAACATCCCCGTCTTACGTTTTATTCGTTCGTGTAAAAGAGCTAGGGATGTTTTTCCCTCATCTCGAATCAAGTCTCACACAATTATTGCGCAACAAATTAAAAGGTCATGCCACAACGGCTTTGGAAGACTATACTTTTGATAACATTACCGATTTCGCGGACCGCCTCAAAACTTTATTCGGAGCCGCGAAAACCCTCAACGAATTCCGAGGCGAACTCGGAAACATCTCGAAGGGTAAAACCGAACACATCATTGACTACATTAGCCACGTAAAGGATCTCCACACGGCAATCTACGAGGCCGAGGTAGACAATCACGGACTCATTCATTCAAATCATCGTAACACGCTAAATAACGATACTCTCGATTGTTTTATTAAGGGGCTTCCCCCCGATTTTCGCATACGATTAAAGCTCGAAAGTTTCCTTGATCCGGAAGATGCATTTGCCCAGGCCGTTAAGGTCGAAACAGATATGGAGCGCGACCGCGCTCACTTTAAGGATAACCGCGCGGAAAACAAACCCAGCGTTGTCCCCGTCGAAATGTTCTCCCCTTCAGGAAGAACGACGTATTCTCATTGCGCTCGACCTCACTCCTCGGAAAACTGCAGGCAAAAGTTTCCCGAAAAGAGGCCCGCGCATTTACCCGCGTATAACAATGCACGAAACGCAAGTAACATTAACGGTAATAATAACAACGTTAATGACGGTCCGCGCGCCAACAACGATCGAGATAATAATAGGCCGCGCCCTCCATGTAGTTATTGCCAAAAACCAGGCCATTCCGAGGCCATGTGCTATCGAAAGAAAAATGACGAACGGAATAAACAAAACTCCGATCTACAAAACTAGAACAACCGTCCCATGGACAGGGCCTCCCGACGGGACGAACAGCGCCAGGAGCGCCCGGTACGAATTATCGACGCCGAACCGTGCGAACCGCCCGCGTCCTCCTAAGTAATTCGGAAACTACCCCCTCGGTATTTATGGATTGCCCACAATTAGCCGGTTGAACAGAATTTTGGATCGACTCGGGCGCCGAGGTAAATTTGGTGAAAAATCAAGTCGTGAACACCGATATCAACAATTACGAAATTTTAAGGTTGGGCGGCATTTCGCCGACACCCGTGAGAACTCTGGGATCTGTAGTATTAACAGTGAGCAATACTCCCGTCAAATTTCACGTGGTAGATGATTGGTTTCCTATCGTACAACACGCCCTTCTAGGAACCGAATTTTTGGCCGGAAATAAGGCCGTTATTGACTGGAAGCAAGAACAGCTGAGTTATGGTGATCAAGTAATTCTTTTTGTCTCAAAGAAAACAATATCCATCCCCAAACGTTCAAAGGTTGTATGCTATGTCAAAATAAATAATCCCGAAATTAAAGAAGGGTATATCCCGAGGCTCCATTTCGGAGAAGGGATGTTTATGGGTGAAGCACTCGTGACGATTAAGAATGGAATT
The DNA here is from genome assembly GCA_964007375.1 of Ophion obscuratus. Lineage (NCBI taxonomy): Eukaryota > Metazoa > Arthropoda > Insecta > Hymenoptera > Ichneumonidae > Ophion > Ophion obscuratus. The sequence continues at coordinate 42,004,101 of OZ023315.1, read as the reverse complement.
GCACATTTGATGGCTCATAATGCCACTGAGGACGATCTTTGTATGGAAATTCCGTACGTACTGCCCAAGAGTTCAGTTCGAAAGTTTCTACGGACATTGATTTGACCACTTCGGCCTCGATAGCTCGGAAACAGCCGGAGGCAAATGAAGCGGGCCCTCTTGTTTCTCTTCCATCTCCGGAAAAAATTATGTCGGAACGGGAGACTTTTGATTTTATTGCCCCAAGAAAGAGGGTATTGGTAGCTGAAAAAGAAAGTAAACTGAAAGAAGTTTTGTCTCTATTACGATTTGATCACCTTAACGGAGACGAACGTGAAAATGTAAACTCTATTATTAAAGAAAATTTGGATTTATTCTACACCCCGGGTTCTCCTCTCGGTTTCACCAACTCTATAAACCATCGAATAATTACAACGGACGATCAACCCGTTTTTACGCGTCAATACCGCTTTCCCCCTATTCATAAACAGGAGATTACGAAGCAGGTAAACGATTTATAAACAGGAGATTACGAAGCAGGTAAACGATTTAATATCGGGAGACATTATCGAACCGTCAACCTCTCCTTATAGTTCGCCCCTGTGGATCGTGCCAAAGAAAGCCGATTCCCAAGGGAACAAAAGATGGCGGATGGTCATCGACTACCGCAATCTCAATGAAAAAACGATTGGTGACGCTTACCCCCTCCCGCAAATTTCGGAAATTTTAGATCAATTGGGGAATGCGAAATATTTTTCCGTATTTGATTTGGCCAGCGGGTTCCACCAGATTAAGGTGCACCCCGACGACGCACACAAAACAGCGTTTTCGACCCCTTTCGGTCACTACCAGTTCACTCGTATGGCATTCGGGCTCAAAAACGCGGCCGCCACATTTCAGCGCTTGATGGACCAGGTTCTCACCGGTCTACAAGGCAACGAGTTGTTCGTGTATCTTGACGACATTGTCATTTATGCACAAACCTTAGACGAACACGCGAAAAAATTTAATAAACTCGCGAAAATATTGAGACGGGCGAATCTAAAATTACAGCCCGATCAGTGTGAGTTTTTAAGACGCGAGGTGGCCTACCTGGGCTACATTATCAGTGAAGATGGGGTAAAACCTGACCCTAAAAAACTCGAAGCTCTCAAGGATTATCCCAGACCAACTACACCAAAGAAAATCAAACAATTCCTAGGTCTCGCGGGATATTACCGTCGCTTCATTGAAAATTTTTCCGGGATCGCAAAACCACTAATGCTATTACTAAAAAAGGAGTCCCATTTTAAGTGGAATGACACTCAAGAAAAAGCATTCGTAACACTCCGCGATGCCCTTTGCAAGGAACCGGTACTACAGTACCCAGATTTTTCAAAACCATTTATTATCACGACCGACGCATCAGACATCGCGGTCGGGGGCGTCCTTAGCCAAGGGGAAATCGGCAAGGACCGACCCATTAGTTACGCTTCACGTACGCTAAATAAACTTGAACTCAATTATTCTACAATCGAAAAAGAACTTCTTGCCATCTTGTACAGCGTAAACCATTTCAGACCTTATGTCTATGGACAAGAGTTCGTATTGGTCACCGACCACAAGCCCCTCGTGTGGTGTTACGTCGTGGGTCCCATTTATAATCGATAATTAATCGTCTTTTAATTTACCTTTCAGGATTTGAATTTACGAATGGGAAGTGTGCCACGAACGTACGGATTATAATGGATTTAGTCGTATATGACTTATGTGACGGTAAGTTACCGTCGTAGAAGAAAAGCGCCACGTTTAAGCGGGAATGTGCCCACTTGGGATAGGCGCTTGGTAAAGTCGTTGGTGTATAACTTGACGCATGAGCGACAGGTAAACAAATAAGAAAGTAGCGTGCAATTATACTTGCCTTGGTGAGAAAGAGCGGCGGTGCGTAGCGGGTCAAAACTACGCGACCGTGTGACCGAATTTATCCAGGAATCGCAAAGGTGTTCCAGCTGGACCCGACCTGTCGTTGCCCAGACGGGTGCCCGGTGATCGTCCGAATGCGATGGCCCGGTGATGCCGATGTTTTTGGGAGCAGTCGGAGACCACGAGGACTTGGTGAGAAAGAGCGGCGGTGCGTAGCGGGTCAAAACTACTCGACCGTGTGACAGAATTTGTCCAGGAATCACAAAGGTGTTCCAGCTCGACCCGACCTGTCGTTGCCCAGACGGGTGCCCGGTGATCGTCCGAATGCGATGGCCCGGTGATGCCGATGTTTTTGGGAGCAGTCGGAAACTACGAGGACTGGATTAATTTATGAGGGATACAGTCGCGTCGAAATATGAATATAAGTGTATAGATTTTATAATTATTTGAACCGCTGGGTGAGTGCAAGACGTGCCAGGTTTCGACACCGTCGACTCACCACGTCTGGCTCCACCTCCGCCCGGTTACGGCGATTGGCGGCCAGCCGCGAGAACAAATGTTGAGGATAACGGAAGCCGACGACCGAACACTAAGCACCGGTGTGACCGTGCCAGTCGCTGACCTACCGTATTACGGCGGGTCGGCGCGTGTGGCGTGTTCGTGCGGCAATCCTTCCGCATTCCTCGGAAAATACCTGTTAATACGTGCGATTTTGGACGGATGAGGTTCTTTATTCGTTGAGCGAATGTATCGGGAAGCGTATTCGTCTAACGCATAGGTACAGGTTAGTATGAAATAGAATTTGGTACGCTGAGCGAGTCTACTGCGTGCCAGATTACGGCACCGCGGACTCGCTACGTCTGGCCCACCTCCGCCCGGTTACGGCGATTGGCGGCCAGCCGCGAATACAAATATGAAGGTCGAGGGAAATCGACGTCCGAACACTAAACACCGGGTTAACCGTGCCAGTCGCTAACCTGCCAGATTACGGCGAGTCAGCGGATGTAGCGTGTTCGTGTATCACCTTTCCTAAGCCTCATGAAATAGCACTCCCAGATTTGTCTAATTTTGGACAGATATGATTTTATGAGTGAGACGAATACGTGCATTAGGGAAAATGGCGTGAGCGAGAGGAAGAGAGAAAGAGAGAAAGAAATGCACTACGATGATTCGTTCGTTGCGTGTTTACACGCACGAACGAGAGACAAATGTATTTTAATTATTTGCTCGGAAAATATTACACTTTTGCGCGGTCGCCGTATTTTGGGTGATTTAAATAGCGCGAAGAAATCGAATGTGATATAAACAATTGTGTATTTTACACGTGAATAATCGTAGTTACATTCAATAAAGACAATAATATATGTTTCGTATATTTATTTGTTGTAGTGTTTGACTTGTTATGTTTCCTTTTACTTTTATTACGATTTAAACAATTAATACCGGTTTTATAGAGACTTATAGTTACACTGACGAAGAGACCGGGATAAACTCGAAAAGAATAAAATATAATAAATGTACCGGTTTTCAGAGCGTCGACTCTGCGATGCGCGTGGTTGGAGAGACCGGACGGAACTGACTGGCCAGCTCCCGGAGCGCAATATATATCCTCGCCCTCTTTCTCTCGGAGACAAAGGGCTTAGCGTCATTACCCTCGCTCTCGAGCTCGGTCCCCATGTAACCGAATATTAGCACTGATATCGTTATTTTTCTCGAGTTGTACATGAGCAATGAAATTAATATTTTTCGTTATTGGCAGGATGTGCTGACTACGTGGTGACCAAGCTCCGAGGAGGTCTGTGAGAAAACTCGCGATGAAGCTGACCGCTTGAGAACAGTTTCGCGGGTTATTCGAGGACTCTCGCGTCCCCGATATATATATATATATATATATATATATATATATATATATATATATACATGTATAGATATTCACTAAAGTTATTCCAAGGACTAATGCCTTCGAAGTATGCATATGAGTATACGAATGGTATATGGGGACTGTGACGTCCTAGAGTATGTGTATATATATATATATATATATATATATATATATATATATATATATATATATATATGCATCGAAGTTAGTTCGAGGACTTATGTCCCTTAAGTCTGCATGGAAATAGACATGCGGAATTATTATAGGAGGTACTCCAGGGACTCTCGTATATGTCCCTAAAGCATGCAGGTACGTGTATATGTATGCATATATGAGACATTATAATATGGTACTCCGGGGACCCATGTGCTCGTCCCTGAAGTTACGGGCAAGCTTAGCGGTAAAATTATTATGGGAACTGTTTGTCCCTAAAGTATACGGGTGGATATACGCGTGCTAAATTTCAAGATATATTTACAAATGTTTGACATAACGGGGTTTCTAAGTGAAATCGACCATATATGGGTCGTTCTGATTAATATGTTACCCAAGAAAAACATAAATGAGCGCGTTTAGCGCGAGGAAAAAATCTTAATAATTATTACAATTCGTACCAGATATGAATATTTGGAGGGCGAGAGTGCTAGGACGTAACAGTGGCTTCACTCGGTGAAGGACCTGGCCAACCGGCTGGTCCATTGGCGACTTAGTCTCGCAAATTATACCTACAAAATAATTTACAAACCGGGAAAAGCAAACAGCAACGCTGACGCTGTATCCCGAAACCCTCCTAGTCAAAAAACGATTTTCATGACAAAACATACGCGAAGATACAAAATGTATCTTCGCACGATGAGAAAATCTTCTCTCCACCTAAAAAGAAAAGAAAAAAATCAAAGTGAAACAAAAGCCCATACGAGCACTGCTCCAAGCAGGCTATCGTTACAGTCAATAGAAGGTGAGCCCCCTTCCTAGGCTTCAATCTTGCCGAACAAATACAGTCAAATAGAAAAGCAGAACGAAACTTACCTTTTGAACGAATGGATGTGGAGGAACCCCACCAGTGTACCCCCTCCGCTCCTTTCTCCAGGAACCCGTCCAGATGTAACGTTGGACTTCCCTCCGGAACTCGACCTCGCTGTTCCACCCGATCTTTCATCGAATCCATCCTTGGATCGTTTTTCGGTCTCCCCCTTCAGGGATGACCAATCTGAAAAAGATAAAATGACAAAGAAAGTTCAAATGATAATGAAGGTATACCCGAAAGTGATGACGAGTCGGACGACGAATCCGAACAGAGTAACTTAATCGATAACGAGAATCCTCAATTTGAAATCAATGAAGGAAATCGACAACTACCAAACTCTCTGAAAATTGTAGAAACCCGCGATAGACTGCACATGCAAAAAGATAATTACGTCGTCTTCGTAACCATGACCGGGCAACCACTTGACGAAGGTGCTAAGGACCTCCAAGAACAAAACGTCTTTCCTAAATTAGAGGAGTTGGCGTACCTGCGGGTAAAATTCAAAATTGTAAAATCAAAACAAATAATCGCACTGCCCATTCTAGGCAGTATTCACGATAACCTCGAGATCTTAGATCTCCACGAAATTTGTGACTCCCTGAGGAACGCGATTCGCGAGTTGTGCCTTAAGGAAGTTTGTATTGCTAAAACGCCCTCCATCGGCAACGTGCCGTGGGCTGTAATTAAAAACACCCTGTACGAAACGCTCCGCGAGGAAAATATCTCGCTCATAATTTGCAGTCAATTAGTCCAAATTCCTCCCGAAGAAAATCGGCTGGACATTGTTAAAGAAAAGGACGACTCGTTAATCGGCGGTCACAAAGGAGTAAACAAAACGTATAAACGTATCCGCGAGTACTACTACTGGAAAAATATGAAGGTCCAGATCCAAGAGTATATTCAACATTGTCGAAACTGCCAACTTAAAAAATTGGTCCGCGTAAAAACAAAGCAGCCTATGATACTTACCGACACACCTGGGGCCGCATTCGAAAAGATCGCCATGGACATAGTGGGACCCCTCCCTTTAACAAAAAACGGCAATCAGTATATATTAACTCTCCAAGATCTTCTCACAAAATATTCATTGGCTATTCCACTGAGCCGAACCTCATCAATGGACATCAGCTCCGCGTTCGTGAAGAACTTCATTGCACGTTACGGCGCACCCCGTGCCCTTCTCACCGATCGAGGATCCAACTTCTGTAGCAGCCTTATGAAGGCTGCGGCGAAAAAATTCAAAATTACGGCTTATCAAATAACGGCCCTTCACCCCCAGAGTAACGGATCAATAGAACGTTCCCATCACATACTTATGGAATATCTAAAGCAGTACGTAAACGAGAATTTCGATTGGGACGAGTACCTAGATCTAGCCATGTTCTCATATAACACGAGTCGTCACGAAGGCACTGGGTATACCCCCCACGAACTCGTATTCGGCAGATTAGCTCGTCACCCTTCGGCCCATCACCAAATCGAGGAGACACAGGACGCTTCTTACGCCGAATATCTCGCCGATCTGTTTACTCGCATAGATGGCCTTCAAACAATGGCGGCTGAAAACCTGAAACACGCAAAGGAAAAATCAAAGGAATACTACGATCGCAACATCAACCCAAAATTCTTTAAGGTTGGCGATCGCGTACTAATGCTTAAGGAGCCCCAAAAGGGAAAATTCGGGGACCAATATTCCAAACCGTGTGAAATAATCGAAATATTGTTGGGGGGCAATGTTAAAATCCTTTACCAAGGTAAACCCCGCATCGTACACACAAACAAATTAAGGGCCACCCGTCTGTAACCAAAACTCTCGTTATTGGTTACAGAATGGAGCCGAAGACAATAGCCATCATTTTTCTTCTCATGCGCACAGCGGCCTGCCTCGTCGGGTATGATTGTGGCACCCCCACACTCAACGTCAATACCGTTTCTCTCACCGACATCGGAGTTTGCGACATACCTATAATTGATCCAACCCCGATACCTGTGAGAATTCAACTGCTGCAACTCTCGTAATTATCCACAACCGACGTCATCCCATGTAAAATCGCCTGGACCACTACGTTGCCTGGAGCAACGTAGTGGTCCAGGCTTCTGCCAAAATCACCCTCTCGAGTTATGAGGCATCGGTCAACATGGCGACCAATCGCATTATCCTCCAGAGTACGACCCAATGTCAATTGTCCCAAGGTCAATGCACGGACCTCGAAGGGAACCAAGCTTTCTGGAAAACGGAACCTGTGGACACGTGCCTCTTCAATAGATATGACGTCCTCTACGATGGCATGGCAACGAAACTCCGCACTATCGAAAATTCTATCCAGACACCTGATGTGTACACATTAACTACTCAAGAAACCACATTTGCTCTGGCCGAGCAAAGGAACGAGAAACTCGTCTGCGGCTATACTCTAATCCGAACGGAACATCCGAAATTATTTATCCTGGAAACTCGCAATGGCCAAACGTTCGCCTCACGCCGTGAGGTCCTCGTCAGTAATTTGGATATATTTTTATACGTCAACTCAAAATTCATTTATGTGGAAAAACACATTAAAACTCAAATAAAAGCGTTATACAAGGATGTTTTGACGCAACGATGCAACCTAGAACAACAGGTACTTCGAAACGCTCTGGCAACCGCATCAATATTACCGGAAAATTTCGCCCGAGCAGTCACAAGAAGTCCAGGGTACATGGCCATCATCGCCGGCGAAGTAGCCCATATCGTCATGTGCGTTCCTGTGGAATGTACTCTTCGTAGAACTGAAGAATGTTATCTCGAGTTACCGGTAACGCATCGTAACCAGTCATATTTCCTTTCAACAATTTCGCGCACGCTCCTCAAGGCTGGGACACATATCGAATGCAACCCTCTTCTTCCGGCACAATATCTCATTGACGGGGCATGGTACCGCTTTGCCCCACACCCAATCGAAGTTCCACCTCCGCAAATATTACGCCCAATGACTACACCTACGTGGGGTTACACACCGGTTGGAAACCTTGCAAGAAGTGGAATTTATGCACATGAAGAAATGGAAGAACTACGCGATCGTATCATGTTTCCGCCGAAAGCCCAGCGCTACTAAATAACTTGGCTCTCGGATCAGCTGGATACACTATCCCACCAGGAGCCATATCTCTGAAAAATCTTTTGGACGAAAGCACCTTGGAGCACATCGGCGACCAACGCTTTCGAAAACTTGTGGAACGGTTTCGAGAAATTCGGAATCGACAGCGCAGGCTTTCTCGGTATGATGGCTATTTATTCAATCATCAAATCAGCCATCGATACCATCATCCATGGATACACACTGCATTCGTTATACGGATGCAGCTTCGCATTATTCGGGGCCATTTGGAATTCCGTCACCAACCTACTCGTGACCAGGGCCCATAGAAGGAATCAGAAGGATCAAGGACCCGATTCCGAACCATCCCCAAGGGAATTGGTCTTTCCAACCAACAAATCGGAGCGTAAACCTTCTACATCAACTACGAGATTGTCGGGCATCGACGCCGTCCTGCTCGAGCGCCTTTGTGCTGGGCCTCAGCCATCCAGTAGGATGTCTTCGGCTTAAAGGGGGGAGGCGTTACGTCCTGGCGATATTGCCCTCCACAATATATATATACGTGAACATATACATAGATATATATATATACTTAAACATACATACCTTTTTTCTCCAATCTTACATACGCAATTTAATATATCTGGGTACCTACGTATGCATAGGACCCTATAAAACATAAGGAGTTATACGTAGTCACGCATACACACACACACACACACACACACACACACACACACACACACACACGCGCGCACGCACGCACGCACGCACGCACGCACGCACGCACGCACGCACGCACGCACGCACGCACGCACGCACGCACGCACACACACACACACACACACACACACACACACACACACACACATACAGGGTGACAATTATAATGTGGCCATGCTTTTTTTGAGGGCCTTGCGCGAAGATTTTGGGTCTGAAAAAAATATGATTTTGAATGGTTTTTCGAGCCTTTCTCGAAAAAAAAATACGGCAGATTTTTGTCTTGATAAATGTACGCCAGAAGTAATAAGGCATTGCGAAAAAAAACGCAAAATACATTCCGAGCACATGAGATTGAAGTTTTTTAAATTCCGAATACAATGCACCCCGGAAAACTTGATTTGCGCCCGCCATCATGGTGGAAAAAATTGTTAAAAATACGCCGTAAAGTGGCAATTTGCGTGAAACAAGCGATTTAAGTCAGACGCGATCGTGCTATGGGATGTCCTAGCTGGTACGTTACAGCTGCAACTTTTGAATGTTCGGCTATCACAAGAAGGTGGTTGAGAATCCCTTGACCCGCGAATGAGCTAAGGGATCTGAATTTGTACCCATCCGAGTCCAGTGCAGAGAATATGGTCAATTTCGAAAAAGTTCGAAAATTCCATGTACTGCAAATAATATTTTGAATAATTTGGAATTCGTTTCCAGCTCTTGGACACATCATTTTGAAAAAAAACTTTAACACAGATTAGCGAAAATTTACAGACTTTTTCCTATTACGCGTTTTATTTTTCCCACATTCATTACTGCGAGCATTGTGTGAGCGTGTGCGTGCATGAGGATGCACGAGTGCACACGCGCATGTGCGTAATGTGAACATTTGCCACGTTTAGAGCGCGCTCTGAACTCGGGTTCGGAGAGCACGCTACGCGGTTCGGTCCGAACGCATCGTCAAACGTCAAAACGCGTTATTTGACGTTTCGGATTAGTCAGCTGATATTGTCAGCTGATACCATCTTGGATATGCAGATTTAGCGCACACACGTCGAACTGTCGTCGAAACGCCAAATTTGACGCGTGATTTGACGTTTCATCAATCGTCTGCTATTAATTTCTGACATCTTGGGCAAATGGGGAGCACGCGCGTTGAAGGTTTGCCGAAATGCACTATTTGGCGCGTGATTTGATATTACGTGATATCGCCGGCCATGATTGTTTGCCATTTTGGATGTGCAAAATCATGATTCGGGACGGCGAGCGATTATCTCTAGAGTTATTTAACATTTCGATTCGAATAAAAATCTACAGTACGTGGCTTTGTCTTTTTTTGCGTTCACAAGACGTAAATGAACACACAACTACGTACTGGAAAAAGGTGTTTTTAATGATTAATTGAAAAGTACCGAACATCGGAACAAAAACAAGTTTGGTATTTTTTTCAGACAAGTTGACCGTGCCTCTACCTGGAGCGCCGATTCGATTTCTATCTACGCAATAAATAATTAATACATGTCTGCGATGGTTCTGAAGGCGTAAACCAGTTATTCCATACTGATCATTATGGTTCTGGGTGATGGGTTCGGAAATCCCCGATATGACTGTCCCGAGCTTATGTTCGCTTTTACCTTACTTTCAGTTATTTTGCGTCAAAGGGTATCGAGACGCTCGGTGGACGGTTTCAAGCGCATTGTTGATTGACAAAGGTAAAAGCAATGGTGATGGTGGTTCTGGGGAATTCGATACGCCACATGGACGACGATTATAAGCGCCTTTATTAATAAAAATAAAAGCAATGATTGTGATGATTCTGGGGTACCCGATTGGACATGCCTGATATGACGGCATCGAGTTCTTCTCTGCTTTTACCTTTCGTTCAGTGATATCGCATCCAATAAAATGACGAAGATTTGGGGATGATAACAGGCGCATTTGTTGATAAACAAAGGTAAAAGCAATGATTGTGCTGATTATGGGGGACCCGAATTGACATTGCCAATTTGACGGCATCGAATTCTTTTCTGCTTTTACCTTTATTTCTGTCATATCGCATCAAATACAATGACGACGACTTGTCGACATTCATGACTCAATACGACCGATCGTGTGGTAAATGCGAAGAACCATCGCCATCATTGCTTTCATCTTTGTTTATTAACATATTCACCTGTAATCATCATTACAGCATTGTTAGAGCTATTGACGTGATAAATTTGTGGCACGCTACGGTGAACGCGAAGGAACACTTCGGGTAGTAAAGTCGGCATGCTTCAATGATGATGAAGCATTTCAGGGATTCGATGGGACATTCCTGACAAGAGGGCAGCGAGATTCTCTCTGCTTTCACCGTATTTTCTCTCATTTTGCGTTAAAAGTCATTACGACGCTTAAAAGCAGTTTAAAGGCGCAAAAGTTAATGAAAAAAGAAGGGTAATTATGGTCATGGTTCTTTACGATTCGATGGGAAATTTCGGATGTGACAACCTCAAATATAAGTTCGCTTTTAGTTTGTTCTCTTCCATTTTGTATCTAAAACTCCCACAGTGGCACTAACTTAAGGCTTTCTTGAAAATATAAATTGTCTGCTGAAATTCTGAGTGAATTCTTCCCAGAACGCTTTAAATCGCGGACACCCTGTATTCCCTTTTACGATCAGCCAACTCGTAATTGCTTAGCCGATGGTTTTCTGTTTTTCTGCGAATATCGATCTATCGATGTCGATCGCTTTTTATTTGTGTCGCTACCCGGACTCAATTTATCTGTCAAACAAATCACAAACATGGCCGAAGAAAGACGGACAAAAATGTACGCGTGCCTGGTGCGATCACAAAATACTTACAGTGCCGCCGTTCGAATATATCGGGAAGAATACGGCGATCCCGTACCCTCGCGCCAATCTGTTCGCCGGTAAGTAAAACAAATAAAGATTTTAAAATAATTTGATCATAATAATATCATAATAATTATTTTCCAGCCTCGCAGAAACAATCCAAGATACAGGCGTCTTGAAAAGACAGACGAGACCGCGAGCAGCCCCTGTCACTGCGGCACGATCGGCAGAGGTCCTGGAGGAGATAGCGAGAAATCCGATCCAGAGCGCTCGAGGTCTGGCTCGTACCCTCGGTGAGTAATGTGACAGCCACAAAAAACATGTTGTAAAATCGAATAATGGTAATCGAGTTCAAAATCAAGAGAATTTTAAACATTTTTTAAAATCTTATTAAAAAAAATTAAAATTAAAAAATAAAATTACAAAATTAAACATTTTTTTTAATTTAAAAAAATGGTAAAATCAAGCAGGGGATCAAACATCTACTTTCGCGATAAATCAGGAGAAGTAAAAAAGCGAATGTCTGAAAAAATGGTTCATTTTTGAGTCCCGGATTCTACGTTAAGGGCAACTTGAAAACCCAAAAAAATGTTAACACCCAGATTGAGCGGGTCGCACATGTACTTTTTCAACATTTTAAAAGAAGAGGCCGAGAAAACAAGCGAAAAAAAATGATCATTTTTCTACTCCCGAAATCCATCTTAATGGGGGCTTGAAAGGAGTCCCGGAGTCCCCCTTAAGGTAGAATCCGGGACTTGAAAATGAACCAAATTTTTTTTGGGAGATTTGCTTTTTTCCTGCTTCTGATATATCGAGATAGTAAATGTGTGATCCCCTTAGTCTAGGAGGTATATTTTTTTGGCCTTTCAAGCCCCCCTTAAGTTGGGTTCCGGAACTCGAAAAGTAATAGTTTTCGGTGCTTGTTCTCTCGGTCTCTTCTTTTGAAATGTCGAAAAAGTAAAAGTTTAATCCTCTCAATCTAGCTGATAAGAATTTTTTGAGTTATAAAGTCACCCTTAAGGTACTCGAAAATAGACCATATTTTCTTGGCTCATTTTTTCCATTAACCTTTCTTGGAATGTTGAAATAGTTAATTTGTGATCCTCTCAATCTGGGTGATATAATTTTTTTTTGGTTTTCACGTCACCCTTAAGGTGCTCGAAAATAGATCAAATTTGTTTAGCTTATTTTCACATCTCGTTTGTGGGAATCTCCTAATTTTTGTGTGTTGTCAAGTCACCCTTAAGTTAGGGTCCGGGACTCTAAAATGGACCACATTTTTTTTGGAGAAATTTCCTTCTTTCCTTTTTCTGATATATCCAGAATTTAAATGTGTGACCCCCTTAGTTTAGGAGATCTAATTCTTTGGTCTATCAAGTCCCCTTAAGATGGACTCCGAGTCTCGAAAAATGATAATTTTTTTTCTCTTGTCTTTTCGGCCTTTCCTTTTGAAATGTTGGAATAGTAAATGTTTGGTCCCCTCAGTCTGGAAGATGTACTTTTTTTGATTTTTCACGTCACCCTTAATTTGGGGTCCGAGAGTCGAAAATGGATCAAATTTTGTTTGAGAAATTTCTTTTTTCCGATATATCGGGGAATTAAATGTGTGATCACCTAGTGTGTGATATATTTTTTTGTTAATACCTAATCTTAAGGGGGACTTGATTGACTAAGAAAAGATATCTTGTAGACCTAGGGGATCGCACATCTACTGTTGCGATATATGAGAAGGACAGAAAGAAATATCTAAAAAAAAAATTTGTGCCATTTTCGAGTCCCGGATCCTACCTTAAGGGTGATTTGAACACCCAACAAACTTATACCACTCAGATTGAGAGGATCACAAATTTACTATTTCGAAATTCCAACAACGGATATGGAAAAAATGAGCCAAGAAACGATGGTCTATTTTCGTGTACCTTAAGGGTGAACCAAAAAATTCATATCAGCTAGATTGAGAGGATCACATATTTATTTTTTCGACATTTTGAAAGAAGAGGCCGAGAAAACAAGCAAAATAATGATCACTTTTCGAGTCCCGGAACCTAACTTAAGGGGAGCTTAAAATACCAAAAAACTATCTCCTAGAATAAAGGGGATTTTTTTCTCTAAAAAAATTTGGTCCATATTCGCGTGCCGGATTCTATCTTAAGGGTGACTTAATAATTCAAAAACATGTTATAACCAAGATTGGGAGGAACACATATTTACTTTTTTGGCATTTCCAAAGAAATGGCCGAGAAAACGAGCGAAAACATTTTAATTTTTCTAGTTCCGAAATCCAACTTAAACGGGGCTCGAAAGACCAAAAAAATATATTTCCTAGTCTAAGGGGATCATACATCTACTTCTTCATATGTCAGATACATGAAAAATGAAAATTCATAGAAGGAAATTTGGTCTATTTTCGAGTCCCGAAACCTACCTTACGTGTGACTTGAAAACCCAACAAAATTATATCACCCAGAATGAGAGGATCCCACATTTACTTTTTCGATATTTTAATAGAAGAGGCCGAGAAAGCGATAGATAAAAAGATCATTTTCCGTGTACCTGAACTTATCTTAAAGGGGGATTGAAAGACCAAAAAAATATATCTCCTAGTCGAAGGGGATGACACATTTACTTTTTCGATATGTCTGATACAGGACAAAAGGAAACGGCTAAAAAAAATTTGGTCTATTTCCGGGTCACGGAACCCACCTTAAGGGTGTCTTGAAAACCCAAAAAATTTACATCCCCCAGATTGAGAGGATCACAGATTTACATTTTTGACATTTCAAAGGTAGAAGGCGAGAAAACACGCGAAAAAAATACATTTTTCGAGCCGCGGAACCTATCGTAAGGATGGCTTGACAGACAAAAAATAAATAATAAATAAAAAGACCAAAAATAAAATAAATAAGTAAAAAATAAAATCAATGGGTGACTTGAAAATCCCAGAAAATGATATCACTCAGACTGAAACGATCACACATTTAGTATTTCGACTTTCCTTAAAAGGAAATCGAAAAAATTTGCAAAAAAAATGTTGTCCATTTTCAAGTCCCGGAACCTATCTTATGGGTGACTTGAGAACCCAAAAAGATCATATCACACTCGTACCGACGTGTAAATCGATGTACCTCTTGAAATTAATATTCATCCGTTTGTACGCATTCTTATGCACTTCTGAATAGTTAGTACCTTCCATCAAGCATTTTACCTCCTGGCATAGACCTTCAGTCATTTGCATCCACTTGTACAAGAAGGTACAAACGTCCCAATCGTTTCCGTTTGTACCCTTCGGGATGTTTTTACACAACTTGGGATAAACTTTCATTCGTTTGCGCCCACTCATTCGAACGTGTAATTTGTTTGTGTCTCTTGAAATAAATATTCATTCGCTTGTAGTAATTCGTACGAATGTCTTCACCGTTCGTAATTTGTTTGTGTTTCTCATTCGTTTGTAGTTATTCGTACGAATGTTTTCATCGTTCGAAGCTCCTAGCAAACATTTGTACTCCTTGGAATACATTTTTATGCACTTGCACGCATTCGTACAAATGCGTCAGTCGTTTGCACCCTATGAAAAATGTTTGTACCTCTTGGGATAAACCTTCATCCATTTCCACCCACTTGTACAGACGTGTGAATCGTTCGTACCTCTTAAAATAAATATTCATTGCTTTGTACGAACTCTTGCACACGTCTGAATCGTTTGTATTTCCCTACAAATACTTAAACATTCTGGAATTAACTTTCAGCTGTTTACATCCACTCCTACGATCGTCTAAATCGTTTTTATCTTCCGGGAAACGGTTATACCTCTTGGGATGAACCTCTATTCTTTTTCACGCACTCGTAGGGAAGTGTAAGTCATACCCTACCGGAACCGTTTGTACCCCTTCTAAGTCGTTTGTAGCATCTAGCAAACATTTGTATCTCTTGGAATAAGCCTTCATTCCTTTATACTCAATCGTACAAACATGTAAATCCTTTGTACTTCTTAAAATTAAACTTTATTTGTTGGCACCCAGTCGTACAAACGTGTTAATCGTTTTTACCCTCTAGAAAACGTTTTCACCTGTTGGAAAAAATATTATTTCGTTTGTACATACTCTTATGAACGTCTCAATCGGTCGTACGTCTAAATCGTTCGGGAAACGTTTGCACCTCTTGTATAACCCTCTATTCTTTTGTAGCCACTCGTACCGGCGTGTAATTCGTTTGTACATCTTGGAATTAACCTTCATTCATTTTCACCGACTTGTACGAACTTCTCAATCATTTGTATCTCCCGGAAAACGTTTGCACCGCTTGAAGTTATAGGTCATTCAGCACCCATTCCTACGAACGCGTTAATCGTTTGTACCCTTCGAAATCTTCTGTACATTTTCGAATAAATCTCCGTTCATTTTCACCCACTCATACGAACGTCTAAATCGCTTGTATCTTCCGGGAAACGTTTGTACCTCTACGAGTAAATCATAATTCAATTGCACCCATTTCTGCGAATGCGTTGTTCCCTTTTGTACCTCTTCGAATAAATCTCCATTCATTTGTACCTACTCGTACAAACGTTTAAATTGTTTGTACCT
This sequence comes from Ophion obscuratus, assembly GCA_964007375.1. Lineage (NCBI taxonomy): Eukaryota > Metazoa > Arthropoda > Insecta > Hymenoptera > Ichneumonidae > Ophion > Ophion obscuratus. The sequence goes on along the minus strand of OZ023315.1, from coordinate 41,988,104 downwards.
CTTAGAATGAATCTTCATTCTATTGTACCCTGCCGTACGAAAGTGTAAAACCTTTGCACCTCTTGGAACAAATCTGCCTTCCTTTGTACCCACTCCTACGAACGTGTAAATTATTTTTACCTTCCAACATCGATTTTCACCTCTTTGAATTAACTTTCATTCGTTTCCACTCACTCGTAAGCCTATACTTCGTAAGCTTATACTTTTTCTTAACGATCCTTCCTTTCATTCTTGTTCTACAGATATGAATAGAGAAACGGTGCGAAAAATCGTTAAGAGCGTCAATTACCCGTACAAGCCGCAGACTGTACAACAGCTTACGATTCTGGACCATGAACGACGTCTGGAATTTTGCGTCTGGGGTCTCGGACAACTTCAAGATGACCCCAATTTTTTTCGAAACGTCCTATTTACTGATGAGTCTGGCTTTACGAAGCGGGGAATCATCAACCGGCAAAATTTTCGACAATGGAGTCCAGAGAATCCTGGATGGACCATTCAAATCCCGAGACAAGAACAGTGGAGAGTAAATGTATGGGCGGGCATCCTGAACGACCGGATTATCGGCCCATGGTTTTTCGACGGGAATATGGATAGCGAAGTGTACGCTGATTTATTGGAAAATGTTTTGCCCGCTCTTTTGGAAGATGTTCCTCTGGATCTGCGGCTTAGGATATGGTAGCAGCAAGATGGTCACCCTGCTCATACGGCGAGAACCTCGTTAAGGGGGGATTGTCTTTTTTTCGCAAAATTTACCGCTTTTTGGGAATTTTTTTGTGAAGAAAGTATACAACGGAAAACTTGTGAAACTTGGCATATAGTTTTATTGATCTGTTTACTACATACAAAAAAATTTTTAAACAATTTCATCAAAAAATCCGCCTCCCACCCCCCTCGACGCGCGATGGTCCTTTTTTGATGGTGTGCACGATTACAGCCTTCACGTTCATCCTGCAACAAAAACCCAAAAAGCATTTTACTTTAGACACATATAGCTATCGTTCGATGAAGGGGAAAAAAATTGACGATTTGGTGACGTTTTGAACTTGAAGTATCGATTTTTCGAAAAAAATTGATCGATTTTTTGTTATAAATAAAAAACTATTAAACGTATTGCTTTTTTGCTTCATCAAACGATAAAAGGATGTCAGCTGAGCATTCTTTTCGAATTTGAAGGCAATCGCTTGAATATTTTTTGAGAAATCGTAAAATCGTAAAATCCAGTTGTTGTACTTTTTGTTGCTTGTGCGGTTAATATTTTGTACATAGAAAATTGTATATAAAAATTTGTAAATAGTAGTAAATAGAAATTTTATATAAAAATGTTTAAATAGTAGTAAATAGACAATTGTATATAAAACATTGTAAATAGAAAACTGTATATAAAAAAACTTCAGTTCAAATTAAAATTATGTTATGGATGTTATATCACTGAAGTTATATTATTGCAATCAAGTCTTAAAACTTGCAAACAATTCTATTTGATGTTCGTTTTTAAGATACCACTTCGAAATATCAAACTGTGCGTAAGAACGTATCGATAATGCAAGTCATCTTAGATATTCCTGCGGACAATCGTCACTCGTCTCCTACATTTGCCGGTATTTTACCCAAATTGTTGGTCCAGTTTGATTCCGGAGCGACAAGGAAATTGTTATTTTATTTACGGTTACACGAGTTGCGATAAAGAGGGAAAAAATGGTACGTTAGACCCGAAAAATCTATTGATTCGTTTACTAAAAAGTCTGCACGGAGAGAGACGAAGATCTGAAAGTGATAACGTTTGAGCATTCTTTTCTTAGCGCGATTGTAGATACGTTCACATTGGCCGAGCCGGCATACAAATGGGCAATTCCTGCTGGGAATTGTATTGCGCCGAACTTGCAACACTGCTGGACGGTATTAAGTAATCGACCTCAGCATCCGGGACGAATATTGCTTCAATACATTTATTAACGAGATGAGCTCCGGTAAAAAGGAACCTCGGGTTGTCATGGTAGACGTCGAGCCAACCGTCGTGGGTAAGACTTGAAGTAATCTTTTTTTTGCATTTCAAATATAAAAAATCCATTCAATATTTGGGTATGGTGATGACTAACCTCTAAAGGCATCGTAAGGGAAGAGAGTCGCTCCTGAAAAGTGATATTGGGTTGGTTTAGCTGTATTAGTTTGGTTGGGTTTGTGTATCTGCAAGTGTTTTTGCGAATCGGTCTAATCATTTTTCACTTGTCTCTTCCGAATTCCAATCATCGGAAAATGTTCTTTGCGTAATCTCTGAATTCAATCGCTCATATGTATCTTTTGAAAAAGGTCAGGTGCACCGCGCCGATGCTGTGGAACACAACCGCCATGAAAGTATCCTGGGTTAAATTGAATTACTAAGTTCACTTGACGTCCTACAAGAGAGCGTTTGTCCCATTAGTACATTGGTGAAGTGATGGAAGAGATCGACCCCGTCAAGGCTTGCGAGGATTTGACGGCACTCGAGCATGATCACGAGCAGATCCCCTTCGAATCACCGTCGTCACCTGACGCCTTGTCACAATATTGAAGCGGTTGATGACAAATTCTGAGATTCATACCCAATCGTGTGCCTTTGAATCTGTTTCATTTGCCCTTTTTATATTTTCACGAACTCCATTTGTATTCTGCGTGTATTGTTTAAATTCAGAACATCGCATGAATTTGGTGTGTACTGGACTTTTAAGAATTTTGTGGATACTGTTTAAATTCAACTACTTAAATTCAAGCGAGGAAAATATTGTATACATCTTTCAACGCTCGGTATACAATTTCAGATATAAAAATAATTTGGCATTAGCGATTACAAAGGTTGTGTCTTTCGCGCTTTCTTTCCTCGTCTTTCAATAATTTCGGTACTTCAATCATAAATAGCAAATGTGTTGTACAAGTGTAAGAGTACCTCGGTTTTCCCGACGTGACTGACTTAGACCATGGACATGAAACCCGAGTACTTATCCACGAGTATGAATACAAAAAGTACCAATGCTTTACCTTTATGCAACAATGTTTTACCTATGTTAATAAACAAATGCGCATCATCATTGCTGTCACCTTTGTTAATTAACAAATGCGCCTGTAGTCGTTTTATCAGCGCGATCATATTTTTATTACGCCGAATGACCAAAGGAACGGTCAAAGTAGAGAGAATTTCGGTTTCGTGATATATGAAATGACCCATCAAAGCCCAAAAACGCTTCAGCTTCATCGCTTTCACCTTTGTGAGATAACAAATGCGCCTGAAGTCAAGTTACCACCGCGTTGATATTTTTTTAAGCAAATGACGGAAGGTGGGTTACAAGCAGATAGAAATTCGGAACCGTGATTGCAAGAATGTCCCATCGAACCTCCAAAGAGCTTCGTCATTGTTGCTTTTACGTTGGTTAAAAACTAAATGTGCATGTAAACGTCCTGCGAGCGTCGTGGTGCCTGTTGCCGGAAAATGGCGAAAAGTGCGGTGAAAGCAAAGAGAATCTGGGTGCCTTCTTATCGGGAATGTCCTCTTCGAATCCCCGAAACACGTCATCAGCATTGCTGTAGTACTGCAGTTAATAAACAAATACGCCTGTACTCATTTTACCACCGCATTTATATTTTTTTACGCAAAATGACCAAAATCATCTTTGCTTTTACCTTGGGTACGAAACAAATTCGTCTGTTTTCATTTTACCATCACGTTTATATTTTTTCATGCGAAATGACCGAAAGCAAGGTGATAAGGGAGAGAATCTTGGTGCCATAATTTCGAGAATGTCCCATCGAACGCCTGAACCGCTTCATCATAGTTGATTTTACTTTGGCTGATAAACAAACGGTAAGTAAACGTACTCCGAGTGTCGTGATGGTTTTTGACCCAAAATGACAGAAAGGATGGTGAAAGCAGAGAGAATTTCGGTGCCTTCTTATCGGAAATGTCTCATCGAATCCCCGAATCATTTTACGTCCGCGTTCATATTTTTTTACGGCAAATGACAGATGGTTAGGCAAAAGCAGAAAGAATCTTGGTGCCGTATTATCAGGAATGTTCCATCGAATCCCCGAGAACCATCACGATTATTTCTTGTAACTTTTATCATTTACAAATGCACATTTAAACGTCCTCGGAAAGCAGAGCAATCTCGAAGACGCGATTTCGAGAATCTTCCATCGAACCCCCAAACCGCTTCATAATCTTTGCCTTTACCTTGGGTAATAAACAAATTCTGCTGTAGTCATTTTACCATCGCGTTCATATTTTTCTACGTGAAATGAGCGAAGGTAAGGTGACAGGGGAGAAAATCTCGGTGCCATGATTTCGGGAATGTCCCGTCAAATCTCCGAAACGCTTCATCATCATTGCTTTTACATTTGTTAATTAACAAATGTGGCTGTAAACGTTCTCCGAGCGTCATAATTAATTTAGATGCAAAATAACCTAACATAAGGTGAAAGCAGAGAGAATCGCGGTGCCGTCTTATCGGGAATATACCATCGAATCTCCGAGAACCATCGCTATTATTTCAGCTGTCTTTTATAATTAACAAAGGCGCCTTTACACGTTCTCAGAGCGTCGAAGCTCTCTCTGCGATTTTTGAGAATATCCTATCGTACCGCTTCATCATCATTGCTTTTACCTTGGTTATTAAATAATTGCGCCTGTAGTCATTTTACCACCGCGTTCATATTTTTTTTACGCAAAATGACCGAAGGTTGTTCGAAAGCAGAGAGAATCTCGGCGCCGTCGTATCGGGAATATCCCATCGAATCTCCGAAAACGATCGCAATTATTTCATCTGTCTATTATAATTAACAACGGTGCCTTTCCACGTCCTCAGCGCGTCGTTATTGATTTTGTTCGAAAATGACCGAAGATAAGGTGAAAGCAGAGAGAATTTCGAAGCCGTGATTTTGGGAATATCCGATCGAACCCCCGGAACGCTTCATCATCATTGCTTTTACCATGGTGAATAAATAATTGCGCCTGTATTCGTTTTACTACCACCTTCATATTTGTTTACGCAAAATGAACGAAGGTTAGGTGAAAGGATAAAGAATCTCGATGCCGCGATTTCCCGAATGTCCCATCGAACCCCCGAAACGCTTCGTCATCATTGCTTTTATCTTGGTTAATAAACAAATGCGCCTGTAGACATTGTACCACCGCATTCATATTTTATTACCTAAAAAGACCGAAGGAAAGGTTAAAGCAGAGATAATCTACGTCACGTGATTTCTGAACAGTTTCATCATCATTGCTTTTACATTTGTTAATTAACAAATGCCTCTGTAAGCGGCCTCCGAGCGTCGTGATCAATTTTGACGCAAAATGACCGAAGTAAGGTGAAAGCAGGGAGAATCTCGTTGTCGTCTTATCGAGAATGTCCAATCGAATCCTCGAGAACCATCACGATTATTTCTTTTGTCTTTTATAATTAACAAATGCGCCTTTAAACATCCTCAGAGCGTTGTTATTGATTTTGACTGCAAATGACCGAAGGTAACGTGAAAACAGAGAGAATATTAGTGCCTTCTTATTAGGAATGTTCCAACGAATACTCGAATCGCGTCTTCATTATTGCTTTTACCATGGTTAATAAACAAATGAGCCTGTCGTCATTTTACCACAGCGTTCACATTTTAAGTAAAAGCAGAGAGAATCTCTGTCCCTTGATTTCGGTAATGTCCCGTCAAACCTTCAATACGCTTGATCATCATTGCTGTTACATTTGTTAATTAACAAATGCGGCTGTAAAAATTGTGCGAGCGTCATAATGAATTTAGATCCGAAATAACCGAAGGTAAGGTGAAAGCGGAGAGAATCTCGGTGCCTTCTTATCGGGAATATCCCGTCGAATCTCCGAGAACCATCGGGCTTATTTCATTTGTCTTTTATAATTAAGAAAGGCGCTTTCACACGTCCTCAGAGCGTCGTTATTGGTTTTGATCGAAAATGACCGAAGATAAGGTGAAAGCAGAGAGAATTTCGAAGCCGTGATTTTGGGAATATCCTATCGAACCCCCGAACCCCTTCATCATCATTGATTTTAACTTGGTTAATAAACAAGGGCGCCTGTCGTCATTTTACCAGCGCATTCATATTTTTTTCCGCGAAATGACCGAAGGTAAGGTGAAAGGAGAGAGAATCTCGGTGCCGTGATTTCGGCAGTGGCCCGTCGAACCGCCGAACCGCTTCATCTTCATTGCTTTTACATTTGTTTCTCAACAAATGCGGCTGTAAACGTTTTCCGATCGTCATAATCAATTTGGACGCGAAATGACCGAAGGCTAGGTGAAAGCAGAGAGCATCTCGGTGATATCATATAGGAAATGTCCCATCAAATCCCAAAAACGCTTCATCGTTGCTTTTATTTTAGTCGATAAACAAATGCGCTTGTATTCATTTTCTGATCGCGTTCATATTTTTTTATGCAAAATTACCGAAGGTAAGGTTTATTCAGAGAGAATCGCCGACCCGTTATTTCGAGAATGTCCCGTCAAACCTTCGAAACGCCCCATCATCATTGCTTTTACATTTGTTAATTAACAAATGCGGATGTTATCGTCCTCCGAGCGTTGTAAGCAATTTCGACGCAAAATGACCGAAGGTAAGGTGAAAGCAGAGAAAATCTCGGTGCCGTCTCATCCGGAAACTCGTACCGAATCCGCCTAAAGCTTCACCATTCATGCTTTTACCTTGGTCAATTAACAAATGTGCCTGTACTTGTTTTACGATCGTAAATATAATTTTTAATGCCAAATGACCGAAGGTGAGGTAAAAGCAGAAAAAAATCTTGATGCGATAATATCGGTAATGTCCTATCGAATCCCCGAATCACTTCAACATAATAACTTCTACGTTCGCTAATTAACGAATGCGCCTATAAACAACCTCCGAGCGTCGTGATCAATGTGGTCGCCAAATCTCCGAATGTAAGATGGATGCAGATACAAGCATGGTGCCGTGAACTCAAAAATGTCCCATCGAATCCGCTTACGAAGGAGCCGCACACACTCCTCCTCCCCTGCGCGTCGGCCGATCATGTTGATAGTTTTCCATGGATTTCTTAAACGGCTCTTCAGAATTTCATGAAATTTGACCAGACAATGTCAAATTGATAGACGACCAGCTGTCATCTCCCCAAATTTCTCAAATCGAAAAAAAATTACAGATTGTATTACCAAGCGAGCATCGTGATGGAAATGCTGTCAAGTAAAAATTTTGGTTGATATCAAGGGAGAAGACTTGCAAGGGAGAAGAGCTGTGTAGCTACATGCAAAACATGTATTTTGGGACCTCAACCATTTGATTCTGTCACATATTTTAGAAGATCCATGGGAAACCATAATTTGTAAGTATTTGTTTACGATTTCGAGAAAATATCGGCCGACATTTGCGACATTTAGTTCCGGCGAATCCCAGCGCGGAGCACATCTCCAACTTTCTGCGGCGTACGTATGTACGTAGTAAATACTCACACCGGAGCCCGTCGGGGCTTGCCGAACACTAGCGACAATTTAGCCTGGCGCTACATAGCTGTAGCTTGCGCTAAGTTTGTTTTACCGAAGTGACCCGCGGCTGCGTTGAAGTTCCGTCGCGGGTGCGGCAAAAGGGGACGGTACCCCTCCCCCAAAAAGAAGTACACTGTTTAAGTACACTGTCTATTTTTTATTAGTATTTATTATATATTTTATATTTATATAATATATAAATATAAAATAAATTTATATATTATTTTTATTTTTTATTTGTGTAGACGTTGGATGAATCGTAGGATTTTCTTTAATGCTGGCGAGGGGCCGGATGGAGGAAAACCTGTGAACTAAAGAAAAATCTGGTTCTAATCTATTTCTAGAGATTGGGAGAATGTAGAGAGGGAGCTGTACAGAATAATTCCTTAACAAATTTTCTAAATGATTCGAAATTGCAGATACATTTAACAGATATAAAAGATGTTTGTATTTACCTCTTCTGCATCGACCCTTATCCTATCTTTTGGACAGGTTTCTCTGGCTTTTTTTTTTCCCGTTAGCTGACTCTGTGTGGCTAAAAGTGCAAAGAACAATAACGTTTAAAAATGTTTAATTATGTTAGAATAGTAAATGGCAGCTCAAAAATATTCATAAATGAGTACCGTGGCAGGATGACGGCAGTTTCGCTGCGGTCTAAAATAAATCGTCGCGTTGCTCGGCCAACTTCTTCGAAACTGTGACTGAAAAAAGTTACCAATCACTATTTTTTATTTATATTCTTGAGTAAAATTGTAAAACATGTTTTGTATTAAAATAAGTCGATACATTGGTTTTTTACACATCAGTTTTATGGACTCAAAATGGGTATGAAGGAATATTTAGATGTCAATAGGCTGAGAATCGGTTTGGGGCAGAAATGTCCCACGACGCTACAGAGGATTAAACATGTTATCGTAAATTTACTTACAATTTAGATGATTCCGAAACTTCTCTATGGATCGCGTGCATTTTGACGAATTTGGCAATCGCTAAACGATATCGGTCGATGAAATTCCGAATATAATTGCGACGGTTCGGGCTGGGTAACACGATGAATACCTGCGAACAAATTTTCCTCAATGTTGCGGCCGAAATTCCTGTCCCATCAGTTCCTTCCTCTTCACTAATATTCACGATAATCCTCCCCAATATTTCATCGTTCCAAAGAATGTTTTTGTGAAATTTAGTCGGTTTGGTCGCGATATACGTCGTAGCGTTCGAAGCCATAATTGACAGTGACACATGTGTATCGGTAAAACGTTTTTCGCTTGTTAACGTCTCCAACATGAAATGAGATTAAGACGCAGCTTCTGCTCGCATCGGTAAAACAAAATTAGTGCAACCTACAGCTATCTACCGCGAGGCAACATTATCGCTAACGTCCGGCAATCCTCGACGGGCTTCGAGTGTGCGTAGGTATACGTACATACGTACACACCGAAAATTTCGAGATGTGCGCCGTTCCCGACCTTCCCCGGAACTAAATGTCACAAATGTTGGACGATATTTTCTCGAAATGGTAAACAAATACCTGAAAATTTTAGATTCCCACGGATTTCCTGAAATATGAGATGAAATCAAGTGATTGAGGTCTCAAAATGTATGTTTAGAATGTGGCTACGCGGCTCTGCTCCTCTCCAAGACACGATATGAGCCAAACTTTTTATTTTACAGCATATCAATCTCGACGCTCGCGTGGTAATACAATCTACTTTTAAAAAATTCAATTTGCGGGATTTTAGGGGCAGACAGCCGTTCGTCTAATCGACGATCGGTCGTATTGAGTCATTAATTGCGACAACATGATTCTCTTGACGAATTATTGAAATATTTGCTTACGGCTGGCAACGAGTTGAAATCATCTCCTATTAACATCATCGGAAAGGCGCCGAAATCAAAGACATACTCGACGGGACGGAGAAAAGAACTCGGTGCCGTCATATCAGCAATGGCCGATCAGGTCCCACAGAATGAGCACAATTATTGCTTTTATCTTTTTTTATTAACAAATGCGCCTGTAATCATCCTCAAATCCTCGTCGTTGTATTTAATGCGATACGACAGAAATAAAGGTAAAAGCAGAGAATAACTCGATGCCGTCATATTAGCAATGTCCATTCGGGTCTTCCAGAATTTGCACAATCATTGCTTTTATCTTTGTTTGTTAAGAAATGCGCCTGTAATCATCCTTAAATCGTCGTCATTTTATTTGATCCAATATGACAGAAATAAAGGTAAAAGCAGAGAAGAACTCGATGCCGTCATATTAGCAATGCCCAGTCGGGTCCCCTAGATTCATCACAATTATTGCTTTTACCTTTTTTTTATTAACAAAGGCGCCTGAAATCATCCTCAAATTGTCGTCATTGTATTTGATGCGATACGACAGAAACAAAGGTAAAAGCAGAGAAGAACTCGATGCCGTCATATCAGTAATATTCATTCGGGTTCCCCAGATTCATCACAATTATTGCTTTTACCTTTTTTTATTAACAAATGCGCTTGAAATCACCCTCAAATCGTCGTCATTGTATTTGAAGCAATATGACAGAAATAAAGGTAAAAGCAGAGAAGAACTCGATGCCGTCATGTTAGTAATGTCCATTCGGGTCCCCCAGAATGAGCAGAATTATTGTTTTTATCTTTTTTTATTAACAAATGCGCCTGTAATCGTCTTCAAATCGTCGTCAGTATATTTGATGCGATATGAGAGAAAGAAAGGTAAAAGCAGAGAAGAACTCGATGCCGTCATATCAGGCATGTCCAATCGGGTACCCCAGAATCATCACAATCGTTGCTTTCATTTTTATTAATAATTACGCTTATAATCGTCGTCCATGTGGCGTATTGAATTCCCCAGAACCACCATCACCATTGCTTTTACCTTTGTCAATCAACAAATGCGCTTGAAACCGTGCACCGAGCGTCTCGATACCCTTTGACGCAAAATAACCGAAAGTAAGGTAAAAGCGAACATAAGCTCGGGACAGTCATATCGGGGATTTCCGAACCCATACCCCAGAACCATAATCATCATTATGGAATAACTGGTTTACGCCTTCAGAACCATCGCAGACATGTATTAATTATTTATTGCGTAGATAGAAATCGAATCGGCGCTCCAGGTAGAGGCACGGTCAACTTGTCTGAAAAAGACACCAAACTTGTTTTTGTTCCAATGTTCGGTACTTTTCAATTAATCATTGAAAACACCTTTTTCCAGTACGTTGTTGTGTTTTCATTTACGTCTTGTGAGCGCAAAAAAAGACAAAGACACGTACTGTACATTTTTATTCGAATCGAAATGTTAAATAACTCTAGAGATAATCGCTCGCCGTCTCGAATCATGATTTTGCGCATCCAAAATGGCAAACAATCATGGCCGGCGATATCACGTAATATCAAATCACGCGCCAAACAGTGCATTTCGGCCAACCTTCAACGCGCGTGCTCCCATTTGCCCAAGATGTCAGAAATTAATAGCAGACGATTGATGAAACGTCAAATCACGCGTCAAATTTGGCGTTTCGACGACAGTTCAACGTGTGTGCGCTAAATCTGCATATCCAAGATGGTATCAGCTGACTAATCCGAAACGTCAAATAACGCTTTTTGATGTTTGACGATCCGTTCGGACCGAACCGCGTAACGTGCTCTCCGAACCCGAGTTCAGAGCGCGCTCGAAACGTGGCAAATGTCCACATTACGCCCACGCGCGTGTGCACTCGTGCATGCTCATGCACGCACACGCTCACACAATGCTCGCAGTAATGAATGTGGGAAAAATAATACGCGTAATAGGAAAAAGTCTGTAAATTTTCCCTAATCTGTGTTAAAGTTTTTTTTTCAAAATGATGTGTCCAAGAGCTGAAAACGAATTCCAAATTATTCAAAATATTATTTACAGTACATGGAATTTTCGAACTTTTTCGAAATTGACCATATTCTCTGCAATGGACTCGGATGGGTACAAATTCAGATCCTTTAGCTCATTCGCGGGTCAAGGGATTCTCAACCACTTTCTGGTGACAGCCGAACATTCGGAAGTGGCAGCTGTAACGTACCAAGCTAGGACATCCCATAGCACGATCGCGTCTGACTTAAATCGCTTGTTTCACGCAAATTGCCACTTTACGGCGTATTTTTAACAATTTTTTCCACCATGATGGCGGGCGCAAATCAAGTTTTCCGGGGTGCATTGTATTCGGAATTTAAGAAACTTCAATCTCATGTGCTCGAAATGTATTTTGCGTTTTTTTCGCAATGCCTTATTTCTTCTGGCATACATTTTTCAAGACAAAAATCTGCCGTATTTTTTTCGAAAAAGGCTGGAAAAACCATTCAAAATCATATTTTTTTCAGACCCAAAATCTTCGCGCAAGGCCCTCAAAAAAAGCATGGCCACATTATAATTGTCACCCTGTATATACACGTACAGTGTTGGGCAGCACTAATTACTTTGAGTAATGAATTACATTGAAATTACTAATTACACCTATAATTTGTAATTAAAAAGATAAAACATTACTAATTACATTGTAACTTGAAATAATACAAATTTTAATTACAAATTACAAATGTAATTAGAATATTTTTTTCTTTCTAATTACAAATTACAAATGTAATTAGAATTTTTTTCTGTCTAATTACAAATTACAAATGTAATTAGAATATGTTTTTTTTCTAATTACAAATTACAAATGTAATTAGAATATTTTTTTCTTTCTAATTACAAATTACAAATGTAATTAGAATTTTTTTTCTTTCTAATTACAAATTACAAATGTAATTAGAATATGTTTTTTTTCTAACTACAAATTATAAATGTAATTAGAATATGTTTTTTTTGTAATTACAAATTACAAATGTAATTAGAATATGTTTTTTTTTGTAATTACAAATTACAAATGTAATTAGAATCGATTTTCTTTTAAATTACAAATTGCAAATGTAATTACAATATGTTTTTTTTCTAATTACAAATTACAAATGTAATTAGAATGTTTTTTTTGTAATTACAAATTAAAAATGTAATTAGAATCGTTTTTCTTTTAAATTACAAATTACAAACGTAATTAGAATCGATTTTCTTCTAAATTAGAAATTCCATGTGTAATTCGAATCGATTTTTCTGCTAACTACAATTTACAAATATTAATAATATAGATTTTTCTTATGATTACAAATTACGGATGTCATTAAAATGAGACTTCGATCTGGCTTAAACAAAAATTTGAGACGAAACCAAGTCGACTGATTGTGAGTCTTGAAAAAAATTCGAGCCCAATCTATGGTCTCGGTCGCTTCCCGGTCTAGAATAGTCTTATCAGTTTTGTTGGTGTTGGCTGAATTTGAGGATTTTTATTATCCAGGCGCGTTTTTCTTCTTGACCCCTTCAGCGGCAAGAGGATTTCACTATTTGTGTTTGTGTCATATGCTCGACAAAAAATTAAATTTAAATGAAACCTGGCGCTTATGAGGTTTTTTGGTCGCTAATTACGAATTCAAGGTCAAAATTTAGAAATTCAAAATAGTGGGGCAAATACAGAGGATCGAAAATGAAAGTTCATTTAATTTTATTAAAAATCGGCTCTCGGGGGTTATCAAAGTCATTGATTACGAATCTGTCTTTCAAATTCAGAATAAAAAAACGGCGGATCTAATGTGGCAGACCTCAATACAACAATTTACATGATTCGCAAAATAATTGGTATTAAGGGGTTTTCAAGGTCGCTTATTACGCATCTGCCCTACAAATTAAGAAATTCAAAATGGTGGATCCGATATGGCGTCACGAAATGCAAAAATTGAATACAATCGGATAAAACTCAGTACTAAGGGGTTTTTGAGGCCGCTGATTACTAGTCCAAACTCACGATACATACATTCAAGACAGTGTCTCCAATATGGCAGACCATGATATAATAATGTATTCGATTCCCATGGGAATTGTTATTACAGGGTTTTGGAGGTCACTGAATACGAATCTGCCTTCAAAATACTCAAATAAAATAGCGGGTCTAGCATTGCGCATGAATTACCAGAATTTACTTGGTTCGAATGATAATTAATAGTAAGGGATTTTTGAGGTCGATAATTATGAATCTGCCTGTAGAATTCGAAAATTCAAAATGGCGGATCTAGAGTACCAAGTTTCCACGGATTCCACTCAATGTTTGCATTTTTATACGCGATGGTAGATCTGCTATTTTTTAATTCTGTATTTCGAGAGCAGATTCATAACCAGTGAACTCGAAAACCCCTTGACACCAAATATCGAGCGAATCGCGTAAATTACGGTATTTTAGTCCGCCATATTGAATCCACCATTTCGAATTTCTGAATTTGAAGGGCAGATTTGTAGTTAGCCACTTTGAAAACCCCTTCATAGCAACTATCATGCAAATAAAGTAAATGATTGTACTTTGGTCCATCATATTGGATCCACTATTTTGAATGTATATAGTTTGAGTTGGGACTCGTAATTAGCGACCTCAAAAACGCTCGAGTACCGACCGTCGTGCGAATCTATTAAATTATTTTAATTCAGTTCTCCATATTGGATCCGCCATTTTGAATTTGGAAAATCCAAGGCTAGATTCGCATTCAGCTACCCGAAGAACCCCTAGGTACAGAGTTTTAGGAAAATTGATATGTTTTTTAGAATTTAACGTCCACGTCGTAAGAAAGGTGGGAACAGTGATGAGGCAGGTTTGGGGAATAGGGAAAAGGGAATTTGGGAAAGACGTGGGGAGGAGGATGTGGCTGTTCGACACCTTGGTGTGGACGGTGATGGGATACGGAGCGGTGATCTGGGGGTGGGAAGAAAGAGGGGAGATGGAAGCGATGCAGGAGAGATATGGCAGGTGGGTATTGGGGCTCGACTGGACAACACCAGGGTATTTGGTGAGGGAGGAGCTGAAAAGGGACAAGATAAGGACGAGAGCAGGTAGAAGAGCCTGGAAATATGAGGAAAAGCTAAGGAAAGGGGGAGGGAGCGAATGGGCAAGGAAATGCTGGGAGGAGATCAGGGAAAGGGAGAGAAGAGGGGAGCAAAGGAGATCGAAATGGGAGAAAGGCAGGGAGGAGTTCAGAAGGATTGGGGGGGGGGGAGGGAAGAAGAAGAACAGAATCAAGTAGAGCAGGGATACAAGAGAAAGGAGGAGGAGGATAGAGAAGAGCAGAAAAGGGAAAGGTGGGAAAAGATAATGGAGTCGAGATACAATAGGTGGTACAAGGAGGTAAGAGTGAGAGGGCTTCCAGGGTACCTGAATGCGGGATGGGGGGAAGGGCGGTATAGGAGAGTGGCAAGATTCAGGATGGGGAACGAGATGAGAGAAGGAAAATACTGGGAGAAGAGACGGAATCGTGGGAACACGTGGTGGATAGGTGCGGAGGAGGAGATAGGGAGGAGAGAGGGATAGGAGAAAGGATAATAGAGATCTTGGACGAAGAGGGCGGGGGGGAGGGATGGATGAAGAGACTGGAAGAGAGGAGGAAGGAAAGGGGAAGGGAGGGGGGAGAAGGAGAAGGAGAGGAAGAAACGGAGTGTAAGAGGAATGGAGTGAGAGGAGGAAACGGAAGTCGGACGGAGGGGAGAAGAGAGAGAGGAGTAGTATTAAGGAAGCCAGCGAGATAAAGATAAGTAGGATTAAGGCGGTGCGGCGCAGGCGGCGGAAAGAGAGAGAGACAGCGGCGAAGTAGATGTAAGATAGGTTAAGTAGAATAAGGAAAGTGTAAAGAAGAATTGTGAGGGAGGAGGGGAAACGGAGGCCTTTGTAACCCTACGGGGAACGAATAAAGCATACATACATATTTGTAATTAGAAAGAAAAAATATTCTAATTACATTTATTATTTGTAATTAGAAAGAAAAAATATTCTAATTACATTTGTAATTTGTAATTAGAAAAAAAACCGTTCCTAATTACATTTGTAATTTGTAATTAGAAAAAAAACCGTTCCCAATTACATTTGTAATTTGTAATTAGAAGAAAAACCGTTCCCAATTACATTTGTAATTTGTAATTAGAAAAAAAACCGTTCCCAATTACATTTGTAATTTGTAATTAGAAAAAAAACCATTCCCAATTACATTTGTAATTTGTAATTAGAAAAAAACCGTTCCCAATTACATTTGTAATTTGTAATTAGAAAAAAAACCGTTCCCAATTACATTTGTAATTTGTAATTAGAAAAAAAACCGTTCCCAATTACATTTGTAATTTGTATTTCACAGTTTTTACAATTATGAATTATAATAGTAATTCGTAACTCAATTATTTCTAATTACAAAATGCCATTGTAATTAGCCTTTTTTTTTACTAATTACAAAATACCGTTGTAATTAGCAATTTTTTTTTTACTTATTACAAATTACAATTGTAATTTGTAATTAGAGTATCATCAATTAAAAAAACGCCCAACACTGTACACGTATATATACACGTATATATGGAAACAGTTATACACATATTCATACATAAAACCCACTACACTACATCACTGTACACATACACGTATTCGCTATAGTATAGGTACGCGTATGCGCTCCTCCTATACCTTCCTTGTATCGTGATACTATAGAGTCACGATTCTATCTCTTTCTCTCTCTTCCTCAGTCTCTACGGATACCTCCTACGTTTCCTCCTATCCCTATACATCTACCCAGCACCAGTGAACTCGAAATTTCGTTTTTTCAAATTAATATATATTCTCACGATGCAAGAATACCCGCAATCACGAAACCCCGTTCCCATGCATAGCTGAGCTGGGGAAAATCAAGAAAAGTAGAAAACCGCTTGAAATCCATTAGTCTCCCTAATGCACTCAAGTGCCCTAATGCACTCAAGTGCCCACGTGCACCCAAATGCTCACGTGCATCGTTTCCCAAAACATACATTTCCCACGTTTTACGCCGCCACCGTGTCGCGCCGTCGCCGCCATGACAGTCGCCACGAGTCGCACGTACATACTGAGAAATCATTGTTAATAATAAATTGAATAAACATCCCGTCGAATATCACCTATCACCCCGAGACTAAACATCCTCATCCGATAATCCCGTCACCAGCATATCACGTATCACCCCGATCGAGCTAGCTATATATAAAATATGATTATTAATTAATACCATATACTAGCGATAGTTAATAATTTTATACTTCTTTTATTATATTACAAATGCTATCCTTACGAATTATGCAACGTTCATCATAAAAAACATATACATATATTAACTATAATAAATACAACAATACATTTACAACAAACAATAATATCGCAACGGTTGCATAATAAAACGCGGAATAGTAAAAAGCATTATTCTTTCAACCCGAATTAAATACTTTAAAAACTTATAGACATTTATTAAATCCTGTAATAATTAATTATTATAAAATAAGACACTTCTACACAGTTATACAGGAAATTACACAAGGTACGATTATAAATAATCACAAATAGAATGACATTGCGTAACAACAATTATTATAAATAATTACATACAAAATCATATTTAACAGCGATATGAACGATCTACGAATTATTATCACATACCGACTATTGCTACCAAACACAATTGAACACACAAAATTCTATTGTACACCGTAAATATTTATTTACACTCATTATAATAACAATAAACAATTACAAATGTCATGAATGTAAAATACCAATCTTCCTACGGGAATATTATATACTAAATTCAAAACAATGTATAATATAAAATTGTAAACTAATAATAAGTTAATTAAATTAATTTATTATTAGTCCTCCATACATACCTGTAAGAGCGAGCAAGAAGGCTATATCGTCTACGTCACGCAGCTTCCCCCTCCATCGGTCCAGTCTACCAACCGGGGGAACCGCCTATAAGAGATGTGGTCCAGCGCTCCTCCACAGTTCTCCGGTCTCTCCACCAGTCAGTCGCGCTTCTCCACTCGTCGGACCCGCAGACTGGAAAATCGGTTCTTGTAATTTTTGAATATTTGATTCTTTTCGGGTAACAGTTATACCCTTTTGATTTTTTTATACAAATATTCATATCGTACGTGTATTTTCATTATAGTCGACCTACTCTCCGCGATTTAATTCAGTTTTAAGGTTGTAACAATATATCGCTAATCTCCAAATGTGATCATCGTCTTGTGTTAATTTATTGTGTTAATCCTGAATTCCTCAATTTAAACAAAGTGTCGCTCATCGTCTTCTTCGGCATTTTTCACTCAGAATTCCCAGTGTTCAAAAATACTTGTCAAGGTAATTGTGCCAGTTTACCCAAAGTCTCTCTACTACTTTTACCCTGTGTTTTAGTGCTCCTTAGCTGAGCACGAAATGTCCACATCCTTTTCCGGTAATTGGGTGATTTTCAGTGCTGCCTAGTGGCCAGGCACGATCACCACAATCTACCGTGCAATCTCATCTCCCAAATAAATTTGAATTTAGTGCTACTACATTTGCACGAATTCATATCCATTTCAGTGTCGCGAGTGTGCTGCCTAGAGGCCAAGCACCCGCGCCATAATTTGGAAACTGGGGCAATACCTGAAACAATTATTTTGAATTAATGAATTACCTTTACTTTTCTCTAATGCCAAGAAGACGTGCGGGTGCTCACTTTCAACGGCGCCGCGCTCAGTCTCGACGAGGCGAACCTTCGGGTCGACATTCCTGCGGTAATAACCGAACTCTGGAACAACGGTTCAATCAATTGCCGCTTAGCGCAAGGTTGCGCATTATTTCAAACACTCTCCTCCATTCGCGAGTGTACATCTTGGACGATCGTTCGATCCGTCGCGTATCTCCGCCGTCACCTGTCAGCGACTCAGACGCATCCACGGTCGTTGCATCACCTGAATACGAAGTAACATTTCCGGTTATTTCATTCGACGTCGAATCCTGCTCTATCGTCATCGAACCGCAAATCAGTCCTGACGCCACGGACTCACCTGTTGCTGATGTCCATCTGTCGCTGAGCACACACACAACTAGGTCACCTCCAGTTGGTACAATCGATGGGTGGATCATCATCTAAGCGTAGGAAATCCGCCCCTCAGCCAACCGTCGTCGAAGTCACCCTTCGTCTCGAGACCGTCATCACCGACGGAAGAACCTGCACTTGGGTACTCGATCACGCGTCGATAAACCCGCTATGCACCGCCGCTCGTAGGGTAAGTCGCATGACCACGTTACCTCTCGTTATTCTCTTTACCGACTACCCTATTCTCGCGAGTGATAATTAACTACCGATCAAATTGTGACTGATCCTCATCCCTGTTGGGCACATTCCCGACTAAAGGCAGGATCTGAAGGCTGGCGTCCGCTTTCTGTAAATAGAAGGAAAATACACTAATCCAAAAATAAACGTAAATTTAACGTCACACTCCGAATTGCGTATTTCCTTTCTTTAAAAACATATTTTTTTATCTATAATAAATTCCCGCACGTAACAAAGGTGGCCATGGACGTGGTCGGACCACTTCCTGTTACGAAGATGGGCAACGAGTACGTGCTGACAATTCAGGATCTACTCACCAAGTACTCGTTGGCAATTCCGCTGAAAAGGACAACGGCGATCGACATCAGTGAGGCGTTCGTCAAAAACTTCATCACCCGTTTTGGTGCTCCTCGCGCCCTTCTCACCGACCAGGGGGCGAACTTTCGGAGCAGTTTTATGAAGGCCATCGCGAGGAAATTCAGAATCAAAATGTACCAAGAATCAGCCTTCTACCCGCAGTCCAACGGGTCAATCGAAAGGTCTCACCATGTCCTTGCGGAATATCTGAAACAGTACGTCAACGAAAACAACGACTGAGACGAGCTAATCAAGGTGGCAATGTTCTCGGATAATACGAGCCAACACGAGGGTACAGGGTACACCCCTCACGAGCTAGTTTTCGAGGAGCAACAGGATACGACTTATGCTGCATACCTGGAGGAGCTCTTCTCTCAATTTGCGATCTCTAACAAATTGCCGCCGAAAATCTGAAGAAATCCAAGGAGAAATCATAAACGTATTACGATCGAAGGATTAATCCGAAAACCTTCAAGGTCGGCGACAAGGTTCTCATGTTGAAGAAACCAAAAAAGGGAAAATTCGGTGACCAATACACTGAACCATGCGAAATTCTTGAAATTTTATCCGGAGGAGACGTAAAGATCCTCTATAAAAATAAACGTCGGGTAGTCCATCCCAACAAATTAAGAGGCACCCGATTATAAACTCCGCGTGTGTGTGAAATGCACCCTTCGTCGAACGGACCAATGTTACAACGAACTTCCCGTCATGTTCCGGAACCAATCATTCTTCCTGTCCACAATCTCAAGGACACTTATCCGGACGGGAACACATATCGAGTGCAACCCCATGCTGCCTACCGAATATTGGATCGACGGCACTTGGTATCGGTTCACACCACATCCAGTCGAGGTAGCGCCTACTGGACAACTACATCCCGCTTCCATGCCTACCTGGGGATACAACCCTATTGGAAATTTAGCATCCAGCGGAATTTATTCTGACCACGAGATCAACCAGCTGAGGGACAGGATCATGTTCCCCGCTAAAAAAAACCAGTATTACTCAACAACATCGCAAGGGGTTTCGCAGGACACGACATACCCCCGGGAAGCGTTTCCCTTAAGACACTGATGGACGAGGACACCTCCTAATTAGCAGAGCTCACCATGCTGAACAACGGTCGTCGAAGATAACCAACGATGAACCTCTGGAGCTGGTGACCATCAATGACAATCGCGACCATCCGACGATGTCGAGGGTTTGTCGGGCGTCGACCACGGACTCTTGGAGCGGCTCATCACCGGTCCTCAGCAAAGCTGAAGTATTGCTTCAGACTTTTAGGGGGGAGGTGTTACGTCCTAGCACTCTCGCCCTCCAAATATTCATATAGGGTACAAATTGTAATAATTATAAAGATTTTTTCCTCGCGCTAAACGCGCTCATTTATATCGACCCATATATTGTCGATTTTACTCAGAATCCCCGTTATATAAAATATACGTAAATATATCTTTAAATTTAGCACGCGTATATCTACCCGTGTACTTTAGGGACAAACAGTTCCCATAATACCGTTACCGCTAAGCTTACCCGTAACTTCAGGGACAAGCACATGGGTGCTCGGAGTACCATATTATAATGTCTCATATATACATACATATACACGTACCTGCATGCTTTAGGGACATGTACGAGAGTCCCTGGAGTACCTCCTATAATAATTCCGCATGTCTATTTCCATGCATACTTTAGGGACATAAGTCCTCGAACTAACTTCGATGAATATATATATATATACACATACTCTAGGACCTCAGAGTCCTCATATACCATCCGTATACTCATATGTATACTTCGAAGACATTAGTCCTCGGAATAACTTTAGTGAATATCTATACATGTGTGTATATATATATACACATATACGTACTCCATACGCTTTAGGGACATATAGCCGAGTCCCGGGGTAATAATTAATACATACTACTTCCATGCACACTTCGGGGACATAAGTCTTCAAAGTGACACACACAAATATACATATATATATATATATTCGGTAAACTCCCGGGACATCCAAGAGAGTCTCCGGAGTACAAATAATAATATTAATATCTATAATTACATGTATATTTCAGGGACATTCACGAGTCCCCGAACGAGTATCCAACATATATATGTATATTCGTGTTGACCATAATACAATGGTCCTAGAAATAAGAAATATTGTTATATCTATATTATGTATATATCGGGGACGCGAGAGTCCTCGAATAACCCGCGAAACTGTTCCCAAGCGGTCAGCTTCATCGCGAGTTTTCTCACAGACCTCCTCGGAGCTTGTTCACCACGTAGTCAGCACATCCTGCCGATAACGAAAAATATTCATTTCATTGCTCATGTACAACTCGAGAAAAATAACGTTATCAGTGCTATTATTCGGTTACATGGGGACCGAGCTCGAGAGCGACGGTAATGACGCTAAGCCCTTTGTCTCCGAGACAAAGAGGGCGAGGACACATATTGCGCTCCGGGAGCTGGCCAGTCAGTTCCGTCCGGTCTCTCCAACAGCGCGCATCGCAGAGTCGACGCTCTGAAAACCGGTACATTTATTATCTTTAATTTTAAATTCTTTGCGAGTTTACCTCGGTCTCTTCGTCAGTGTAACTATAAGTCTCTGTAAAACCGGTATTAATTGTTTAAATCGTAATAAAAGTAAAAGGAAATATAACAAGTCAAACACTGCAACAAATAAATTTACGAAACATATATTATTGTCTTTATTGAATGTAACTACGTTTATTCACGTGAAAATACACAATCTTTCATATCACATTCGATTTCTTCGCGCTATTTAAATCACGCAAAATACGGCGACCGCGCAAAAGTGTACCATTTTCCGAATATTATTGTAACAAATTGTGAGACTAACGATAAATTAAAAATATTAACTTATCGTCACTCCAACCATGACAAACCGACATAATTATTTGTTATAACATTTAAATTAAATAATTGATTTATCGCCGAATCCTCCGTTTAACGCCATAAGAGCGAGCGGGCGAGAAGGAACATCGGCGTCGGCGTCTCCTTTCCGCGGCGCATGCGCACCACACTGTTCCACCGCCGCGCCAATAAAAAGCCGAGTCCTCCGCTGCTCGTCAGTTCTCCGGTCTCTCCACCAGTCAGTGGCGCTTTTCCGCTCGCCGCGTTCGTGTCGGACCCGCTCGCTGGAAAATCGCAATAATTCTTTAATATTCTTTAACATTTCTTTAAATATCTCTTTTTTCGTCATTGTAACTCCAAGTCTGAGTCTGATTTTTGCGTCGAAATCTCATCGTGTCAAACATCGAAGAGCTTTGTGTAATTATACTTATTCTTCAAGTTTGTTTGGGTTTCGGTTGGTAACGGTTCGCTTGCCCAGGTGGGCATCCGTCACATTGAGCACGCAATTATTACACCGATTCCGATATAATTGCGTGAGATAGCCCGTGGTCGGACCAACCGGCCATCCCACCGGTAGGGCAGGACGCTCGCACCTAGCATACGGGGCGTGCCCGCGACACCTCGCAAAGAGCTCCGCCCATCGCGAGGGCCAGAACAACCGCTGACTCATGGCAGTACCCGCCCCCTGTGTAACATCTCACGAGTGTCGCCCTGCGATCACTGCCATGAGATAAGATTGCGCCCCCAAAACTCATCACGACGCCTCTTCATACTTGCTGTATGCCTGATATCGAGGCGAGAAACAATCTGGACGATCATTCCCCTTAAATTGTCTACACGATGCGAATGTCTCCAAAGTCACCAGGACGGTCACCCTACCAACGGAGCGTCTCCCGGCGATGTAATCCCCTACCTAGCACCCCAGAATCGCTAGAGGAATGGAATTTCTCCTAACGTGCCTGAGGCTATTTAAGGGCGTGCACGAGCCCGAGAGGCACTCTTCGTAAATCACTCATCATTTAACGTGGAGTCAACTTGTCATCCGAAACCTCGGATCACCAAATGGAGGCCTCGCGGCCTGACCCTTGGTTCCATCCAAGAATAAACCCAGCTTCGTGGTGAGGTGCTCTGTTTCCTTGGGAAGTCCCAGCATTGCGCTGGAAGTCCTACCTCGGAAACGGAGACTGCGTGGTGATTGCTAGATAGGGAATCTAATGAACATCCGATCAATAGTCCTTATGGCCATTGATCGCTATCCCCGAAATACCACGGCTAAACTACTCGAAGTGTGCAGTCCGAGGAGTGCCGATCGC